>PVKS010000026.1:0-246037 GCA_004027875.1 Aplodontia rufa | reverse complement strand
GGTTATACACAGTAGTTGGGTTCATCCCAATAAACTTATACACAAATATTTTTATAAGAGAAGCAGAGGAAGATTCAATATACAGAAGAGAAGGCAATGTGAGAGATGTTTGGGGATGTTGGTTTTGATGGTCAGATGATGTGGCCATAAGCCAAGGAAAGCTGGCAGCCACCAAAAGGTGGGAAGGCAAGGGATGGATTTTCCCCGAGACTCTGCAAAGGGAGAGCAGCCCTGTGACACTAGGCTGGAGCTCAGCAAAAATGGTCAGACTACTGATTTCAGAATGTCAAGAGAGTAACGTTCTGTTATGTATGAACGGTCACATCCACAGCCCTCATGTGCTAGGGCACCAGGATAGGTTGTGCAGAGGACAAAGAAAGTGCCTGGAGAGGTGGGTGTAATCCTGTACTCCTGTAATCCCAGAGGCTAGGGATGCTGAGGCAGGAGGATCCCAAGTTCAAAGCCAGCCTCAGCAACCTTGTGAGGCCCTAAGCAACTTAGCAAGACCCTGTCTCAAAATAAAAAAAAAATAAAAAGTGCTGGGGATGTGGCTCGGTGCCCCTGGGTTCAATCCCTGGCATAAAAAAAAAGTATCCTGAGAAAGTGCAAGATTTGATTTATTGGGGAAAATTTACAAGAGACCAGTGACTACTCGAAGAAGAGTTTGGTGGCAATAGACTGAATTGTACCTCTGTCTCCCAGGGTGCTTCACCAAGCAGTGCCTCCTCTCCATCATGATGTTTTGTCCAGTGACAGTTGGCTGGATGAGTGACACATCCTCTTTCCACAGTGTCCTCAGCTCTGCCCCAGTCACCACTAAGAGAGGGGTTTTCTACGTTAGGCTGCAGAAGCAGTGACATCATCAGCATCAACTTTCTTAGCTTGCTCTCGTTGTTCTCTTAACCTGGCTAGGCTTTTGGGTACAGAAAGGGGAAATTCAAGGACATGGTATTTTGCTTCCCTTCTTTTGCTTAAGGAGGGTGTATGGACACAGGAGGAGACTAATACAGGCTTCCTCATTGACATGTGCCCTTTCGAGGCTGGAAAGGACCCTAGTAGTATGCCTGTACAGTCAGATATTTGTATATTAATTGTCAGAGTAAATCCAGGATCTTAAAAACCTGGATCTGCCCCAAGTGTGGTCATGGAGGTGCAAGTGAGACTCTTGGAGAGGAGGTAAGCAAAGGTTTTGTGGTCACCCAGGAGCCTGGTGCAGGGCAAGGGGAGCTCAGTTGGCTGGCAGCATCTTCAACCCTGAGGGAAGCTAATGTGATAGTGGCAGGTGCCATAGAAAAGCAAAGGCAAAAGTCAATGGATCTGGGGCTGGAGCAGCGGCTCAGAGGTTACAGCGCTTGCCCGGCATGTGTGAGTATGCGGGTTCAAACCCCAGCACCACTTATACAATGGAGTATCTGAGCAATGAGGGCCACATGAAGGACTAAATAAAGTTGATCCTGTCTCTCTCCCTCTCTCTCTCTCTTTCACTGTCCCTCTCTCTTTGAGAGAGAGAAAAAAAGTCAATGGACTTGGGGGCTGGGGAGGTGGCTCAATGGTGGAGAACTTGCCTGGCATGCCTGAGGTCCTGGGTTCAATCCCCAGCACCGCATATACAAGTAAAGGAAAAAGACCAAAAAAAAAAAAAAAAAAAAAAAAAAAAAAAAAAAAAAAAAAAAAAAAAAAAAAAAAAACCCAAACAAAAAAAACAGGTGGGGGAAAAAAAAAGAACAAAACAACTCTCTCTCCAGCTCTCTTTAAAAAGTCAATGGATTTGGATGTTCGCGCAACAGCACAAGGAAAGAAAATAAAAGATGTGCAGCTTGGGAAAGAAGGAATATGCTGCTTTGTTCACAGACAACTCGATATCTTTTTTTTTTTTTTTTTAAGAGAGAGGGTTAGGGGCTTTACCGGTGGCTCAGCGGTTACAGCACTTGCCTGGCATGCGCAAGTTCTTCATGTGGCTTTCGTTGCTTGTACACTTCATTGTGTACATGGTGCTGGGGTTGGAACTCATGTCCTTGCACATGCCAGACAAGTTCTGTAACCACTGAGCCACCGCTCCAGCCCCCAACTTGATATCTATATAGAAAATCCAGTCGGGTGCAGAGGCACATGCCAATAATCCCAGCTGAGGTAAGAGGATCACAAGTTGGAGGCCCTCCTGGGCAATTTAGTGAGACCCTGTCTCAAAATGAAATAAAGTAATAATAATAAAGAGGGGGCTGGAGTGTGGCTCAGTAGTTGAAGCCGTTGCCTGGCATGGGCAAGGATCCGGGTTCAAACCCCAGCACCATGTATACAACTAATTGTCTGAAAAACAGAAGCCAGATGAAAAACTAAATCAAGTTGATTCTCTCTCTCTCTCTCTCTCTCCTTCTCTCTTAAATAAAAAAAAAAGAAAAGAAAAGGTAGGGTTGGAGCGGTGGCTCAGCGGTTGGAGTGCTTGCCTGGCATGCGTGAGGACCCGGGTTCAAACCCCAGCACCACGTACACAACGAAGTGTTGGACAAAGAAAAGCCAGATGAAATAAAAAAATAAAAATTGATTCTCTCTTCTTCTCTCTCTTTTTCTTAAAACCCCCCTCTCTCTTTTTAAGAGAGAGGGACAGTAAGAGAGAAAGAATCAATTGTATTTAGTTTTTTATTTAGCTTTTGTTGCTCCAACACTTCATCATGTATATGTTGCTGGGGTTTGAACCCGTGTCCTCTCGAATGGAAGGCAAGCCCAGTAACTGCTGAGCCATGGCTCCAGCTCCCTTCTCTCTCTCTCTCTCCTCTCTCTCTCTCTCTCTTTAAAAAAAGATTTAAAAAAATTGCTGAGCATGGTGGCTCATTCCTGTAATCCCGGCAGCTCAGGAGGCTGAGGCAAGAGGATCTCAAATTCAAAGCCAGCCTCAGCAATTTAGCAAAGCTCTAAACAACTTAGTGAGACTCTGTCTCAAAATTTAAAGATAAAACAAAACAAAATAAAAAGGGATAGGGATCTGGCTCAGTGGTAAAATGCCCCTGGGTTCAAAAAGAATGCCCAGTACAAAAAGAGAAAAAAAAAATGGAAAAGACAAACCACAGACTGGGATAAAATACACAAATACACATGTATTTTTTTTTTACCTCCTGAATAAAATATTTGCAAAATACATATGTGATGAAGGGCTTGAATCCAAAATTGCAAAGCTTTTCAACACAGCAACAAGAAAACAAGCAACCCAATTTTAAAATGGGCAAAAGATCTGAACCAATACCTCCCCAATGAAGATACACAAGCGGCAAATAACTTACGAGAAGATGCACAACGTCAGATGTCATTACAGAAATATCACTGCACACCCACTGGAATGAGTAAAATCCAAATTACCAATGATGCCAAATGCTGGAAAGGTCCTGGAACACCACGAGCCCTCATTCATTGTTGGGGGGATGCAAAACGGCCCAGGTGCTCTGGAAGACAATTTGGCAATTTGTTACAAAGCAAAACATAGACTTACTGGACTCCAGCAATAGCTCTCCTAGGTTTTAACCCAAATAGATGGAAACATATAACCCCACAAAAACTCGCACTTGAACATTTCTAGCAGCTGTATTCATAATTGTCATCACCAGGAGCAACCCAAATGTCCCCAGTGAGCGAATGGATAAACTGGCACATTCATACAATGAAATGTTCCTCAGGGATAAAAAAAATGAGCTACTAAGACACAAGAAGACATAGAGGAATTGAACTCAGGGGTGTTTAACCACTGAGCCACATTCCTAGCCCTTTTTATTTTTTATTTTGAGACAGGGTCTCACTAAGTTGCTTAGGGCCTCGATAAGTTGCTGAGGCTGGCTTTGAACTTGTGATCCTCCTGCTGCAGCCTCCTGTGTCACTGGGATCACAGGCATACCCCACCATGCCCAGCTTAAATATATGTTGCTAAACCAGTGTTGAAAGCTTCCACACTCATCTCAACTATCTGACTCTGAAAATGGCAAAACTATAAAGACAGTTAAAAAAGGGTTCAAGGGGCAGGGATGATAAATAGAACATGGAATTTATAGGGCAATGAAATTATTCTGTTTATACTGTAATGTCAGATTCCTGAAATTACACATCTGTCAAAATTTATTGAGCTGCATAACGCAGAGTGAACTTGAACTTAAACTATGGACTTTAGTTAGTAATAATTTGTATCAGCTTTGGGAAATCGGTTGTAACAAATGTATCATCAGTGCAAGATGCTAATAGTAGGGGAAACTACATTGGGGGAAAAGCAAGCAGATGAAAGCTCTGTTCTTTGGACTCAATTTATTGGTAAACCAATACTCTTCTAAAGATAGTCTATTACCCTCTTAAAAATGGGAGAGCACTTGCCTGGCATGCATGAGGACCCGGGTTCAAACCCCAGCACCACGTACACAACTAAAACCAGATGAAAAAAATAAATAATAATATTGATTCTCTCTGTGTCTCAAAAAAAGAAAGAAAGAAAGAAAGAAAACATGGAGGAGCCCCTCCTTTCGGTGGTGGTTCCAGGAGCTGTAGGACTGTGCCCCAAACTCTCCTGGCTCCTGTCTTTTCTGAACCTGGTTCATCAGCCACCCATTTAATACACGTATCACAGATATCCTTCTGGCTTTCTTTCAACGGGAAATAAGTTAAATATTGGGGCTGGGGCGGTGGCTCATCAGTTACTACGCTTGCCTGGCATGCCTGAGGATGCGGGTTCGAACTCCAGCACCACATACACAATGAAGTGTCAGGGAAACAAAGGCCACATGAAAAACTAGATAAAATTGATTCTCTCTTTCTCGCTCCTAAAAAAAAAGAAGAAGAAGAAGACATTATAAAAAGTGTTATAGCGGGGCTGGAGCAGTGGCTCAGCAGTTTCAGTGCTTGCCTGGCAAGCACGAGGACCCAGGTTCAAACCCCAGCACCACGTACACAACTAAGTGTTGGAGCAACTAAAGCCATGTGAAAAACTAAATAAAAGTTGGTTCTTTTTCTGTCTCTTTCACTGTCCCTCTCTCTTAAAAAAAAAAAAAGTGTTATAGGTAGGGGCATTAGTGCGTGACTATAATCCCAGAGACTTGGGAGGTTGATAGAGGAGGATTGGAAGTTTGAGGCCAGCCTGGCTAACTAAATGTGGCCCTGTCTCAAAATAAAAAATAAAAAGGACTGAAGATGCAGCTCAGTGGTTGAGTGTCCCTGGGTTCAGTCCCCAGTACTGCAAAACCCAGAACCAGAACCAAAACGAAGCCAAACAAAAAAAGCTGGTCTTATATATTTTTTTCTCCAATGTCACTTGCTGAACTGGTTCTACTAATTAGCACTAATGGCCTCTTTTCTTATTGTTTTTTTAAATAGCTGCCTTAGGGCTGGAACGGTGGCTCAGTGGTAACGGCGCTTGCCTGGCACGCGCAAGTACGCGAGTTCGAAACTCAGCACCATGTACACAACGAAGTGTCCGAGGAATGAAATTCACATGAAAAGCTAAATAAAAATTACTTCTCTCTTTCTTTCTCTCTCACTGCCCCCTCTTTCTTTAAAATAAATAAATAAATAAATAGCTGCCTTAATGGACCAGAAAAATAAATAATAGAGAATAATATGTAACTTAAAATGAACACCTATTTTTATATTAAAGTAATAAAATATAGGTTATATGATATTATGCTGTTATTTTATTTTATTTTATTTTATTTTTGTCTAGAAAGGCTGTACCTCAGATTGGCTCTCGAAAAAATTGATCACCCCAGGGTGGGGGGATTTACTGCCTTCTGCAAGCCAGGGTCAGGCAGACCCAACTTTGCAGAGCTGGGATGAGGTCACCAGGTCCATGCTGCCTGCGGCTGTCCCTGGTACCCCACCCCACCCCCGCGTCCAGCTTGGGCTTGCATTTTCCTCTCCTGGTGATCCTAGCAGTGACATAGTCCTGGGATTGAGTCTCATTGGGTGCCTTTGGGTCACAGGCCTGTCCCCAAACCAGTTGGTGTCTTCAAAGCAAGGGACCAAACCTGGGTCATGTGCACTTGTGCTATCTGGGAGGGAGGCTGGAGGGAGTCAGCCTCTCCACCTCACGTCCAGAGAGCTGAGAATCAGTTCCCTAAGTGGAAGGCAAGGGGCGCTTACCAGAAGAGGGAACAGATGCCGGGCAGGCAGAAGCAGTCTCCCCTGGCCATTACCCTATGGCAGGGAGCCAAACTGCTTTCCGCTAAATCATTTTTGGCCAAATCCCTGGAGCCAAACAAACATGCATCCATTTTATCACTTACCGTATTATGTTGAAAAGATCTATCGAGTCTCTTGCTGACTGAACAGTGAGCTCTCAAGGACAGGGACCGTGTCTGGTTCCTGCTCCGGCCTCCACACCCTGCATGCAGCCAGCCATGTACGTAATAGATGCTCAGTAGTGTCCCTGGGATCCTGTTCTTGCCTCTTAGTTCACACGCTCCCTGAGCCACCTCTGCTCAGACAGGCTGCAGACCTCAGCTCTGACACAGCCCTTTTCGAAGCTGTGTGTCCTGTCTTCCAGACCCTGGAACAAGCAACTAGAACTTCACATGCCGGAAACTGAACTTGCTGTCCTCATCCCTGAACGTGCGCTCACCCTCTACCATGGCACTACTGCTCAATCAGTTGGCTCCCTCTTACTGAGCCCACCTCCCCAACATTTCTGAAGCCTGGGAACGCCCAGTTCCGGCCAGGGGACCTGCCTGGGTGCACACAACTCCCTGCGTCAAGCCCCCTCTTCAGGCGGCTATGCCTTCTTGGAGATGGTGTTTATCATGGAGAGGCGCTTCACAATGCACAGCCCAGCTCCCCAGCTGCGAGCCCAGCCCTGGGCTCCTATAGTTCCAGCGCCAAGCATTCATTCGTTCGTCTTTTCAAGGGTGCATTTGGTTGTGAGCCCACTCTTGGACTCCTCAGTACCGCGGCTCACCGCACCAAGGCCTCTGTAGCTAGATGTCCTCTATTTACCAACCTCTCCCCTGCCAAGAGGGCAGAGATGACGTCCCTTATCTCCATGACTCCAGCCAGCTGATCACGAGGATCTGACAGGTGTTCATCAATGGTTAAATGAATAAACCTTAGACCAACTACTGCAGAGGTTGGCACATTTTATAAAGGGCCAGATAAAAAAACTATTTTGACTTTGCAAACCATGTGTTCTCTGTCACAACAAGAAAGCAGCCACAGACAACACAGAAATACAACTGAATTTACAAAGGCAGCTGCCAAGATGGATTAGCATGAGGGCTGGAGTTTGCTGACCCCATTCCTAGGACACTCTCTCATCCTCGCAGACCTATAGCAGATTGTGGATCAGAATTCAGCCCCCTTATGACCCTGGGGAATCTTGCAGTCCAGCCTCCTGCATTCCCGTCACTACACATGGCATGGGTGCAATGATCAGTCCTGTGGACAAAGCAACGAGTGGACACGAGTGGACAGCACTGTGGGTAGCTGTGCAGAAGCACTTTCCAGTTGGAAAGCACATTTACCCGCATCACTCTGCTCTTGTGTCAGCTCCAGTCTTTTTATTTTTTTAAGAGAGAATCAATTTTATTTATTTTTTTATCCGGCCTTTGTTTCCCTACACTTAGTTGTGTATGTGGTGCTGGGGTTTGAACCTGGGTCCTTGTGCATGCCAGGCAAGTGCTCTAACCACTGAGAAACCACTCCAGCCCCTCAGCCCCAGCCTTACCTGCGCTCCCTCAGACCTTTGGGGCTTCGCACTCCTGGTCCCTGCCCTGGCTGATTCATGGAGTGTCCATCAGCAGTCTTGGCTTCCAGGAAGATGGTGCTTGGATGTACTTCGTTACAATGATGGTTAATTTTACTTGGCAACTTGATTGGGCCATAAGGTCCCCAGGTATTCAGTTAAACATGATTTTGGGTTCTCTGTGTTTATGGATGAGATTAGCCTTTGTAGCAGTACACTGGGTAAGCAGAGAGCTCTCCCTAAAGTGGGTGGGCCTCATCCAATCAGTGGAAGACCCGGAATGGAAGAAGCAGGCATGTAGGACCCACTGCTCCTGCCTGGGTGTCTTCCAATTGGGACATTAGCTTTTCCTGGATTCAGTATGAATGGAAACATGGCTTTTCCTGGGTGTGTGGAATGGACCCTCAGCAACAGTCCCCGTGGGTCTCCAGCTCTCCAATCAGCCTGCAGACCTTGGGACTTGTTAGTCTCTGTATTGCTGTGACCCAGTTTCTTATAAAGAATCTCTTCATACACATGTAGACATCCTGTTGGTTCTGCTACCCTGGAGACTAATACAGGCACTTCCCCAGAACGCCCAGGTAGAGCAGATGTATAAAAAGCATAGAGATTTTGTTTGATAATAGGAAGGGGGACAGAGAAAATGATAGCCAAGGCCTGGATTTGCTCTCCTGTGGTTAGACAGGTGGTAGAACTGCTGCATGTGAGCCTTGGGGCTCAAGCGCAGCTGCTACGGGGCCCACATGCCTGCACAGAGCACTGCTCTGCAGCCACGGACTGGCAACCTTGGCAGCGTTGGGCAACGGCACCCCGAAGTGGGTACTGCTTCCGCTGAGGGCTCAAGGCTCCTTGCAGTGGTTTTATGAGCAAAGCACCCTGACTGGGGCTGGGGCAGGGGAAGAGCCATGCAGATGCCCCTACACCTGCTGCTATCACACGGGGTTGCGACTGCTCATGGCTTCCCCTTGGAAGGTTCCAGAGATTCTTGCTCTACCCCAAATAAAAGTGAGATTGTGGGCTGGGATTAGATCAGTGCTAGAGCACTTGCCTAGCATGTGCAGGGCCTTGGGTTTGATCCCTAGAACAGCAAAAGAAAATTAGAACTCTGCATCTACAGAGAGAGGGAAAAACAGGTGTCAGGGGTAGGCAGCAGTGTGCTCACCACATCAGGGAATCAGGGACTGAAAACAAGCGGACACCTTCCTGCCACTTCCTACAGCTGGCCCTAGAGGCTGAAGAGTAGTAGAAAAGGGAAGGTGGGGGAAAGATGTGACTGTCAGCCAGGCATGGAGAGGCAGGGCCACAGAATATCAGAGCAAAGGCATCCCTGATTATACATTTGGGGAAACTGAGGCCCACACAAGAGCAGAGACATGACCAAAGTCACACAGCGATGTCTCCTAGTTCTGGGTCAGGGTATTTCCTTGTATCAGAGCCACTGAGCTCACTGCTAACCCTAGTGGTCCTCACCACCCTCTGGCTCTGTGGGGTGAGTGGCAGAATGTGGCTCTGGGCTCTGGGCCCTGGGGAAGAGACGGGGAAGCGGGAGGACAGGAAGAATTTCTGCCAGCCCACGGCCTGGACCCTCTAGGCAGATCCTCCTGTGTGGTAGCCAGAGAGGAGCCCTCTCATCCTCTCTGCCTGGAGGACAAGACAGGGCAGGGGAGAAACAGTTCAGGCCCTCAGGAGGGTTTTTCCAAGGATCAAAAAGTGAGGTATGGATCTTTCTTCAGAAAAATAAAAGAATATTACTGGAGTGCACTGGAAGACAAGATGGTGTGGAAGGAGGCACCACACCGGACCAAGGTCCTGGTGTGGGAGAAGGGTGAGGCCCCGGCTGGACCACGGCTGCGATTAGCCTAGCTGCCACCAGGTGGCAGGCCTGCCCGTTTCTAAGGGACCGGGCTGCTAGGAACACTGATGACTCGGTTGGTTGATGGATTTGCTTATTCATTCCCATCTATTTATTCACTCGTTATTCATTCATGGGTTTTATTCCCCAAGCACTTCTGACTCCTCACACGTGCCAGCAGATGCTGTGTGAGATGTGGCCAAGCCCGGGTGGATTTCTAGGCACCTAGCAGCCCCCGCAGGCGGCTCACCCAGGGTAGACAATGGCAGCCAGGGGTCCATGGACCAGGCCTGCAGCCTGGCTGGGTGGATTCTCACCGCAGCCACGTGGCATGGTGCCCCTTGCCCTTCCTTCTGCAGCGGAGCCAACGGGCAGTGGGCCCTGAGCGAGGTTTGGATCGCCTCCCACCCTGGGCTCAGGTCGCCCGCAGCGGGGCTCAGGTATAGCCACACAGCGGTCCCTGGGGCTGAGGTTTTCTCCATTTCTGTTCCTCTTTCAACCAGGCCCAACCTCAAACCACCAGTCCACTTCCCTACCCGCTTCCTCCCTTCCCGGTGCTGTGTGCGGCAGCTTTTCACAGAGGGCTCCATCCAGAGCACAGAAGGTGGGCGCTTGGAGAAGGCCTGGGGCCTGGGCCCTGCTGCGCCCCTCCGGGCTCTCCGCAAACCTTGCTCCTGCCCCAACCCCTCTTGTGGGTTCCCAGGCCGCCTTTCACCGCCAGGGTGTTGGTTTTCCACGTGCTGGAAGCAGCCACCTCTTGGCTATTGTCACTGTCCCTACCTGAGGACAGCCTCTGAGGGCAGGGACCTCAGCGTGTTCGTGCGCGAAGCCCCAGCTCAATGCCCATCACCCAGCAGGTCTCAACAAAGGCGGGTCCAGCGGGGACCTGGAGACCCCTGGATCCCTCAGCGAGGGCGCTGCGAGTGCTAGTCTGCTTCACGAGGACTCCAACCCAGCCTGAGTAGGTCGCACCCCCTGAGATCCTTGGATAGAGGCCCTGAGGCTTCCTTGCCCAGTGGTGATGGTTCCCTGTCCTCCGGAAGGGTGCCGGCCATGCGCTGCCTGGCTTCCCGGGTCATGCCAGAGCCCCGCCCTGCGGCAGGCCCCAGGCCTTCTGAGTCACAGCAGCTCAGCTGGGAAGCATCTGGCGTGCCCACAGCCCTGGCATCTGGCCCGTCTGCCCCACATGGGGGGCGCCCTCCTCAGACCTTCCGCGCAGTCCCTGCATTAGGCTTATGGCCACTGAGATTCTCCTACAAAATCCCTTCTACTAGGTGGGGTGGCACAGCAGCCCCTCTGTGCCAGGTGGAGTGGGAGTCCTGTTCTTATCAGCTCATCACATTCCACGCATTCCCAGTGGGCAGCGGGGGAGGGTGGCCAGAGAGGATGAATGCCGTTTGACTGCGTTTGCTCCACTGCTCCACTTCTCCCCCACCAGCGCTCAACTCCCGCCCTGCGACTCCCAGGTCCCCGCCCCCTGGACCCCAGATCCAAGCCCGGCCCTTGGGGGCTCCTTCCTTTTCTGACCTGTTCTGCCTTCCTCCATTTGCTCTTCCCTCTCTCAGCGGCTGCTTTCTGCCATCCCTGCAGTTGTGGTAGGAATTTGGGATTCTGTGCAGGACCTTTGCCCCTGCCTTTCGTGACAGCCAAAGACTCTGAGTTTGGCCTAGCTCTGGCTGGGTACCGTCTCCTGTGTGTCTTGGGTCTAGGACCTGCCCCCTTTGGACTGCTCCTGCTTCTGGGAGCATTAGGATACCAGGCTCTCAGTCTTGGTTGGTGGTCCAGGTCTCCAGCCTGGGGAGATTGTGCTCCAGAGACCCTTTCCAAAGGTTGCAGGGCTAGACTGGAGGGCCAGCTCCTTCTCTCTCGCTGGGGCAGGGGCTGCCAGGTCTACACAGCAGCTGTGGGCATCGAGTCCAATATTTGGACAAAGTTGTCCTGCTCCTAAAGCACTCACATGCACATCCTTCTGCCCTTTGGGTCTCAAATTCCTGACCACAGGCTCCTCCGGAAGGAGAGCTGGGACCCAGCAACCCTGGCCTCTGGTTCTGGGTTGGTCCCTCACTTGCTGTGTTGCCCTCTGGGGCTCTGAGCCTCAATCTTCCTGTGGAATGACAGGATAGACACATAGTCTCAGCTTCCAGAGTCAAAGGGGAACCCTAGCCCAGAAACCCTAGCCCAGACTGAAGTTCTTACCACTTTTTCTTTTTTATGGTACTAGGGATCAAACGCAGGGCCTCACACATGCTAGACAAGCACTCTACCACTGAGCTACACACCCAGCCCTTTTTATTTTAAGACAGGGTCTCTCTGCCAGGTGCGGGGGTGCATGCCTGTAATCCCAGAGACTTGGAGGCTGAGTCAGGAAGATTGCAAAGTTCAAAGCCAGACTCAGCAACTTAGTGAGATTTAAGTGATAGTGAGACTCTGCCTCAAAATAAAAAATAAAAAGACTGGGAATGTGGCTCAGTGGCTAGGTACCCCGGTTCATCCCTGGTGCAAAAAAAAATTTTTTTTTAATTGAACTAGGAAAACGTCCCTCACAGGGGTCTCTAAGTCCTTTTTTTTGCAGTGTTCCACACCCAGGCCCTCAGACCATTCCCTTATCATGAAGTTGTGTTCAAGCAACATACATACAATTGTACATGCACACGTCAGGCTTAATGGTGAAATATTAGACGTTTTCCTACTAAGGTCAAGAGCCAGGCAAGGATCCCACCATCGCCACTTCTGTCTAGCACTAACTGGAGGTCTCCGACAGGGCAATAAGGCATTTAAAAATTATGAGAATTGTAAACAGAGAAATAAAACTGCCAACCAGGTGTGGGAGCATATGCCTATAATCCCAGCTACTGGGGAGGCTGAGGCAGGAGGATTGCAAGTTCAAGGCCAGCCTTCCCAACTTGGTAAGACCCTGTCTCAAAATGAAAAATAAAAGTATAAATGGGGTGAGCGCTGGGCACAGTGGTTCATGCCTATAATCCCAGCAATTTGGGGGCTGGAGGCAGGAGGATCACAAGTTTAAGAAAAACCTGGGCAACTTAGAGAGACCCTGTATCAAAATAAAAAAAATAAATAAAAAGGGCTGTGGATGTAGTTCAGTGGTAGAGCACTCCCAGGTTCAATCCCCACTACCAAAAAAGGAAAAAAGAGGAAAGAAAGAAAGAAAGAAAATCTGGTAATAAGTAGATGACACAACTGTAAACAGAGAAAATTAAAAAATCCTCCAAATATACAAACTATTAGAATAAATAAGTGAATTCAACAAGATCATTGGATACAAGATCAGCATAAGGAATCATATTTTGTACATTGTACCAATGTACAATTAGGGAAAAGAATTAAAAAACAACATTTAGGTACTTGGTATACAAAAAGCTACAAAATATTATTGAGATATACTTAAACACACATTAATTAATGAAAGGATATACCATGTTCATGGATTGGAAGACTTAATATTGTTAATGTGTCAATCTTATCCAAATAATCTATACAACCGCAGCCAAGATTCTAGCAGGAAAAGTGTGTTTGTGTTTGTGTGTAAACTGATCAGTTGATTCTAAAATGCAAATGGAATGCACATAACCAAGATACCCTTTAAAAAATGGAGCAGAACTGGAAGACTTCAAGCACAGATATTACGGTAGTGTGGTATTAGTGTAAGGAAAGATCTGTGAACAGAGTACAGTCATGCAAATATGATCATTTGATTTTTTTACAAAACAGATATTTCTATACTGTACTGGGAGAAGGAGGGTCTTTCATTTTCTTTCTTCCTTTCTTTTTTTTTTTTTAAAGACAGAGGGACAGTGAGAGAGAGAGAGAGAGTCAATTTTATTTAGTTTTTCATGTGACGTTAGGTGCTCAGAGACTTCGTTGTGTATGTAGTCCTGGGGTTTGAATTCACATACTCGCACATGCCAGGTGAGTACCATAACTGATGAGCCACCACTCCAGCCCCGGGGGAGGGTCTTTTCAATAAATGATGTTTGATTAATTGGATATTTATTTGGGAAAAAAGATATCTTGTTCCCTACTTCACACCATACACGAAAATAAAATTCTTGATGGAATATAGCTTTAAATATAAAAGAGAACACAGGATCCCAGCGACTCAGGAGGCTGAGGCAAGAGGATGGCAAGTCTGAGACCAACCTTGGCAATTTAGGAAGGAGAGCCTGTTTCAAAATAAAACGTGAAAAGAGCTAGGGATGTGGTTCAGTGGTAGAGAACCCCTGGGTTCAATCCCTATACCACTTAATTAATTAATTAATTTACTATAACATGGGATATTTTCATGGCTTTGGGGTAGAAAGAGATTTCTTAAACAGGACACTTACACTATGAATTACAAAGTGGAAAGCTTGATAAAGTGTTCCCTATTAAAATTAGAAGTTGTGTTTATGAAAACTCACTTTTCAGAAAGTGTAAGGTAAGCACCAGAGTTGGAGAAGGACTTGTATCTGGAACATGTAAAGACCTCTTACAGATCAATAGGAAAGAGACAGCAACTACTAGAGAATGGGAGGAGATCGGAACAGGCACAGCACCAGTAAGGCCTTCTGATTTTCCTGGAATCATATAGGAAGGTGTTCAACACCATTAGTCACCGCGGAGATGAGAAAAACAAAATGAGCTAAAAGGAAAGAGACTGACACTACTAAATATTTGCCGGATAGAAAGCACGCGGCACTCTTCTACCTGCTGGGGGGAGTGCAAATTGACACAATTGCTTTGGAAAACTTAATGATTGCATCAGCTAAAATTGGATATATGCCACCCCTATAACTCAGCAATCCACATCAAGGCATGTATCCAGCAGAAAAACACAGATTATGCCCCAAATGACATGCATGAGAATTCACTGTCATCAATAGCCCCAAACTGAAACAAACAAAAACTCCAAACTCAGGTTTCTATCAGCTATAGAATGGGTACCCAAATGTGGCATATTGCTATGATGGAATACAATACAGCAGTGTAAAGGAACAAACTATGAGTACAAGAAACAACATGGATCCATCTCCAAGGTAATGTTGAGTGAAAGAAAAATCCAAACATGAAGAACACATTTTTTTAAACAAGATTTTATTTTTTCATTATAATTTTACATATTGAAGGGGTTTGTTGTTATACTTTAAGAACACATTTTTATTTTATTTATTTATTTTTCTTTTTAATTTTTGTTTATTTATTGCTATTATTACTGTTATTATTGTTATACCAGAGGATGAATCCAGGGACATTTAACCACTGAGCCATATCCCCGGCACTTTTTATTTTTTTATTTTGAGATAGGGTCTTGCTAAGTTGCTGAGGCTGGCTTTGAATTTGCGATCCTCTTGTCTCAGCCTCCTGAGCTGCTGGGATTACAGGCGTGCGCCATCAGGACCAGCTCAAAGAACCCATTTTTAAAAAGTTCAAATACAGGCAAAACCAATTTATGATGGTAGAATGAAGAGAGTAGTTACCTTCTAGGAAGATAGAGATTGGAGGTGGCATAGAGCGGTTGGGGGATGCTATACCTGGGTTCTAATTACACAAGTGTGACCATGTTTTGAAAACATGGTTTTTGTATAACAATACCTCAATAAAGTGTTATCATTAAAATATATAGCCCAGAGAGACTTATGAACTTCCCCAGAGCACATAAGTCCTCAGATCTTTTTCTTGTTTTGTTCCTCACTCTGTTAGACTAGGACAGGTCACTTCCCCTTCTGGGACTCACTCTCTCTGTCTGTGTAGAGTGGGAAGGAAAAAAAACCACCACACACACATTTGCTATTGTAAAAGCTGGCCACAGTGCTCCTAAGGGAGAGAGTTCTGGCTGGGGGTGGGTGTACCTTGCTGGGCTCCTGGATGTGAAAGAGAGGAAGTGGGGTGGGGGCGGGTCTGGCCAATAGCCCAGGAAGTTCACTCAGGAGAGTTGGTGAGAGATGGGGAGAGGAAGAGGGAGATGGAGAGATGGAAGACCAACCTGATAACAGGTAGAGAAACAGGAGGGCTATGCAAACCTGGCCCGGAGAGTCCAGGTATGCAGCAGTGGGTGGAAAAGAGTTCCCTCCCCCTGCACCATTCCCAGGACTCAGGAATGACCCCTCCCCAGGCCTTGGGAGGAGAATGCCGGGGAAGAACTAAAGGGAAGGGGGGGCTGCATTCCACACCTGGTGTGACCCAGGTCAGAGCCACCAGCCCACAGGTGAGAGGTGCTTTACAAACAGGGCAGAGAGAGGGGGGCTGGAGGGCTCTGGGGGGAGGGGTGCATTTTCAAAGAGAGCCGGAGGGGCAAGCCTGGCATTTGGAGGGATGGGGCACCCAGGTGACTATCCAGGGCTTTCCTGGAGAAGCCGCGGGGAGATCAGATGCTGTCTGGAATGCTGGTTCAGGACTGTGGAGGATGAGCCCCTCTGGCCACAGAAACAGACACGTGGAGGGTGCTGGAGGCCAGAGGCTGCAGGAAGCGGTACAGATTCATCCTGAGGCTTAAAGGAGAGCTCCTGCTCCTGTCCCCACCAGGACCTTGGACGGAAGGACTCTGACCCCCAAATAAGCACAGGGATTACATGCGGGTCCCATCCCCAAGGAAGGTCAGCTGGCCCTGAGCAGAGAGGAACAAGTGACAGCTGCTTGCAGCAATTCAGGGGCAGCTGTGAGGAGCAGAGACTAAAGGCCAGGGAGGCACATATGGGAGAAGGAGCTGTACTGGCAATGTGCCATCTGCCCTGCCCAGTTTGGAGATTACCTGGAATCTGAAGCCCAATTGTGCTGCCTCCCCAGCGACCTCAGCTCTCAGGAAGCTGTCACCTGGCCGTACTTCACCATCTCTGTTGCACAGATGTAGCTTCTGAGCATCTACTGCATAGATGACATTTGGGCACAACTCATGGGTGGGGGATGAGGCCAGCTCCCCGTGAGCTGGCAGAAGTGCTGGGACTTGCCTCACTCCAGGAGGCTCCAGGTTGGCATGAGGGTGAAGGGCAGCAGGGGTGGACATGGCCCACAAAGGGAGATGAGAGCCTGGCTTGATGGGATCCTCCTCAGCAAGCCCATCTCCAAATGCCACCTCCTCGGCAAGCCCTTCCAGCAGCCTTCATCAGAGACCATTCCCATCCTCATTCCATCTCCCCAACACCCAGAACACAGATCACACCAAGCCCCCGCATCCCTGCGGGGAGTGTCTCCCCACTGAGTGCTGATCAGCATCTGAGAGGGACAGAGGGATCCTCTGGGTCTCCCCCAAGGCACCCAATGAGGTGCCTTCTTTTTTCCATGCTGGGGAATAAACCCAGGGCCTTGTGCATACTAGACAGAGCACTCTACCACAGAGCTGCATCCCCAGCCGGCTCGCTCAAGCACCTTTTAAGTCAAGCCCAGATGAATCAGCCTGAATCAGCCGCACCTGGAAGACTTCCTGAGGAAGGGCGGGCTGCCGCGGGCGAGAGGTAGGAGAGGGAAGGAGGCTCCAGAGTCTGGAGGCAGAGGACCAGTGCTTGGGGCTAAGGAAGGGTGCTGAGATCTAGGACAGTCATATTTCCCACCCGCCTTTGCTGTCCAGGCTCAGGACTCCCAAAAGGTGTGGAGACCAGTCTGCTGCCCCCAGCCTGGTAGCAGGCATTGGAAATCTCTCCACATCCCAGGTCCAATCCTTTTCTGTGTCCAGTACAGGTCAGGGAACCCCAGGGCTGGGGAGCAGAGACAGTGACTGAGCACAAGTCCCATCCATTACTGCAGTCCTTGTCCCAGGCACCCTGGGGCAAGGTGAGGCAGAAGGGGCCTGCCCAGGAGGCCGATGGGGTTGCCTTCCCCATCCTGGAGGTGGAGTGGGGGCTTTATGGGGAGAGGAGAGCATGTGTTCACCTGGTCAGGTGAGGCTGAGCTACTTAATCCACACCACCAATCCAGAAAGATGCCGAAAGATGCCGTTTGTTTCTTCTCCCAGGTATGGGCCTGAAAGGGACAGAGAAGGCTGAAGATCTGGGCCCACAGGAAAATCCAGACCACTTCTCCTGGCCTAGTTCCCCTCCTCCCACCAAACCTCTTTTGGGTGGGTGGCATCTGGATTCCTGTCCCAGCCTATCTTGCAGACATGACAAATTAAGAGAGAGGAGGATAAACTAAGAGAGAGAGGCAGGAATAGGGGGCAACAGGGTGATGGAAGCAGAGGAGGGGTGGATTGGGCAGGACTCTGGGTGTGGGCTGGGTGTCCAGGCTGGCCTGGCCCAGAGGGAGAGGGCAGCGCAGGATGGCCCCTCTGCCATGCCTAAAACCATCTCCTTAGCTTGACGGGGCCACCCCAGACTCCATGCCTGCAGGGGTTCCGCATGTGTCACAGAGCACGTGTGATGTGACCGTGTGCCCTGGGAGGGGCTGCCTCAGTGCTGGCGTGCCCTGGGCAGCACCCCCACTCACACGCTCAAGCTCTTGATTATTTTTTCTGTCGGCTCTGTCTCCAGAGGCTGCCTCCCGCCCAGGATGGAAGGCAGGCAGCAGCTTGTCTGCCCCAACCTGGCCCTGGGGGGGCCCCCCTCTTGCGGTTGGATCTTCTGAGCTAGAAGCTGAGAGAGACAGCTCCCACCCCCATCCTGGGAGCTAGGGAGGCCCCTTCCCTGCCCCCAGCTCCTCCACCTCTCCTGAGAGCAGGCCCTGAGCCTTGGGCTGCAGCCAGGCTCCTGGCAGGCGGATGGGCAGGGGGCTGGGATGATAGCTACTGTTCCCTGCATCCCATCCCCCAAGCAGGCCGGGCCAGGCTCCCCGCCCTGTGTCCAGGGCCTGCTTGAGTGAGACAAGAGTAATGGACTCCGCAGGGCCTGACCCGAGGGCCTTGGCTGAGGGCCCAGCACCAGGAACGCTGTCCGTAAATATTTGGGGAGTGAATAATGCCCGCCCATCCCCACATGGTCAAAGCCTTCCTGCAGTCCCAGAAGCCCTCCTTATGGGAGGAAGCCATGGGGTCCATTCCTCTGCCTCTGACTGTGAGAGCATCAAGAATCAATGGTCCAGCCTGCGGGGCCCAGGTTTGGCCACAGCCAGGAGCGCTGTCTTCATCACCCAGGGGCAGCTCCATCCTCAGCCATCCCCCTGCCTCTAGGCTGGCTGGCTAGCTTCTCCTCCAGCCTGGACGCCCTGAGCCTTCTCTCTTGGGTACAGAACCCCGTGGTGTGTGGGTTTTATCCGAAACCTAGCTTCTGTCCTTCCAGGACCCCCTTACTTGGTTCTAGGGTACAAATGAACCCCATCTGCCCTTTGAGTGGTCAGTTATGGTCCTTACCCTGCTCTACTGTGTCCCCTCCTGGAGAGCTGCTTCTCTGCTCTCACCCCACTGGAAGGGCTCCACCCTAGATGGGTGCCTTTAAACTCCGTGGGGGTCCACTGCCCCACCAGGAACTTGCAGCAGGGCACAGCCCTCAGACTCAACCTTCCCTGACCTTTCCTCTTTCCTCTGGCCGCAAATCAAGCCAAGGATGTCTTTTGAAAGAAGTCTCTGGATGCTTACAATACCAGGCACCTGAGAATTTGAGGTAAGCACTTGGCACCTGTGGCGCAGAGGTGGCTATGGTATCTCAGGGCACTTCCTACCCTAGGGCCTAGAGAGAGATGAGGGTACCGGATTGCAGTGGGCTGGCGGAGGAGCAGGAAAGCTGGAATTGTCCATGTACAATTCCACCTGTAACTTAATTCCGTGAGACTCCCTTGTCCTCTTTCCTTGTTGTACAACATTAGGCAAGCTCTCGAAATCCTTCGAGGTTCAGCTTTCTTACCTGGAGATGATAGCTGGACTCAGGGGCACACACTGCAGTCCCAGTACTTGGAAGGCTGGCACCTGTTTGAACCAGGAGTTTGAGACCAGCCTGGGCAACATAATGAATTCTGTCCCAAAGAAATAAAATAAAATGGGAAAAATGACAGGTCCTACCTACATAGGATTAAAAAAAATCAAATGAGATATGTATACAAAACCATTGGCACAGGATCGAGTACACAGTGAGTGCTCAATAAATGCTAAACATTATTACGTTTTTGGGCAGGCAGGTATTAGATATTGAATCCTGGGGCACTTTACTGCTGATTAACATCCCCAGCCCTTTTTATTTTTTATTTTGAAGCAGATTCTCACTAAGATGCTAAGACTGGCCTCAAATGTGCGATTCTCCTGCCTGAGCCTCCTGAGTCATTGGGATTACAGGCATGTGCCCCTGCCCCCGGCATGACTAAGACTTTCAGGATGTAAAGCTCTCTTCACCAAGTTCCTTGGGCCCTGAGCTCTGGGTCAGGGGAGAGTAGTTCTGGCAGCTGTGTCGACAAGACCCTCTGCTCCAGCTCATCTAGGACTGGTAAGGCCAACCTGCTCCCACCCACTGTTGTCTCCGTTCTTGGGGTTCTGGGCCCTAGATCAAGTGCCTCCCTCCTGTGCCCACCAGGCTTGCCCAGCCAGGGGTCCCCTCCCACTTCCAGGAAGAGGGACATAAACACAGCTGGCATAGATCAGGGCCTGGCATCCTCTCCGGAAGCCACTGGCAGTCAGGGGCTTTGGTCTGGGCTGGGGTGGGGGTGGGGGATTCCTGGAGCTTGAGTCAGGGGCTCAGGGTGGGGAGGAGCTCCCTTCCTGGACCTAGAGGGAAAGTAACATCCTGGGTGCCTGAGGGGGCAGGGTAGTCTCCTCCACCCGCTGCCTGCAAGCCTAGGGGTATGATGTGGCATCTCACTGTGGTTTCATTTACGTTTCTCTGGTGCTGAGCATCTTTTATATGCTTATTGGCCCCTTGTGATCTTTGGAGAAGACCTAACCACCTCACTGGCACTGCAACACTAGGCTGTCTCCACTGTTCTCCCTGCCCCCCATCAGCCGGAGTCCCCTCTAGGTGCAGCCCTAGCCAGGTCTTCTGTGTGCTAAACCTTCAATGGTTCCCCATTGCTTGCAGCCAAACTTGCCAAATTCCATTTTGTGAAAGTATTTTCTGAGAGGTTCCTTTGAAGATGATTCCACTGTTCAATCATGATCAACATTTTGGGAAACACTACATATTCTAACCCATTCCAGAAGTTTACCAATGTGCAAGGCAATTAGCATGTGCCAGGCTCAGAGAAGTTCCAAAGCAAGCAACCCCCTCTGTAACCCAACATTGCTCAAACTAATGTAACAGTAAATTCACACATGACCCTTGTAGTTTTTTCTTATGGCTTTATTGAGATATGACTCCCATATCATACAACTCATTTAAAAGGCACAATTCAAGCTAGAATACATCTGGAAACAGTATGTTAGATGGCTAAGCTAATAATACCCTCAAATTGTATGAATTTTTATGCAAACAGGGGGATCATTGCCTAGGATACCTGGAGGCATAGAGTGGAGGATGGGGTGAGGGGAGGGATTAGGAAGGATATCTAGGAGACTGGAGGGTGGTAATATGGGGGAATCATCTCAGAAGGAGATCTGTGACCTCCACAAGATATCCATTTAACTCAGGGGTTTTTCTGGGGGAAACATAGAATCATGGGGAACCCAAGGGGGGCATCCATGACATGGCATCAGCCTTGGATAACTATGTAAATATACATTTGTTCTTGATTGTTTGACAATGATTCCCCCTCAACTGTAACTCCTAATTCATCTAATAAAAAAAGAAAAAAAAAAAGAAAAACAGATCAATAAAATTTGAAGGCAAAAAAAAATGCACAATTCAATGATTTTTAGTAATCACATGCTTCATAGTGATGTTTAAGTCCAACACAGACCACATATGTGACAGCGTGTACCATACGGCCTAGGTGGGTTGTGCCATCTGTGTTCTGTGATGTTTGCACAATGATGAAATCGCCTAAGGCTGCATTTTTCAGAACATGTCCCAGTCGTTTCGTGACACATGACTGTGTATTCACAAATATGTATAAGTATCACTATCATCGATTTTAGAACATTTATCACCCCCCGAAGATGTCTGGAACTGTTCAACTCCCATCTTCAATTTACCCCCCATTTCTGCATCCTCCACCCTGGACCACTACTAATCTACTCTCTCTCTCTCTCTCTTTGCCCAGTCCAGATAGTTCATATAAATGACGCCGCACCATACGTGGCCTTTCGCGACTGGCTTTCTTCACTCACTGATTTCAAGGTTCCCCCGGATAGTAGCATGCATCAGAATTTCTTTCCATCCTGCCAAACAAAATCCCACTGTGTGCACGCACCACATCTTGTTTATCGCTCATCCCTGGAGGGATCCTTGGGTCATTTCCATATTTGGGCTATTAGGAATAATGCACTGTGAATATTCATGTGTTTTTTTATGCAGACATGTTTTATTTTTCTTGGGTATTACTTACAAAATGGAATTGCTGGGTCAAATGGTAGCTCTCTGTTACCATGAAAAATGCCAGAATAGATTTTTTTTTTGTTTTTGTTTTTGTTTTTAAAGAGAGAGGGACAGTGAGAGAGACAGAGAAAGAGAGAAACAACTTTATTGAGTTTTTCACATGGCCTTAGTTGCTCCAACACTCAGTTGTGTACGTGGTGCTGGGGTTTGAACCCGGGTCCTCGTGCTTGCCAGGCAAGCACCGAAACCACTGGGCCACCGCTCCAGCCCCCCAGAATAGTTTTTTGAAGTGCTGGCACCTTTTGCCTTCCCACTGTCAGAGCTTGAGGCTCCAACTTACCCCTGTCTTCAACAACACTCGTTTCCTTACATGGTCCTAGCCGCCCTCGGTAATGTGCGGTGGTATGTCATAGTAGTTTTGCTTTGTGTTTCCCCGATCGCTGATGAGTTGAGAATCTTTCCACTATTCACCGCCCTTTCTTTGTCTTCTTAGAAGGGATGTCTCTTCAGATCCTTTGCCCATTGTTAAGTTGGGCATTTGTCTTCTTTTTTCTTTTAAAGAGAGAGGGACAGTGAGAGAGACAGAGAAAGAGAGAAACAACTTTATTTAGTTTTTCACATGGCTTTAGTTGCTCCAACACTTAGTTGTGTACATGATGCTGGGGTTTGAATCTTGGTCCTCATGCTTGCCAGGCAAGCACCGAAACCGCTGAGCCACCGCTCCAGCCCAGCATTTGTCTTCTTATTGCATTGAAAGAGCTCTTTATACATTCTAGATACAACTCCCTTATCAGACATGTGACTTAAAAATATTTTATTCCATTCTGAAGGTTGTCTTTTTATTTTGTTTTCAAAGAGAGAATCAATTTTATTTATTTTTTCCACCTGGTCTTTGTTTCTGTGACTCTTAGTTGTGTATGTGGTGCTGGGGTTTGAACCTGGGTCCTCAAACATGCCAGGCAAGAGCACCAACCACCAAGCCACTGCTCCAGCCCCTTACTTTCTTGATAGTATCCTTAGAAGCACAAATGTTTTAAATTTCAGTGATGTTCAATTAATCTATTTTTCTTTCTTTCTTTCTTTTCTTCTTCTTTTTCTTTGTATCAGGGATTGAACCCAAGTGCATTTAACCACTAAGCCACATCCCTGGCCCTTTTTATTTTGATACAGGGTCTTGCTAAATTGCCTAGGGCCTAAGTTGCTGAGACTGGCTTTGAACTTGCGATCCTCCTGCCTCAGCAGGAGATGCTGGGACTACAGGCATGCTCCGATGCACCTGGCTAATCTATGTTTCTTGTTGTTGGTTGTCCTTTGGTGTTGTAGCTAAGAACAAATTGCCAAATTGCCAAATCCAAGGTCATCAAGATTTACTCTTGTTTTCTTCTAAGAGTTGTACATATTTAGTTAGTTCTTCTGTTGATGTCTTTGATTCATTTCAAGTTGATTTCTGCACCTGGTCGGAGGTAAGGGCTCAACTCCATTCTTTCCCACGTGGATATTCAGTCCTCCCCCTTCTTCTTGTATGTTTACAAAACTCGTGGAACTCTCTGGTGCCCAGGAAACAGCAGCTGGGAATTGACAACCTAAGGGATCACAGGTCATCTGACCCGGAAGTCTCTGCTCTTTACAGAACACTGTTTTTCCGTCCCCTTTGCTTATCACTCCAACTCTGATCACCACTTCATCTGTATGAGAATGTATTCACTGAGCTCCACTAGGTATTCTGCTGAAATAACAAGTGAGCGAGAGTGTAACAATCAATTGAACTGCGTTGTCAGAGCTGGAAGGTACCTTCCAGGATATAAGTGGATTTGACGGATAGAAGGCCTCTGAGGCTCCCAGGTCACATCGGGACCCTGGTCTCTTCACCTCCTGCCCAACAGTTTTGACACCTGCTGGTTGCACCTCCCCTGCGCAGCCGCAGTCTGAGCTCTCCCGAGGCACACAGGGCACGAGCCCAGGGACCCGGCCTTGTCTCTCTCCTCCAACGATGTGGGGTGAGGGCTAGTCCTGGAGGGGCGCATCTCGGGCTTCAAGACCCTCCTCACCCTGCCCCCACGCAGGACCATTCCCTGGGTTCTGGCCCAGCCTTCTCTGCCTCCTTGGAGGGAGCACCGGGAACAGGCAGGCAGCCAGGGGCACAGGGCGGGCCGGGAGGAAGGGCCCCTGGTCCGGGTCATTTCCTGGCACCCTTGTTTGACGCGTGCCCCTGACTTCTGGTGGCTGTTTCCGCCGTGCCCCTCCCACAGCCTCGCTGGCTGGGCGGGCAGCTGGCTGGGGGCTGGAATCGGTCCACTGTCCCTAGCCTCAGAGCCCGGAGCGGCAGAGGGAGATGAGAATCCTGCTCCCGCTGGACCACTGTGTGCGCTTGGGCGCACCCTTAACCCGGCAGGGCCTTGTGTTTCCTTTTCTGGAAAAGGGCATAACGTAGCTGACCTAAAGGGCTTGTCCCTAGGAATAAAAGATGTAATATACATAAAAAGCTCAGCCAATGAGACTCCCAATAAAAATTGGACCTTTTTTCTCAGACTGCCTCTCCCCATTTTGCTCCTCCTTAAATCTTCCAAGGCAGCCCACTTTCCCTCGTGTTGGGGTCTCAATCTGAGCCCTGGGGAGAGCTTTCTGGGCTCTTCTCTGGTGGGAGCACCCTTCCTACGTGCTGATATGCCCATTAGCTCTTGAGTGTCAATTTCCTTGACATAAAAACATTCATGCTGCAGGGTGGGGTTGCACAGGACTGCAATCCCAGCAGATTGGAAGGCTGAGGCAGGAGGATCACAAGTTCAAAGCCAGCCTCAGCAACTTACCAGATCCTGTCTGAAAATAAAAAAGTAAAAAGGGCAGGGCATATGGCTCAGTGGTTAAGAGTCCCCAGTTCAATCCCTGGTACCAAAAAACAAACAAAAAAATGAAAACCCCTCGTGTCCCACAGCAATGGTATCTGGTGGGAAGGGGGTCATCTGGAGTTTTTCCATGGATGAGGAGGCAAGGCATTGATCCTCATACCAGCAGAGAACTGCAGTAGGAGTTACCAGCAGGACAGAGTGAATGAGGATATCAGCTTGCTTTCCTGAAGGTCAGACCACTGCTGCTCCCTTCTACCTACCACCATTGTCACCATCTTAACAATAAAAGAGTACCTTTATTGAGTTGTTTCTATGTGCCAGGTGCCTGGCAAGTTTTTGCAATGTTTCCATGGTTAGGGTATCATTAATTCCATTTTACGGAGAGGGAAAGTGAAGAGCCAAGAGCTTAATCAGCTTGGGACCAGCTGATAGGTGACCAAATGTGGCAACTACTCGATCCCAGGGACAGGCAGAGTTATGGAGGAATGGAAAGCATGAGGCCCAAGGAAAGTGGGGGGTTTTAGTTGGGGGTAAAGGAAAAGGATCTGCCAACAGGCAAGAGGAAGCTGGAGTCTTGTAGCCAGGGCATGATGAGCAAGGGGAGCAGGGAGCAGGCATTTGGGCCTGGAGATCCACCTCCCAACTGGGCTGTGCGGGAGGATCAGGAGCTTGGAGGACCATGCTGCAGGGAGGCAGGGGCTTAGCTAGGATTTAGAGTGTGGGCATCTGGGTTGGGTTTTGAGTGGGGTCCGATCTGAGGGAAAAAGAGGATCTCTTGGAGCCAGGTGACAATTGTCCTTAAGGAAAGAGAAGGGAAGGCACCATGTGCTGGGCCCCATGCCAGGTGCTTCCCATGTCTGACCTCACTTAATCCTTCCTGCAGTCCTGAGAGTCAGGCATGGTTTTCAGTTCTTTGCAAATGAAGAAACTGAGGCTCAGAGGTAAGAGTCTTGGAGACAGCTTCCTGTGGCCCAGCCCAAACATATGGAGCTAAGCCAGCATGCCCCCCCACCCCCATGTCAACACTGAAAGGAAAAGGCTGTAAGAATTTCTCTCTGCTGGTGAGTTTGGAGTGGGCTGCCTTGGGGTCCCATGTGGTCTCTGGTCTCCCTGTCTCCATCCTTATCCTGGAAAGATTTCTGGCCAGTCCTGCATCTCTACCCAGGAGGCCCTGGGAGTCCCACTGACTCACTGGCCTGTCACCCGGCTACCCCACTATCCCATCAGCTCCTGTCCATACCCATCCTCCAAATGTATTTCAAGTTCATCCACACCTCTCCTGCCCCTTGCCTGCAGTGGGACAGACCCTCGCCCCTTCTCATCTCTAGTCCTGCATGGGCCCCCAGATGGTCTTCTTGTCTCCCTACCAGAGAAAGCTCTGAAATCCACCAGGGCCGTCAGCTTGTTCCTTTGAGTGACATCATCAGCTTCCTTCAGTTCCAGGTTAGCACGCTGCAACCCAGTTCCTGGACCTGGCACCTGTGTCCTCCTGAGCGTGGCCCTTAGAGATAACTGTGCTATGACTTCCACCCCCGGATTTCATGTTCCCTTCCTCCTCTGCCTCCACATCCCCAGGCACCCTTCTCTATGGTCGAAGTGGGCTGCACCATACTGTTTCTGAGCCACACACATCAGGGTGGCTGCTCAGAGCAATTCTGCCATTTTTTTTTTTTTTAAGAGAGAGAGAGAGAGGGATAGTGACAGAGAAAAACACAATCAATTTTATTTAGCTTGTTGTGTGATTTTCCTTGCTCTGACACTTCGTTGTGTATGTGGTGCTTGGGTTCAAACCCACATCCTCGCGCATGCCAGGCAAGCACCATAACTGCTGAGCCACTGCTCCAGCCCCTATTCTGCCATTTGAAGGACTGGTGCACTCCAGGAAGTCCCTGATGTCCAGGACAGGGTGGGGAAGGGGACCTCCAGAGGGAAAGAGCCAAAGCCAGGGGGAATTGTTTTGCAGGAAATTGCAACCGTTTTGCCATTGTCTCCAGGGTGCTAGCAGTTACCAGAGAGGGTGTGCATGGGGTGGGGAGGTTTGTGAGGGGTCCCTACTAAGTCTTTCTCTGTCCCAGCCTTTCCCATGTTCTAGTCCTTCCCTGCCCTCCCCCACCTTCACAGTTGCCTGACTCATCAGTCTCTGGAGATGCTGTCACATCCTGTCTCCTCCCTGTAAGAGAGCAGAGGGCCACCCTGCCAGGTAGGACCCCCTGAATTTTTATTTTATTTTATTCACTTATTTTTTAAACATAGAAGGACAGTGAGAGAGAGACAGAGATAATCAAATTTTTTAAATTGAGTTTTTCACATGGGCTTCATTGCTCTGACACTTAGTTGTGTACGTGGGTGCTGGGATTTGAACCCGAGTATTTGTGCATGCCGGGCAAGCCCAGTAACCGCAGAGCCACCAATCCAGCCCCCGCCCCCCTGAATTTTATTAATCAATTATTTATTGTGGTACTGGAGAGTGAACCCAGGACCCTAAGCGTGCTAGGCAAGCTAGGAGCTACACCCCAGGATCCCATCAGCTCCTGTCCATACCCGTCCTCCAAATGTATTTCAAGTCCATCCACACCTCTCCCGCCCCTTGCCTGCAGTGGGACAGACCCTGGCCCCTTATCATCGCTAGTCCTACATGGGCCCCCAGATGGTCTTCTTGTCTCCCTACCAGAGGAAGCTCTGAAATCCACCAGGGCTGTCATTTCTTACTTTTTAACCCCTGTATGTCCAGCTGAATTCAATAGGCCACACATCATCATTGCCCTAAACCAAGGAGCCCAGTGGAGGTGAGCAAGAGGCCAGCTCTGTCTCTTTAATATGCCCTGGTTCCTGGCCCCTCCCCAACCCCAGGAACCTGTTGGGACAAATGTCTTGACTCAGTGGCTTCATTTTTTATTTTGAGAGAGGGTCTGGCTAAGTTGCCAAGGTTGGCCTCAAACTTGCAATCCTCCTGCCTCAGCCTCCCAAGTAGCTGGGATTACAGGTATAGACCATCTCATTGCCTGTTCCCTGGATTTTAATAGGGAACTTCAGGAGGCACGGTCTTTGTCCATCTGGGGTGGCCTTCTGGTGAGGATTCCTGCAATCCTCAGAGGAAAGGAGAGAGCTGTAATGAGGAGGAGTTTCGTTCTTGCCTCCCAGATCAAACTCCATAGACGCCAATTCTTGCATACCAGTTTGGGCTTCCGAGGGCAGGGCTGATGCCTCCCCCTTCAGTCTGCCCCGCCAGGACTAACTTCCTTGCTCTGCATAAACTTCAAACAGGTTTTAAACCAGCGGCAACTGCTGCCCTTCTGGAGTCCCAGGCTAGGATGAGGGACAGGGCTAGGAGGAGCCTTCCACCTGTGTTAGGCAGGGCCTCTGTGTCCATAGCAGGCAGGGAGGAGGAAGTGAGTCAGTGGGTACAGCGATTCATGCCTCGGAACTGACTTTCCTTCTCAACCCACTGAGCCAAGACATCTGTCCCAACAGGATCCTGGGGTCGGGGAGGGGGCAGGAACCAGGGCATATTAAAGAGACAGAGCTGGCCTCTTGCTCACCTCCACTGGGCTCCTTGGTTTAGGGCAATGATGATGTATGGCCTATTGAGTTCAGCTGGACATACAGGGGTTAAAGACCTGCTGAATATCAAGGGCTGTCCCTTGGGGGGTGGTGGCAGGTGTCATCACACTGAGTGTGCCAGCTACTAACTAGAGAGCCAGGGTCCAACTTCTGGGCCCCAGTTCTGCTGCTTCAATGAACCTGTGACTTTGGTATCTTCAAGTTCAATTTATAGAGGGCGGAAACTGAGGCTATGGGAAATGAAGTGACTTGTTCACGGCCACAACCCTCCATCTACAAAAATCACACTGCAAACCCATGTTAGCAGTCAGTGCACGGTCTGGAAGAGTCAAGTGACCCTGTGTGTGTGTGGTGTGTGTGTGTGTGTGTGTGTGTGTGTGTACATGCTTGAGTTCGTGGGTGTGAGAGAAAGTGGAAACTCATGAGAGATTTCGAAGAAAAATTGGACATTTTCCAAGTGGATAAGTGGGTAAAGGACATTTCAAGCAGAGTGACCCACATGTGCAGAGGTCGGTGGCAGGGGCTGGCCCAGTGCAGTGTGTTCGTGAAACTCTGCTGGGAGCAGGATGAGGCTTTGAAACAGAGGCCTGCCCTGGAGGAGCAGGTTGTGGGGGTGAAGGACACCAAGGGAACTTTTTGGACACATGGAATCTGGGAGCCTGGAGCAGCTGGCTGTAGGTCAGAGGAGCTGGTGGGTGTCATCAGCATGTCAGAGAGGGATAACAAGCAGGGGTCAGTGGGGGGACCACAAACAGAAGCCTGGTGGGCTGAGGAGCCCTGCTGGGGGGACAGTGCTGGGAAGAAGGCCAGGAGAGGGTGGAGAGGAGTGTCACTAAAACAGAACTGGGCTCAACAGATCTCTGCTGCCACTCTAGAGAGTTGGGACAAGGAACCAAGGACAACCACAGGGTTTGCCCCATCAGAGGAAGCTGCAGCCCCATTTCTGTGAGCTGTAGGGGGCTGAAGCCAGGTGGGGGAGGTGGATGGGGCGGTGATAACCCTAGGGCAGGGTCCCAGCTTCAGGAGAGCCCAGATAGGTGACTCAGAGAGGCTGTGACTTCTGTGCTATGACCTCTAAGAATAGCAGGTGAGGGGCTGGAGCAGTGGCTTGCCAGTTACAGTGCTTGCCCAGCACGAGCAAGTACACAGGTTCAGACCCCAGCACCCAAGTTCAAACCCCAGCACCCATGTACACAACTGAGTGTCAGAGCAATGAAAACCAAGTGTAAAACTAAATAAAAATTGATTCGTTCTGTCTCTCTCTCTCTCACTATCCTCTTTAAAAAGAAAAAAAAAGGAAAAAATTAAAACAAACAAACCAACCAAAAAGAATTCTATTTCTTAAAAAAAAAAAAAGAAAGAATAGCAGGTGGCGCAGATGATTGGGGGAAGGTGGGATAGTGAGATGGGTGGAGGCAGGAGCAGCAGAAGACTAGGGGCCAGAGGCAGCATGGTTCCATCAGGAACTGCGAGGGGCTGCTGTGTGTGGAACTGGAAGCAGGAAGAGGAAGTAGTGGGATGGTGGGCAGGTGGAGAGATGAGCGCTGTGTCTTCCGAGGACAGACAGGAGCCTGTGGAGGTGGTATGGAGGACAGTGACGAGGGTGGATCTGTGGGAACTCAGCTCTAGCTGCCCTACAGATGGTAGTGGACACTGGAGGAAGGGAGGCAACCGGAAGCGCTGCAGTAATCCAAGGAGAAGGGACAGGAAACAGTGGCAAGACACCAAGAAGGTGACTGTCTAAGTTGGGTGGAGAGAAGAAGGGGAAGTCCAAGCTTCCAGTTGAGCCCCTGGGAGCAGAGCAGGCTTGGACACATGTGGGTCACTTTGTGGTGCCCTAAGTCACAGCACCTGAAGAACTTGCCATCAGGAACTTGAGTTTAACAACTACATCCTCAGGACTGGAACTTGAGAAGGTACTGATTCAAGTGTTGTCTCCGCAGGATAACTTATATCTAAATATATAAAGACATGATAGAGAAAAGATTTCCCACTTTTTTTAGTCTTTTTTTTTTTTAAGAAAAAAATCAATTTTATTTTTTTTTCCATCTGGCCTTTGTTTCTCTGACACTTGGTTTTATATGTGGTGCTGGGGTTTGAACCCAGGGCCTTGCACTTGCCAGGCAAGTGCTCCAACCACTGAGCCACTGCTCCAGCCCCCCTTTTTTAATCTTTGTTTCTACCTGGGCAAATAACTATGTTTCAACTATGACGTGATAGATACTTTTTCTTTTCTTTTTTTAGAGAGAGAGAGAGAGAAAGAATCAATTTTATTTAGTTTTTTGTGTGGCTTTTATTGCTCTGACACTTAGTTGCATACATGGTGCTAGGGTTCGAACTCGCGCCCTTGTGCATGCCAGGCAGGGCTGTAACCACTGAGCAACCTCTCCAGCCCAGTAGATACATTTCTATATCTATAAGTATCACATTTCAAAGCAGGCAACACTCAGCTATTGGTAAGTCACAATGACACTGGTCTCTAGTGGGGCAAGTCCAGGTGGATCAGCCACATGGGGTGCCCAGGCCAGGAGTGTGTGCCACGTGCAAACTAGGGTCTTACTGACCCTACCAGTGGACAAACCAGAGCCCCTGGCAGAAGGATAATTATAGACAGGTGCATTTCTTCACCTTGGCCCTGAGCAACATACTCTGGGGGAAAGGACATGACCTTGGAGTCAGGCAGCCCTGGGGGTAGTACCAGTCACAGCAGCAGAGGTGCTCACACCTGTCACACCGTGGGCATCTCAGCATTTTCACCTGTAAACTGGGAGACATCTCTACCTCAGAGAGTTATTAGAAGAAAACATACATAAAGGAGTGGGCCACAATAGGTGCTCAGTTAACATTAGCTCCCTTCCCACATTCAAATACACAGAAAATATTCAGACGCTCATAGTCACACAGGCGAAAAGGTGTGAACACATAAGGGACCATGTGTTTTAATCGACATCCACATAGGAGCTCTTTACCCCCAGTGGGGAGGAGGGAGAGATGGGAAATGAAGCCCCAATCTGCCCACTTTTCCCACCTGAGCGCAGAACACAGCCAGTAAGAAGGTTTCTTCCTCCCACTTGTCAAGGCTCCAAAGCAGGCACAGGGACTCAATCTCAAGGCAGCCTGGGGCTGCCTTTATCACAGGGGTCCCTGGGGCCTCCCCACCTCAAATGGGGCCACCTGATTTGAGATAAAGAATGCTGCAGGGCTTACTAGAGTCAGGAGCCAGTCAAGGGGGGCAGAGATCACCTGGGTGTGTGCAGTAAGGCTAGGCCTTGGGCAATAGGAGGGGACCCTGGAGAGGACTGGAGTAACCAGGCAGGGAGGGTCAGCTGGCAGGGAAGCTCCCTGATATTTGGGGCCTGCTCACCAGGCCCCCATGAGAGTAGTTGCCGTTTAACCCTAGGAACCCTCCACTCTTTCCCTGCCCCTCCCCCCAGCACCCCATCCTACTAGTCCCTGAAGTCCAAGTCAATCAGCTCTGGGGCTTTTTACTCACACACTCTCTCAGGCTGCCTCTGTCCCAGCCCTGCCCAGCTCTGCTCAGCCCCTGCCTGCGCCCCCTCCTTTTCTCTCCTAATAATATCAACTTCATCCTGCAGCCAAAAAGTACTTTTTGAAGCCCCCTTGCCCCACAAACACTGCAAGTAGGTTTAGCCTGTTTAACTTTGAGAGTTTCCAGACTGTGAGGCCACAATGAAACACAGCTTCCGGGAAGAGGACGTCACTCATCTTCCATGCCCCTGGGGTGGAGGTGCAACCAGGGGTCTCAGTTCTGCACTGGTGCAGGTCTACTGGTCATCACTGAAGGACTCAGGCTGAGCAATTCTGAGCCAGAGAACTAGCCTGGACTAGGCCCTCATCTGGGTCACGGGGAAGGAAATGTGATAAACCCATTCATATTTGGCCACTCCTCCCTCCTCCCTCCTTCCTCAGTAATTTGCATTTTCAATTCAAGTTAGAGATAGAGACCTGAGTCTTAGTTCAATAACAGAGATTTGGTCCACTTAGTTAAACTGATACAAGAAATCTTGAGACACACTGTGTATTGATTGCAGAATAAAGGGGTATTCTCCCCCCCCCCCCCCCCCGCAAGCCCTTTTGTTTCAAATGGGAAACAGAGGCCCAGAGCAGGAAGAGAACTTGCCCAAGGTGAGAGGTCTGGAGAGCGCCTGCACTCAACCCAGTGGTATTATTACCTCCCCAGAAGCCACCGGGGCCTCAGGCCTACAACTGGGGCAGGCACTGCAAGCTCTCAATGAAGGAGAGCCGCCCTTGTAGAATATTGATGCTGTCACTGTTGTGGCTGGAAAACTTCACCCCAAACCAGGCCCTGACTCTTCTGCCTTTCTTCTCTCTGAGGCTCCCCACCACTGGCCTAGTCTTTCCCCCTTCTCCAGGGCGTTCCGGATCCTCTGGCAGAGCCCAAAGCTTGCACATTGCTGTGGTCACCTGCAGCGACAGATGGACCCCATCCAAGGTTTCATTTGGATGTGAAGACGAAATGGCACCACCCACAACCCAAGAGGGTTTGAAAAGGTTTACTGTTTACACACTTGTGGTCTCTGAGGAGAGAGGGAGCCTCTCAAGCAGGCACGTGGCTTGAGAGTCCAGTCAGGAAGGGCGGTAGGCCTTGGTTCTCACTGTGGCTGGTGAGCGTTCAGGCAGGAAGGGGCTTGCGAATCTCCCTCCATCCCCCAAAGAGGCTGCCCTAGACTTTATTATCAGCTTATCCATATGTGGGGTCACTGGGGGGAGTAGGAAGGCTGAAGTTTAAAAGCCGTCAGCAAACATCAATGTGCCCATGTTTCTCAGTCTGTGTTACTAGGTGGGTCCCTCTACGTGGGGAAAAGTTGACAGATAGAGATGACATGGTAAAGTCAACGGGGAGGAGGGATGATGAAACGAGGCTGTGGATGGTAATGTGATAGAAACTAAAGGATTTCTGATCTGTGGCATGAATTTGGGATTTCGCTTTTTCTCTCTTTCCAGCCTAGACCCTCCCAGGCTCCACATCTCCCCCCAGGTCTGTCTGATACTCCCCCACATTCCTTAGCTGGGCCCTCCCCCTAGCAGTGGCCTCAGCTCCTGCTCCCACATTCCCTTTGGACACTCCCCTGGAATGGAAAGCCATCCCTCATCCCTTTCCTGCTCCCAGTCCCCAGATCGGACATGCTGCTCATTCCTGTTTGGGATGGCCAAAGAGATAAGGCCTGGCATGGAGCCCATCTGTCCTCACAGGACTCAAGCTATTTTGGGGAGGACCCCTGTCCATACTTGAATGGCCACCCTGGACCCCTGCCCCCCCAGCCTTGACTTTAGGAACAGGTGGAGGAACCCAGGAGGGCACCAGAAGAGCAAGGTAACTGCTCAGCTCCCATGCAGCTTCCTGCTCCTTGACCTTGGATGTCCCAAGACTGATGTTGGGTCACTGCTTAGGAACAGAGCTGTCCTAAGGGCAGTCAGGGACAAGCGTCCTCTCTCTGAACACCATGGAAAGGACTGTTATCGCAGCTGCTTTTGTTTAGGCATGTCTGCCTGACTGCACAACATCTGCCTGGACTTTGTCTCTCCAAGATGCATCTGTGTTCAGTGACTTCCCTTCATAGCTCTGCCTCTCCTAAATCTCACGATGCTGCACATCCGGGTAACCTCCAGAGATTTAGTTCCCTGCTAAGGCAAATGATGATGATGATCTTGACCTCACAAGGAGGCTAGGAGGATGAACTAATTTGTAAACTATAAGGTCAGGCTGGGGCTCCTGGCTCCTTCCCAGGCTCTGATTCCAATCTTTTTTTTTTTTTTTTTTTTTTTTTGAGAGTGAGAGAGAGAGAAAGACAGAATCAATTTTATTTATTTTTCCATCTGGCCTTCATTTCTCCAACACTTAGTTGTGTATGTGGTGCTGGAGTTGGAACCTGGCTCCAACCACTGAGCCATGGCTCCAGCTCCTCTGATTCTAATCTTTTATTTCTACTTTTAAAATTCATTTCCTTAAAGAGAGTGCGAAATTATGCAAGCTTCAAGTCCCACCAAAACTGGATCTGTCCTAAGGATTGTACAACTGTTAATTATTGGTATAAGTGGTTAAGAAGGACTTCAGAATCAGATGTAACTCTGGAATCAGACACAACAGAGGAAATTCTAGCTGTGTAGCCTTAGTCAAATTGCTTAACCTCTCTGATCCTCAGTTTTCCCATCTTAAAACATAGTTAACACCTCAATGAAGTGAGGATTTAATGATATTGTCAAAGCACCTAGTATAGTTCCTGCTGCAAATGTGCTTAGTACATTGTTTTTTTTTTTTTTTTCTTCTCATTGTAAGAACATTTGGAGAAAAGAATGCTGGGGGAAATGGGTTTTTGTGCTACAATAAGGAAAATCTGAGTTACACTCAAAGTACATAGTGACCTTCTGAAATTCCCTTTCGGTTTGATTGTTCTATTATGAGATTTTTTGCCCCGCCCACCTGCCTCCACCAGTAACCACCTACTACACACCTGTGGGGGCTGGCGTCCCCGCCCAGTCTCCAAACACTCAGTTCCAACCTGGGAGGGAGGAGGGAGGGACCTTTGGGATTCTGCTGGGCTTGAATCCATGAAGGCTGGAGTGGATGAGCAGTGGGCAGTCTGGACCCGACTCCCTAGTCACGCAGTGCGCTCTAAGGAGGGACTATTTACATATCGATATTCTCATCCCTTGACACCAGAAGGCTTAGCCTTTTTGCGAATTTCAATCAGCGATGATTGGTTATTACCACTGCAAAATATCTGTCTGGTTTTGCAGACGAAACAGTCCCAGCTTGGATCATGGTGGGTGGGAGTGGATGAGCAGAAGAAATAAATCCCGACCGACAGCGAAGGTGCTGGGTACGAGGAAGAACGCCCTGAGACCGTCAGTCATCTCCTAGGGACTGACAGCGCTGCGGAGGCGAGTTCAACATTGCAATCAGCCTCTCGTAGACGTCGAATCCCAGCGCCTGATCTGTCCATTCGGGACAGCCGAGGTGGCCGCGCCTGGAACGGCCTTTCCAGCAGCAAAAGCGGCCGCCGCAAAGCGGCCAGAGAAATCCCACCCCCGGCCCCGCCCGTCCAATCCACTGTGCTCGGGAGGCGCTGCTTCCCAGGAGAAGCGAGGGGCGGGGAGGAGAAATTCAAGCCTTTAGGGGCTCCCGACAGGTGTCTGGGGGGAAAGGGCGGAGCCGGGGTGGGAAGGATGAGGAGGGAGGGGCGGTGCTGCCCCTTTAAGAGGCGGTGGCGGGGCCTGGACCTTTTCTTTCCCCGGAAGGAAAGCGGAGCTCGGGCTGGACGCGCAAGGTGGGGAGGTGCGGGGCTGGGCGTGGGGAGGCGGGGCGCTCCGCGGGGACCCTTCACTCGCGTCCTCCAGGCGGTCGCCGGGTCTGCCTGCCCAGATCCGCCGCCGTGATTGAAGGCGATAGCACCGCCAAGGGGGCGCGGCCGGGACAAGCCGGGGGGCCGGGTGCTCTGGGTGTGGGCACGGTGACACGGCTGCGGGACAGGCGTGAGAATAGATCCACGAACCTTGGAAGGCGATCCGAGGGCGCAGACCCTGAGCAGATGTGAAGCTGACCCGGCTAGGGGCAAGAAACCTCAGCTCCGGGCGTCACGGCGCGGCGGGCTCGAGTGTCCTCTGGCGGCGCCCGGAGCAGGTGAACAGGTCCTCACGCCCAGCTCGGCGCCCCCTCTCGCGCTCTCGCCCTCGCCCCGGCTCGCGCTCACAGTCATGGGCCCCGGCCCCAGCTGCGCGCCCCGCACCCCGAGCCGGATGCTCTGCGCGCTCGCCTTGATGGTGGCGGCCGGAGGCCGCGTCGCCTCCGCCTTCAACCTGGACACCCGGTTCCTGGTGGTGAAGGAGGCCGAGAACCCGGGGAGCTTCTTCGGCTACTCGGTCGCCCTCCATCGGCAGACACAGCGGCAGCAGCGCTACCTGTAAGTCTGTCTGGCGGGGGTGGGGTAGGAGAGCGTGTGCAGGGGTGCGGATTCGGAGCTGGGTGGCTGCCCTGGGCCCGCGGCTGGCCACTGAGACAGGATTAAGGGGGCGGATACCTGGGCAGCCCTCAGACTGCCAGGGTTTGGCGGGAAGTGAAGGATGGGGGGGTGGTAATCATTGGCAAGTGCTGACTGTGCCTGAACCTGTCTAGACGCCACCCCTCCACCCTTTAGACTTCTCCCGCGAGCGGAAATGGGGTCTCTGTTGCCTGAGCCCTTGTAAACGAAGTACTTAGAATTAGTCTTTTCTCTCCAGGACTGGGAGCTGGGGAAAACTGCAAGATAAGCACCCAGCGTACCCTCCTTCCACTCTCCCAGGGAAGAACCCGCGAGCATATGCCTTTAAGCCCCACTTACACCTAGCGTTCGGTCTGTGGCCACACCAACCACGCCCTCTGCAGAGCCAGCCAGGACTGCTTGGCGTTGCAGAGTGAGGTGATGGGGGAGTCTGGGCGTTTGGAGCTGTCCAGAGGCTCCCTCAGACCCCTAGAGGAAGGGACAGTAGAAGACAGAGGAGGCACTCTCAACTCAGACTTGGTCTGTAGCCCACCCCCAAGCTGTAGCGCTCTCCCACCAGACCTCTTCCCTGCATTCCACAGATTCATGTTGAATCGGCAGCCCTGAGTGTGTTTGTTTTGGTTTGAAGAGGGAAATGGTGTTTTTCTCTTGCTTCTGCTCTGCTTCCCAACAGCTGCAAGGGGAAAGAAGCGGGAAGAGCTAGACACAGTGAAGTAGGGGAGATTGCATCCAGCTGCCTGCCCTAGCCCATCTTGCACACTCCTTCCTTCTGGACAGGTCCCAGTTTCAGAGGTTTCTCTGCATGGGCTCAGTGTGCTGAGGTTGACAGCTGGGGGGAAAGGGTGACTGGAGGAGGTAAGGTTGCCCAGGGAAGGACAGTGGTTAGGACAGGGAAGGCATGCCCCTTCCACCTCTAGGCTGAGCGACCTGCCAGGCATCTGCTGGGCCCCTGGTCTCTGACTTGGCTGAACTAGAAGACATGGTCAGGCTAAAAATGAGTTGAAAACTCTCCAGCTCTAACTGGGTCCTGCAGAAACTTGAGGAAGTTTGAAATGTTCAAAGTTCAAACTGTGCTTCAGCTATGGCCTCTGCCCTGCTGGCCCAGCCCCTATCCAGCCTACCTACCTGGACTTAGCCTCTCCTCCAGAAGACTTTCTTCTGCAGAGGGTAGGGCCACCACACCCTCCCCACCCAGGCCCAGCAGCTTCAGTATGGCTTTGTCCAACCCTCCATCTTTTAAAAAAGAAAAAAAAATTTTTTTTTGGTACCAGGGATCAAACCCAGAGGCACATAACCACAGAGCCTTTTCATTTTTTATTTTGAGACAGGGTCTTGCCAAATTGCTTAGGGCCTTGATACGTTGCTGAGGATGGCTTTGAACTTGCGATCCTCCTGACTGAGCCGCCTGAGCTGCTGGGATTACAGGCGTGTGCCACTGCACCTGGCCCAACCCTCCCATCTTTTGAAGGCCCTGAGTTATCACCAGTGAAAGTTTCTGTAACAGTGCTTTTTCTGCTGTAGCCCAGAAAACGATTTTCAGGTGTTTCGTTGCTGAATCTGCGTAACATAGTGTAACAGTGAAGCAGAAGATCCGACTAGAAAGAAAGCATGAAAAAATGATTCTGCTGCCCCTTCCTCTCTACTATGTGACCTTGAGCAAGATATTCCCATTCCAGTGGCCAATTTCTTCCCCAAAGGGGTTGAACTTAGATCTGTATATTTCTTCCCACCTCTGTTAGCCTGAGAGGCAACTTGGTGGAGGGAGAACGGGCTCAGAAGTCCTGTTGCCAGAGTCTTGGTTTGGATCTGTCACTAACACCTGAGACATTGAGGGAAAGGGGAATAATCTGCCTTTTGCATGGGGTTTTAATAAGATAGTGTGTGTAAAATGCTCTGGATATGCCCAGAATGAAACCAGGATGTAGCTACATCCCCTTTGCCCATGAGCTCCACCCAAGATGGCCCAGCAACACTTTTCTTCCTAGGCAGCTGGACAGGTTTCAGAGTTGCTGAACCTTTGAGTGGGAGGTGATTCTAGACATTTCTGGATCTCCCTCCATCTCACCCAGGAGTGGTTCTCTATCTTGGTTCATCTCATCTTACAGAGTGCAGCCCCTGGCCTTTTGGGAGAGTCAGCTGGCCCAGCTGTACTTAGCTGCAGCCAGCTGTGTAGCCAGATGTGAACAGCTGTCTGAGTCCACAGCTCAAGGGAGCTAGTAAGTCAAGTTGCACACCCGTATTCTGTTAGACTCAAAGTCCCTTTGGAAGATCCAGTGTGCATGGTCCTGAGCAGGCCTTTCATCTGGGGTTCACAGAAGATCTCCAGGAGATGCAGTGACTCCTGAGAGTACATGAAGAATCTGGGGCATTTGCATATCATCCTGGGGCAGGAGGAGGGAGGGCACAGCTTTTGTGTTCTCAAGGAAGGCTTTGTTACAGAAATGGTTAAAAACCCAAGGTGGACACTCCTTGCTGTCTCATCACCTTCAGCTCTGGATGGGGCTCTCCCACACACTGCAGGGCCCCAAGTGCCCAGTTTCTGCAAGGGAAGGATGAGGAGCAGGGGAGGACACTATGGGCTTCTTGGCAAGATGCATAAGGATCCGTTGGAGGAAGAAGTACTGTTCCTCTGGGAGGCGATTACTGGCCCCTCCCAGCACCTGTTCTGGCATTCTGTTGTGGGAATTTTAGTGTCCAGGTCTGGTCTGACCTCATCGACCATGGAAGATCCTTCTGGACCCCTTCTCCCTTTCCCCCTTGCCTGGAAAGAAGGGTGTCTGGGAGGCCTCAGGTGGGAGGGGCTATAGCTCCCCGGAAGTGAGGTCCTGCTTGTGGCAGGTGTGTGGGGGATGGAGGGCACCTGCTGTTCTCTCCCAGCACAGGTTTCCCTGGGCAGGTGGCATGGCAGCTGCAAGCAGAAGGGCTACACATGTGTAACCTTTTCCTCTGTCTCTCTCCAATGATCAGTCTAGGCCAAGGGGTTTTAAGTGGCAGTCTGATATTGTAGAAAAAGAGGCAGCAAAAGGGACTTGATCAGAGCCAAACAAGGCAGGAAGAAGATGTCCTGCAGCAAGTGGGATTAAGGTTAGATGCCTGGAAGAATGTCCTACAGGGTCAAATAAAAAATATTGAAGAACTAGGGAAAGGGAGAAGAAAGGGTAAAAATAGTCTCGTTTATGCCTATTTCTTTTCTTTGAGTCTCTCCCATCTCTTTCTCTCGTCCTCATTTTCTTGTTCCCTCCAGCTTGTTGCTCTGGTTCTCAGGCTGAGTCACCAGGAGGAGAGGGGGCTGTGTGGGCAGCCTAAGGAGGAGTAAGGGAGGATGGCAAGGGCTGCAGTTTCAGCCGCCATAGGAGCAGCCTCCAGGGAGGTGGCTAATCTGGGCAGCAGGGCTGGCACAGAGCTGGGATCCAAGCATTTAAGAGCCACCCTTCTCCACCTCAGGGCAGATCCCCTCCCCCTCCTTCCTGGCCTGCTGTGGGAAGGAACCCAGGGGCTAAGGACCTTAAGAGCAAAGCAAGGGGGACATGAGTGCCAGATCCCCTCACCTCCTCTGAAGTCTTTCCTTGGCATCCGCCCACACCTCTCAAGGTGAAGAAGTCTGGGAAATTGAACCACAGAGACTGTTTTTTTGAGCATCGCCTCACCCCAGTGCCTCTGGGGCCTCCTCCTTTTTGGGGTGAGCCATCTCGGTGCCCTGAACTCTCCTGGGCCCCATTCCCCAGCCTTCTCCGATTCTGCCACTTTGTGCTGCTCCATTAGCTACTCTCTGCCCTGGCGTACCGCTGGGGCAGAGTAGGGAAAGCTCTTTGGGCACTCAGAGCTCTGGGCTCCCCAGAGGCCAGAAGGTGCCTTCTGACTAGGGCCAGATAAAAGGCTGAGGAAGCAGCTATTTGAGAGCCCTTGGGCAAACATTTCATCCACCCCCCTGCTCCCACCCAGCCCCGTTTGACCCCAGGACAGGGGCAGTTCATCTCCTGTTTCCTAGAGCTCCATTCTGGCAGCCCTCCATCCTGGCAGCCCTCTGCCTTCTGACTGGCTGGGAGACGGAGATAGATTAGATGGTGGTCCAGATTTTGGGCTGTCTGATGTGGATCAGACCTAATAGTAAGTAGCTAGTGGAAGTGCTCATTTGCATATCAATTTTTATTTCATTTGCATATTAGTGAGGTCCCTCCCACCCTCTGGGATTCCCCAGCCTCCACCACACACACCTGGCTGTGACTGGGGAAAGCAGGGACCTGACCCTCTACACATCTGCCTTCCCCTATTCATGGCGCAGGCCTCTGGCTGTAGACCCATTGCATCCTGGGCCAGGAGCCAGAGGGCCTTAAAGGGCCTCTGAGAGGGCCAAGTTAGAGCTAAAAATACTCCAGGGGGTGTGGGGGGGCTCCCTGTGGAATCTGTAAGGAGGGGGGGTGACCGAGGATGTGGGGTTGGGATTAAGGCATTGGTCCTGCCCCCCTCCATCTGTTGGCACAAGGCTGGCTCTGGGCAAGGAGTGGGAGGGTATAGGTGGCATGGGGAATTGTTTAAATACACTTGCCATTTATGCGCAGCTCAGCCTGCTCAGTACCTCAGGCAGCTATGGTGAGGGGTACTAAAACCTCAGGAGACCCCACTCCTTGGGCGCCTCCTGCCCAGCAACTTGAGCAGGGCAGGAGCAGCAATGCGGGTGATATTTCTGTTATGCTGCGTGTCCTGGAAAGCAAACTGGGCCCCTTAGAGTCCCCTTCACGCTGAAGTGTCATTCACCCCTTCAGTCATTGAAGCCAACCTCTCCCTCCAGCCACTATGCTCTAGAATGACTCTAGCCACCAATGCCCACTCCCCTTAGCCACTGCCTGGTATCCTCAGGCCATGGAAGTCCTGCTTATGTCCCATCCCCTGGTCCCTCTCAACAACCACAGTACTCTCTTCTTTGCCTTCTGCTCTAGATTCCCTAGCCTGACAGGGCAGAAATTCCTGGGTCCCTGAAGGTCATACTAGACCAGCCAGTCCTGGTGCCACAAGAAACCAGAGCAACAGTGACCACATCAGCCAGGGATTGGTAGTCAGAGAGCCTTTTTGCAGACTGAACGCATTTGTTCCTCTAACAACCTGAAGGTGGGCAGGAACAGCTGCTGTCCCCATTTTACAGATGAGGTACTCCAGGCTCCAGGAGAGGAAATTGCCCTTAGAAGCAGAATAGACTCTAGAACTAGGTGTCCAGCGCCCAGGCTGTGATGTTCCGTTCCCACGGGCCCTGGCTTCCTTCTCTCATCTGTCAGGGGCACTGGGTGGTCAGGCAGTGCGCTCACTGAGGCACCCTCCCCATCTCAGGCAGAAGGTGACTAACTGGGCCACTGTGTCTCCCTGCCAGGCTCCCTGTGGCGCTCATAACCTCCTGCTACTCTGCTTAGGGAAGCTCAGCTCTTTCTCCCAGAAACACTTCCTCAGGGTGAGGAGAGCTGCAGATGTGAGGTGCAAGCAGAGGCCGCACCCCTTCGGCACCCCCAGGCAGTGCATTCCTGAATCCCAAGGGGAGGAGACACTCCAGGCCCCAGCACGCCTGGCCCTGCCCTACCCAACCCACTCTTTGCCTCCTTCAGCCTGGCCCTGCCCTACCCACTCCCTGCCTCCTTCACACACAGGTCCTTGGCAGGGGCTGCAGGCACAGCCCTTGCTCAGCTCTTCCAGACTCTGATAGGAGCCCTGAAGCCCAGGTGCTGAGCTGGGGGCCTCCAGGTGATAGTGTAAGGGTGTTGCTGTGGCCAAATGGAAGAGCACCTGGAAGGTGCCTGCCATCCAGGAGGCTAAGAGCATCAGGATTGAGGAGGGGGTCCAGGCTGCAGGGAGTGATTGGGAAAAAGGAAGCTGGGAAGAACTGGATTCTCCAGCAGGGGTGCACAGGATTCATCCAGAAGGTCAGTGGTGGGCTGAGGAATTTGCCTCTTTACAAATGTCCCGAGGATTTCTGATGGTGATGGCCCTAAGACTGTCCTTGGAGATAGTACTTCAGGACTGATTCCTCTGCTCCTGTCAGGGCCCTGAGCACCCTTGTAGGAACTCATCACCAGTATCACATCCCCAAAGATGGATTCTGGAGGCAAAGAAATAGGTCTTGCCCACTCACTGGGAACTGGGCTGCTGGGCCACTTTGTTCAAAGTGTCAGATCCTCAGTCCCGCCCCGTATCCTGTATGCCAGACTCAAGATGGAGCTGGGGGGAACGTTGGGCATCACTCAGCTCGCTTAGAGGCCCAGGTGTCTTAGATCTTAAGTTCTGAATATCTTTAAGAGGAAGAACTCAGGCTTCTAATACCCACCCCCACCCCTGCCATTTCCTCCCAAGTTCTCCCCTCCGGCCCCCCTGGAATTTGAACCCAGTGCTAGCACTCCTCCTCTCTTGCTCTCTTCCAGGCTGCCTTCATGTCAGCAGCCAAAGCATTTGCTTTGAAAACCCAGATCTGACTATGTCATCCTGTTGCCTGAAATCCCTCGGTGGCTCCTCCTGTCCCTCCCCAGATGTTCCTGAGCTTCAGCTATATGGAGGGCCTGAGCTCTGAATCACCCTGCTCATTCATGTTTCCAGGCCCTGGCATGTGTTATACCTCTGCCTAAAATATCCTTCCTCCCCTTCTTCACTGGGTGAACCCTGGTCATCATCCCCAGATCCCACGGGTCACTTCTCCTACAGGCCTGCCTGCTTCCCTCTCCTGCAGCACTTAACTGGCCATTCCTGCCTGAGATCTCCTGGAGAGCAAGGGCTGGGGTCCAATCGCGATAGTGAATGGGTGTTGAATAGCAAGTTGACTGGAGGGAACCTGGGAGTCTAAGCCCGGGCCCCCCTGCCTTCCTGCCCCCAGGCTCCTGGCTGGTGCTCCCAAGGACCTCGCTGTGCCTGATGGGCACACCAACCGAACTGGTGCTGTGTACCTGTGCCCTCTCACTGCCCACAAGAACGACTGTGAGCGAATGGACATCACGGAGAAAAGTGAGGAGAGGGACCAGGAGCAGTGCCAGGTCTGGAGCCTAGTGGGGAGGCACGGAGAGGACGACCAAAGGAGATACAGGCTTACTTACATGGTTTCTAGTGACTTCTGGCCTAGAGAATAGCGAAGAGGAGCAAGGCCTAGAGCAGAGCTGGTCATGTGGGATTGGTGGCGATCAGAGTAACCACAGGCTAAGAGGGGAGGAGCGGGGCTGCCCTCCTGAGGGTGGGGGTCTAAGAACCATTCCTGCCCTATGGAGGCTTTGGGCATGGGAATATGGCATGAGGTACCCTGATACATGATCCCTTCCATGCCTTTAGGTGACCCTGACCGTCACATAATTGAGGACATGTGGCTTGGGGTGACTGTGGCCAGCCAGGGCCCTTCAGGCAGAGTCCTGGTAAGTGGGCACTCATCATTGGCCCTGCTCCCCGGGGGCTCACCACCCACAGCTTTTGCCTTCATCTTCCAGGAACAGAGGGTGTGTGCATGTGCTGGGGCCTCTGCAAATGTCCATTCTGAAGGCTGTGTCTCCACAGGCCTCTCTGTACCCCAGGGGAGGGAATGTGTGCCTGGCCTTCTCCCAAGACTGGGCATGGCCTGGGTCCTGTCTGAATCACCCACTTCCTCCCTGCATCCACACGGGGTGTTCCCCATTCGTGGGAACTTGAAGGAGCAAAGGGCACATAGAGCCCCAGGCTGCTGGGTGCTGGCCTGCCTCCTTCCTGGGGGGCGGGCTGCCGGAAGAGGCACAGCCCTACTGACCCTGGCTTATCCAGAACTGCTTTGGGGGCTACTCCCTGCTGTCAGTTGTCACATCCTGCACATATATCCTTTAGTGCTGGCTCTGGGGTCTCAATTTCCGAGGTCCAATAGACATTTTTGTTTTCCATTTTTAATACTGATGTAAAATGTACACACAGTGAAATTTACAGATTTAAGTTTCTAAGAGCGTTTTTTGTTTTATAGTTCTGGGATGGAACCCAGGACCTCACATATGCTAGCAAGTGCTCTACACTTGCACCCCAGCCCAAGTTTCTATGAGTTTTGAGGAATGTATATACCTGTGTAATCAATACTCATTGAAATAGAGCATATTTACACCTCCCCAGGAAATTCCCTTGTGTCCCTTTAGCCATCACTCCTATGATTTCTGTCACCTCTGAACACTCCAGGTTTGCATCAGTTCACTGAAACACCTTTTTGTGACCCCTGTTGTGGGTGGTTGTGGGTCTAGGAGACCATTTAAAGCCATTCTAGATCCTGAGTCCTTAGCAGTTAGCTCCTCACCAATGCATTCATTCATTCAACAAATATTTAGTGAGTACCTACTGTGTACCAAGCACTGTGAGGCTCAGTAGTGCCTCGGGACAGGCTCACATGACATGGTAGTGGAACTCACAGCTGGCAGGGGACTGGAAAGCAAGTAAACAAGAATGAAACCAGTTTCTGAATATTGCCTGGCCCTGGGCTCTTTTAAAACACCCCCTTTTTCTTCTTTCTTTTTTTTTTTTTTTTTTAAAGAGAGAGGGACAGTGAGAGAGACAGAGAAAGAGAGAAACAACTTTATTTAGTTTTTTACATGGATTTAGTTACTCCAACACTTAGTTGTGTACTTGGTGCTGGGGTTTGAACCCAGGTCCTCGTGCTTGCCAGGCAAGCGCCGAAACCGCTGAGCCACCGCTCCAGCCCTCTTCTTTCTTTTTTCCTTTATTAATTTAGTTATTTTGCAGTGTTAGGGATCCAGCCCAGGGCCTTGAACATGCTAGATGCACGCTCTATCCCTGAGTCACACCCCCAGCCCTAAAGTCCCCTACTCTGATCCACTGGTTGCCCAGTAAATCTATATTGAGTCTGAAGCTGTGGGTAGATTCTTGCCTTTAAGAGGCAAAGGTGTAGCTGAATCACTGACTTCAGAGCCAGATGTCTTGGTTTGAATATTCTCTGCCTCTAGCTAGGTGGGAGATCTTAGGCAGGGTACTAAGCTCCTCTGCCTTGGTTTCTTTATCTAAAATGGGGGAAATTATTGTCCCTACACTACGGTTTTTTTTTCTTGTTTTGTTTTCTTTTGTAAAGAGAGAGAGGGACAGTGAGAGAGAGAGAAAGAATCAATTTTATTTAGTTTTTCGTTCTTCTGGCACATGTGCACGTGGTGCTGGGGTTTGAACCCACATCCTGGCACATGCCAAGGAAGCACCGTAAGCGCTGAGCCACTGCTCCAGCCCCACTATGGAGTTGTTAATGGCTTAAAAAAGTAAATATGGGAAGAACTTAGAATTATGCCTGGCATAAAATAAGCACTCAGTAAGTGTTAGCTACTGCTATTATTATTAATGTGAGTAGTATTATTTTTACTAATTAATAATGGTCCTTTTATTAAGTAGACAGGGTCATCTGGGGACAGAGAAGAGAGTCCCGTAATCTCTGTAAATGGCCCATTTTGGACTAAGAGCCTAAGTCCCGTGTTCCCTTACCCTTTCCTGTAGCTCACCAAGCTACTCTCCAATCCATACCTTCTGGCTTTCCAAAAACTGTTCCTGACCTTCAGAACAGATTTCTGGATGCTGGAAAGGGGATGCAGGTATAAGTGTCACCATGGAAAGAAAAAGAAGCCAAGGGTCCTCTCTCAGCCCCTGTCCCACAAAGCCAGTTGTACCTAGGACAAAGGAGACGGCCTTCCGTGGATCCCTGCTCTTGGCTAAGGCTATAAGTATTGGGGGGGGTTGCTCCCCAGGTCTGTGCCCACCGCTACACCCAGGTGCTGTGGTCGGGGTTGGAGGACCAGAGACGAATGGTGGGCAAGTGCTACGTGCGGGGCAATGACCTGGAGCTGGACCCCAGTGATGACTGGCAGACCTACCACAACGAGATGTGTAACAGCAACACCGACTACCTGGAGACCGGCATGTGCCAGCTGGGCACCAGCGGCGGCTTCACCCAGAGCACTGTGTACTTCGGCGCCCCTGGTGCCTACAATTGGAAAGGTGGGGACCGTGAGGGACAGGAGGAGGAGCAGAGACCACCCACCCCAGTTAGTCACTGGGACAAACCCACAGACCCTCCACACAAGGGGGCAGAAGAGATGGGGTCCTGTGCCAGCAGCAGCAATCACCATGACCTCTACTTTCTAAACCCCAGCACACAACTAGGTGTCTGAGAAATGAAGGCCAGATTTTGAAAAATGAATGAAAATTGATTCTCTCTCTCTCTCTCCCTCTCTCTTAAAAAAATCCTATACGAGAGAGAGAGGCTGGAGCGGTGGCTCAGTGGAGCACTTGCCTGGCATGTGCAAAGACCCAGGTTCAAACCCCAGCACCACATACACAATGAAGTTTCAGAGAAACAAAGGCCAGATGAAAAAATAAATAAAATGGATTCTTTTAAAAGTGTGTGTGTGTGAGAGAGAGAGAGGGTCAATTTTATTTATTTTTTTATCTGGTTTTTGTTTTTCCTTCACTTAGTTGTATATGCGGTGCTAGGGATTGGACCCAGGTCCTTCCTTGTACATGCCAGGCAAGTGCTCTACTGCAGAGCCACCTCTCCAGCCCTTAATTATACTCTCGTGAGGCAAAAATTATTGTACCTATTGTACAGGATAAAAAGCTGAGTCTTAGGGCCTGGAGAGGTGGCTCAGCAGTGGAGTGCTTGCGTGGCATATTCAAGGACACGGGTTCAAACCCCAACACCACGTAACTGTGGGAAAAACAAAAACAAGATAAAAAAATAAAAGTGATTCTCTCTTTATTACAAATAAAAAAGCTAAACAAAAAAAGAAAAACAACCGAGTCTTAGAGAAATAAATTGCTCAAGGCCAAGAATAAGTTATGAAACCTGGATTATAATGCAAGTCCATCTGACTGCAACTTAACCACTAAAAACTTATTTATTTATGTGGTACAGGACAGTGAACTGGGCCTTACACATGCTAGGCAAGTGCTCTACCACTTAGCTACATATCCAACCCTTTGTATTTTTGAGACAGGGTCTCGCTAAGACAAACCGGCATCAAACTCGACAACCCTCCTGCCTCAGCTTCCCAAGGAGCTGCATCATAGGTGTGTGTCACTGCACCCGTATTAAAAACTTACTTTAAAAATGAAACGTCCTGGGCTGGAGTGATAGCTCTGCAGTTGGAGTGTTTGCCTGGCATATGCCAGGATCAGGGTTTGAACCCCAGTACCACATGCAAAACTAAGTGTCAGAGAAACAAAGACCCAGATGAAAAAGTAAAATAAAATTGATTCTCTCCCTCTCTCTCTCTCTAAGAAAAATAATTCATAAATTTAATAAAACATGCTCCTGGCACAACTATTAAATAGCACGTAGGATTTAGTGGAGTAAAGAATAAAAGTGTCCCTCCTCTCCCACCCATCTCCTTCATCCCATTTCTTGATGTTAATAGTATCTTGTGAATTCTTCCAGACTTTTCTTAGAATATATAGGTAACTTTAAAAAAAAAACCTGCTAACAGAATTATACTAAAATGCTGTTCTGCTACTTTCTCTTTCACTTATCCGAAGCCATGGGTATTTCTTGATGTCAAATAGGGAACCATCATGTTAGGGGCTGCAGGGCATCTCCATGCTAATTGTCACACCACATACTGTCCTGAAGGGATCTGATGATTCATGTGTCCTCCATCTCTTTGCCTTTCTCCATCACACAGGTGTGGCAATAGCAACCCCTCGCCCCTTACGTAGTCCTTACTGTCACAGAATCATGATAGGCAGGTGGCCCAGGCATAGCCACATCTCTGGGCTCATGGAAGGCTGAGGTTCTGCCCCCTCCCCTGGTCCTGCCTCCCTGCCTCTGGTCCTTTAGAACTTTGCCAGGGTCACAGGTACTCTCCAGCAGCAGCCCTGGGAGCAGGTAGGCTGCCCAAATTTGGAGATGGTCCCACGAGATAATGGCATGGAGCCTGCCCAAGGCATATAGATAATGGGGAAATGTCAGCCAGTGTCCATACCCAGGAGCCTGCAGGGCAGGATTCTAGCCATGCCTCGGTAGCCAGCACCCATGGGACTATGAGTAAGTCACTTTCCCTCTTGGAGCCTCACTTTTCTCACCTGCAAAATGGAGCCATCATTCTACCTCAGAATTGCTAAAGAATGTGTTTCACAAATGGCAAAGTGTTCACAAACTAAAGTTGTTATCATGGGGACCTACACGTGGTAGAGGAAAGGGTTGGTGACTGATGCTCCTCCTCTCCCCAAATCCTTGTGAAGGAAACAACTACATGATTCAGCGGAAGGACTGGGATTTATCTGAGTTTAGTTACAAGGACCCAGAGGACCAAGGAAACCTCTACATTGGTAAGTTCAGCTCTGGTGACCCATTGGGTGATAAAGAAGAAGGCAGCTCAGTCCCTAATGCACTGGCCCTTTTCCCTTCAGTGCCTGGTGGAGGAGTGTGGGTAGGGTGCCAGTGTGACTAGTGGCATTTAGTTCAACTAGCACACATTTTTAAGCACCACCTGTATGCCAGCTCCTGTTCCAAGATCCTGAATGCAAATCACTATCATCATAGAGCTCACAGACCCATGTGCACAAGTGGGGCTGGATTGGGACATGGCCATGGGATGTCAGGGGTCCACTTTCTTGTCCAACTTGGAATAGAAGATCATGGGGTTCAGGTAACTAGGGGATAGACACAGAGTAGAAGGGACACAATTTACTGGGGACTCATTGAATACCTTCCCCTCATCCTAGGGTACACAGTGCAGGTTGGCAGCGCCGTCCTGCATCCCACGGACATCACTATTGTGACGGGTGCTCCACGACATCGGCATATTGGTGCCGTCTTCCTGCTGAGCCAAGAGGTGGGCGGAGACCTGCATAGGAGGCAGGTGCTGGAAGGAACGCAGGTGGGCGCTTATTTTGGCAGCGCCATTGCCCTGGCAGACCTGAACAACGATGGGTGAGAATCTAGGGACATCCTCTGGGGGCCAGGACGAGTGGGTGGGCTTGCCCAAGCCAGGTCAGGGAAATGGAAACTTTGCAATTGTTTTTTGCAAATTGCATTTGTTTGCTCTGTGTGGTGGTTTTGCAGCAGGGTTTATGGGAGGCTAGGTATTTGCATGTCATTTGCATGACATCTGCACTTTGTCTTTGCCTGTCATTTGTATGGCACCAATGGATATGGGTTGTCTGAGAGTGATCTTTGCTTGCATGACCTCTCCAAGACATGTGTTATCTATTTAGTGGGTCATGTTGGCCTTTCCATGTCCTTCCCATGCCCTGTGACCTGAGGTGCCATTTGCACAGCAGTGTGCCCTGGCACAATCATGACTTTTAAACAAGTAACTGTGCATTTGAGGGGTCAACCTCATGCTCTTGTCTTCCCTGCCCTTTCTCACCTGTGCAGGTGGCAGGACCTCCTCGTGGGTGCTCCCTACTACTTTGAGCGGAAAGAAGAAGTTGGGGGTGCAGTCTATGTCTTCATGAATCAGGCAGGCACCTCCTTCCCTGCCCATCCCTCCCTCCTCCTTCATGGCCCCAGTCACTCCACCTTTGGCTTCTCTGTGGCCAGCATTGGTGACATCAACCAGGATGGATTCCAGGGTATGAGCCAGCACCCCTCCCCCAGCACCCTTGCTGAATGAGCGCCAGCTGCATACCAGGCTTGACAGGGCCTGTGAAGGAGATGGGATGGGGCCAGGGCAGTTTGCTCAGAGCAATACTAGAGAGTGGATGTGCAGAGGGTGTGACAGATGATCCTGGTGGACCCCTTGGAGGGGTTGACAAGTGGCTGAGCAGTGAAGGATGGCTGAGAGTCCACAGGAACAGAGGGGGTGCAGTATGATGCAGGAACTTGTCTGATGTGCCAGGTCTAGCAGACATAGGTCCATCAGAACAGGCTGGAGAGGTAGTGTGGGAGTCGGCGTGGATGCTTTGAAAGCCAGACAGAGGAGTAAGGGCTTTCTATTTGGGTAATGGGGCATCGGGAGGTGTAAGGGACATACAGAGAAAGTTTTGGAGTTGGGGTGCAGTATGATAGATAGCTTGGTACATTGAAAGATGATTCTGGAGGAGAGAGTGGGACAGAAGAGGGTAGCAAGACTCGAAGAGAGAAGATCAAGAATGTAGCATATCACATGTAGAACTGATAAGGACTGGACAAGGTGGGAGCCCTAAATATAGGAGTATCACCAGTGGTCTGTGGGACTTAGGGTGTCATGGAGAGGACTAGATTAGGGTGAGCCTGGTTGCCATGGGAGTACTTGGTTTACCCAGAAGCCACTTCTCTGACAACCTCAGTTTCCCAAGACAAAGCTGAGAACCAAAAGGAACCAAAGACAGAGGAACCTCTGAAAATGGGTGCCAGAAACTTCAGGCAGTGAAGTCCAAGCACTTTATAGAAGAGTCCTTTAGTTTCTGCTCAGGGCTGACACAGGGGATAACAAGCTTGGCTTTCTGGTTAGCCAGACCTTATCAGATCGAATGCAGCAAACGAGAGTGAGTTCGGTGAAGTTTAAGAACATAAAATGCTTTGCGCTTATTTGTGGAAATACTGGTTAGACTTTTAAAAGTCTTGACATTTGAAGTAAAGTCCACCATCGCGTTACAGTTAGAACCCCAGCCCCTGGTATTAGGCACGGGCTCGCACATCCTCTTTGCCCCTTGTTCGTCATGCCTCTAGGTTTTCTGAGTCTGTGTCCTCATCCATAAAGTGGGGACAACGGTATCTATCCCACAGCACTCTTGTGAGGGTTCCATGAGATGAATGCTTAAACCATGGCAGTCACAAACGGGAACACCTCCTTTTCAGACCCTGCTGGTGAATGTCATTAGAAGAAGAACCAGGATGTCTAGAGAGGAGAGTGGTGGGGATATAGAAAGGAGTAGATCCTGGGCAGTGCTCAGGAATCTGGGCTGTAACTTTGCCTGCAGCATTCACTTGCTGTGTGACTGTGGGGAAGTCTCTTCTCCTCGTTTAAACCTACCTTCCCATCTGTGAAAGGGGACAACTGGGCTGCGGATGGTCCAGCTGCAACCCTGAGCTGCAGAGCTCTGCAATTTCCTTGCTGCTGCCAGCACTGCCTGGCAGGGTGAGGTCAGTGCCAGCTGGGCTCCGTGCCCTGCAGCACAGGGAGATGTGGAGCCTGGAGTACCTGGGTAACCCCGTCCTGCCTCTCCTCCCAGACATTGCTGTGGGAGCCCCGTTCGAAGGCCTTGGCAAAGTGTATATCTACCACAGCAGCTCCAGGGGGCTCCTCAGACAGCCCCAGCAGGTATGGAAAGATGGGGCACCTCTGCTGCCCTGGCTAGCTGGGGCAGGCCTTCCCTCCTTCCCTCACCTACCCTTTCCTGATTTCAGTCTGCACTCCCCAGAGCCCACCCCAGAACCTGTCTTCACCACTTTTCCCTGTCCCCAGGTAATCCATGGAGAGAAGCTGGGACTTCCTGGCTTGTCCACCTTTGGCTACTCTCTGAGCGGGCAGATGGATGTGGATGAGAACTTTTACCCGGACCTGCTAGTAGGGAGCCTGTCAGACCACATTGTGCTGCTGCGGTGAGCCAGGGGGATGGTGAACAGGGGCCTTCTCCCCTCCATCCCTGACAGTGTGGAGCTCCATCTTTGTCCACCTTCAGCATTACATCCACAGAAGGCTGAGCTCCAGCCCTGGCCAGAGGCAAGCAGGAGGCATTGAAATCTGCCTGGTTCTGTCGTCCTTACAGGGCTCGGCCGGTCATCAACATCCTCCACAGGACCTTGGTTGCCAGGCCAGCTGTGCTGGACCCTACATTCTGCACAGCCACCTCCTGGTGAGACCACCTATTCCTCATGTATGGGCAGGCCAGAGGGTCCCAGCCCCCAAGCCCCTCCCTTGCCACTCCTGATGTGCTACCTTTAGAGGTCTAATACTGTGGCCAGCATTTCCCTCCCTACCCAGCTTAATGAAAAAGCAAAACTTGCAGGAGACCATGAATGAACTGAGGGCAGCAGAGCAGAGTGGTTAGGAGCTCTGACTTCCTGGTTCAAACCCCAGCTGTGTATTGTAGGGGAGGGGCAGGCTCAGAGGAGTGAGGTCTCTGAGGAAAAGGAAAGAGGAATACACTTAGGTGGGTGGATGTGGAGAAGAAGAAAGCGTCACTTTGGGCAAATTGTTAATCTCTTAGAGTCCTCTTCTATAAAAGAGTTAATAACCAATTCGCAGGGTTCTTATGATAATTAAATAAGATACTGCCCCCCCAATCCTTAGAACAGCACTCTGCATACCTTAAGTACTCAAAAAATGTTAGTTGCTAAGAAAGTGCCCCTAAGGTCTCCATGGGAATGAGGATACTGGGTCACTAGGCAAAAAGAGAAGGAAAGCAGGAGTGGCTGGTGGGAGGAGACCTGGACTGGAGATCCAGAGACCTTGGCTCAAGGCTGGGCTGGGCCAGCCTTGATTAATGACTTCAGGCAAGTCCTGCCCTCTGGGCCTGTTTTCCCATTGGTGATCTCTAACTTTATTATCTTTGACTGTAGTGGGAGTGGAATGGAAGGGGTCAGGAAAACCACAGATCAGCTTTGTGGATGCCCCAGTTTTGCCTCTGCCTTTCCCCAGAAGGGCCCTGAGTTCCCTTTTGCCTATGCAGCAGTGAGAGCTAGGGCATGGCTATCTGGCCCACTGTGACCAGTCCCTCCTGCCTCCCCACATAACAGTTTGCAGGTGGAGCTATGCTTTGCTTACAACCAGAGTGCCGGCAACCCCAACTACAGGAGAAACATCAGTGAGTGCTGGGCACAGGGCAGGGGGGAGCTTGCTCACCTGGCCACTTGCTGATTGCCCTGTCTACCTATAGCCCTGGCCTATACCCTGGAGGCTGACCGGGACCGGCGCCCTCCCCGGCTCCGCTTTGCCCGCAGCCAGTCAGCTGTGTTCCATGGCTTCTTCTCCATGCCTGAAATGCGCTGCCAGACACTGGAGCTGCTCCTGATGGTGAGAGCACAGGGCAGGATTGGGCTCCAGGATCCCTGGAGAAGACCAGTATCCCCAAGTCAACGGTGAGGTCAGGATTTCCCCAGAGACAGAGTTTGGGGGAGGCCTGGAATGCCATAGGTTTTAATGGATTGTAGACAAGGGTACAGTGCATAGCACCCAACATATGGTAGGGGAGAGATAGAGCCCTCCTGATTGGTCTGGGGCCAAGGACCTTATCATCCCTGAGAAAAATGAAGGATTAGTGGGAGAACTTAGCTCAGCTCAGCTCTGGGAAATAAGGGGCCTCTGACTGGGGGCAAGCTTGGTTTCCTCCTAGGGACATCAAAGTGGAAGGAGAGATTTTGGTCTTAGGACCTGATGCATGAATGGAGGCTCATTCCCCATTTGGAGGGATCTGGGAGGAGGAGCGACATGGAGATGGTAGAAAGTCTGAATTTGATGATTGGACTACGGGGTTCATGCCTAACTTAAGAGGTCCAGCTCCTCCCTCAGGTTCAGGGTGGTGTGACTTGGGAGAGTGAAATGTAGGCTCAGCTGGCCCTCCCTCTCCAGGACAACGTCCGCGATAAACTCCGACCCATTGTCATCTCCATGAACTACTCTTTACCTTTGCGGATGCCGGATCGTCCCCGCCTGGGACTGCGGTCTCTGGATGCCTACCCGGTCCTCAATCAAGCGCAGGGTCAGGAGAACCACACTGAGGTAGCGGAGCCGCAAGGGCTGTAGGGTGAGAGGGCTCTATGGGGTGCCCCCCCTCACACTCCGACTGCCATCAGGTCCAGTTCCAGAAGGAGTGCGGTCCGGACAACAAGTGCGACAGCAACTTGCAGATGAGAGCGGCCTTCGTGACTGAGCAGCTGCAGCCGCTGACCAGGTGGGCTGTGGGCGGCGCTGATTGGCCAAGGGCGAGAGGAACCTCATTGGCTAACAGGGCTTGGGGCGGGGCCTCGCAGGTTCCCAAATTGAGGGGAGGGACTTTAATGGACCAGGTGGGAAGGCTTCCCGGCGGGGGGCGGGGCGGGGCCTGGCTGGGGGGCGGGGCCTGGCTGGCCAGGGAAGGAACTTTCCTCTCCTAGGAGACCTGAGGGGCAGGACCCCGGGGGTTGGGCTTTGGGCTTAACCCAGGGCTGCCCCCCTCAGGCTCCAGTACAGCAGAGACGTCCGGAAACTGCTCCTGAGCATCAATGTGACCAACACCCCCACCCAGGAGCGTGCTGGGGAGGACGCCCATGAGGCACTGCTCACCCTGGAGGTGCCTCCCGCCCTGCTGCTGTCCTCCGTGCGCCCAGTGAGTGCCTACCCCCAGGCGCAGAGCCGAAGTAGAGCTCCCCGCCTAGCCGCATCCCCAAATGCGTGTCATTTGCTGGCGTTATCCTTTGTCGTGTGCCCAAGTTGAAGGGCACCTCCCCTGTTGCCTGCAGTGTCTGCTGCTTGGGAGAGATGGGTCTCACGTCTCTAGGGCTTCTGATTCTGCACCATCGAGGAGGGCAGACAAACCCAACCTTGACCTTACTTGTCTTCTTTCTTCAGTCTGGGACCTGCCAAGCTAATGATACCATCCTGTGCGAGCTGGGCAACCCCTTCAAACGGAACCAGAGGGTGAGCACCCCACATCCTCCCACTCCCTGTGGGTTCCATACCGTTCCTCTTCCTCACCTGCTTGCCTGTGGGCTTTCTTGAAAGCAAAGAACCTGGAGGCCTGGGTGAGTGGTGGTGGGGAAGGGGGATGAAGCCTAGCGACTAAGACAAATGGTGCCACTAAGGAGCTAGGCACAAAGCTAGAGCAGGTGGGAGTGAGGGAACCCATTTTACTAAGTACCTAGGTGTGCCTGCCCTTCAGCTCAACACCATTTCTTTTACTTGATGTTAATGCTCATAACTTTCTCTAAGGAGGTAACTGCCATTTTATTTTATTTTTTTGAGAGGGACAGAGAGAGAGCAACAGAGAATCAATTTTATTTAGTTTTTCATGTGGCTTTTGTTGCTCTGAGACTTCGTTGTATACGTAGTGCTGGGGTTTGAACTTGCGTACTCGTGCATATCAGGCAAGCGCCATAACTGCTGAGCCAACGCTCCAGCATGGTAACTGCCATTTTAAAGAAGAGGAAGCTCAGACTTAGAAAATTTCAGTAACTTGCTCAATGTCATAGGAAAGTGCATAAATCTCAAGGGAGAAGGGAAAGTGAGTCAGAGATAAGGTAGACAGGTAGAGATGGGAGGTCTAGGACAGGAGGAAGAAGAAGCCAGAGAATCTTTTTTTTTTTTTTTTTTTGTAGTTTATTCTAACTCTCTTCTCCCTTGTGACATCACCCCTGCTGGGTCCCAAATACCCTTTCCCCCCTGACCCTTTAGATGGAGTTGCTCATAGCCTTTGAGGTCATCGGGGTGACCCTGAACACACGGGACCTTCAAGTGCAGCTGCAGCTCTCCACGTGAGTGACCTGGTGAAGGCAGCCTGGGTCTGGGCTGAGGTAGTGACCAGGGCCTCCTTCTTTTAATTTTTTTATTGGTTCAACACAGTCTTATGTATTGGAGGGAATCATTACATATTCATGCATACAAGACATTGACAAAGTTAAGTTAAGCCGGATCCTAGTCCAGAATCTCCCCTCAGGGCCTCTTTCAACCCTCTGCATTCCCTTCCCAGATCAAGTCACCAGGACAACCTGCGGCCCGTGACCCTGACCCTGTTGGTGGACTACACACTCCAGGCCTCACTCAGCATGTGGGTATCAATCTGCTCCCCACGCCTCCCTGTCCCCAAGCTGCTCTGGCACTTCTTTTGGCCTGCTAATCTCAGGCTTCTGTTTCTCCTGGGTCACCCTTTCACTTAACAACAAGTCACTGTCATTATTATCCTCCTGTAGAGCCACCCTGGGGCTAAGACACTGATCCCTACTATTTCTTGAAAGCTCAGTGTGCAATGGATTTTACATACATCATGTTTTCTTTTCTTTCTTTTTTTTTTTAAAGCAAGAGAAGGACAGTGAAAGAGAGAGAAAGAGAGAACCAATTTTATTTACTTTTTCATTTGGTTTTTATTGTTCCAACACTTTGTTGTATACATGATGCTAGGGTTTGAACCCACGTCCCTGTGCATGCGAGGCATGCACCAAAACCATTGAGCCACTGCTCCAGCCCCTACATGCATCATTTCATTGAGCTCTCATGACTGTACCAACTATTATTAATTCCACTGTACAGATGAGGAAACAGGGGTTCAGAGAGGATAAATAATTTGCTTGAGGCCATACAGCTGGTAAATGGCAGAGCTATGGTTTATACCAGGTTTGTATAATGTCAGAGGAGCTATATTTAACCATCCTTGGTGCCCACTCCCTCTGCCAGGGCTCCAGCCTCCTGTCCTCCATGACTCAAGCATCTTTCTTGCCCCTAGGGTGAATTACCGGCTACAGAGCTTCTTTGGTGGAACTGTGATGGGTGAGTCTGGCATGAAAACTGTGGAGGATGTAGGAAGCCCCCTCAAGTATGAATTCCAGGTAAGAGTACCTCTGGGGTGCTGGTTGGAGATTCCTGGTAAAGCTGATGGGGATTCATTCTAGGTCTGGGGTCTGAGGGTGGGAGTGTTGGGGGTTGATGAAATGGAGAGGTTTTCCAGGAGACAGTAACCAGGACCCCTCTTGTGCCCATAGGTGAGCCCAGTGGGGGAGGGACTGGTGGCCCTGGGGACCCTGGTCCTGGGTCTGGATTGGCCCTACGAAGTCACCAATGGCAAGTGGCTGCTGTACCCCACGGAGATCACCGTCCATGGCAATGGGTCCTGGCCCTGTTGGCCATCCAAAGACCTTGTCAACCCTCTCAACCTCACTCTCTCCGTAAGTTTACAATCAGCAATGTTTCATTTGTATCTCATGTGCATTGACCTCCTGTGGATGCTGAACGGTAGAAAAGTCAGTGTCTTCCCTCCCTCCGCTCCCTTTGGGAGCCTGACTCTTCCCCTGCCCTTTCCCCCTCTCCCATCCCTGCTCCTACTTTTTCCTCTACCTTCCCAGCAAATCTCTTACTTCTTTAGGACCCTGGGGACAGGCCACCATCTCCACAGCGCAGGCGGCGTCGAGAGCTGGACCCAGGGGGAGGCCAGGGCCCACCACCTGTCACTCTGGCTGCTGCCAAAAAAGCCAAGTCTGAGACTGTACTGGTGAGTGGCCAGGGCAGAGATGGGAAGGATCATACCCACTCCATCATGACCTGGCACATGAAGCCAGGGAGATAGAGACCACTCACTGGAGACCCTCTTCTGCTGGTGATGGGGTCCCTGCCCTCAGGAGCCCCCAGATGGAAGGGGAGTCTCGTCTCTTGCCCTCAGAGAGTGCCCCACTCTGATGGGATGCATCCCATACAGTGAATCAAAGGAGGAGATATTAGCTCTACTCCAAGGGGTCCCCGCCCATTGGCAGCCACATAGCTGCTCACAGCCTTTGATATCAGGGTCGTGGTGTGGGGAGGGGCAGGAGGAAATAGGAAGCCGGGCATCCTCTGTAGGAAGGGAGACAGGAACAGGCTTGGGAGCCAGCAGAGGCCTAGCTGGGTGGACAGGTAGGATGTGCTGTCCCAAGGCAGGGAAATGAAGAGAAGGATGGAAGTCTTGGGCTGGGAGGGGTTGGGAAGGGACTTCTTGGGTTGGGCCTCATCTGTATGAGCAGGGGCTAGATTTTACATTACCCATGTTCCTGACATCATGTGAGGTGGCCCAAAGAACATGTCTTAAGTGTATATATGTGGAGGTTGGGGAGTATGCATCAGTGCATAGGTGAAGTGGGGCCCCTTCAGGGCCTGGGGTGGGATGAAGACTAGGAGGGGTGGAAGACTCAGATCATCTCATGGCTCTTGTTCCCTGCTTACCTCAGACTTGTACCAATGGCCTTGCCCGCTGTGTGTGGCTGGAGTGCCCCATTCCTGATGCCCCCACTGTCACCAACATAACAGTGAAGGCTCGGGTATGGAACAGCACCTTCATCGAGGTCAGTGCCTGGGCCTGGAGGTCTCCAACGCCACCCACCTAGGTGGGCAGCAACAGGGAGTGGGTGAAGCCAGGGTCACAGAGGGACACTGTGTGTGTGTGACAGCACTGTGTTTTATACACAGTGGTATGTCTGTCACTGTGGGCCGCGTCAGCATTACATCTGCAGGTCTGCGTGTGGATGTGTAACGTCTGTCCCCAGCCAAAATGACCCTCTCTCATATTTCCATCATCGCATCCTGTGTCCATTGCTTTCCCAATTCTACGCCTTTGTCCCTGCTATTCCTTCCCCATGAAATGCCATTTCCCACTGTCACCCCTGTGTGTCAGCTCCTGTTCAGCCTTCAAGGTCTCTTTGAGATGCTTATTCACACTACCATCAGTGAGGGCTTTTAAGACTTTAATAGCCAAAATGACCTCTGACCCTCTGGACACCCACCAAACTTTCTGAGAAGCCACACACGCCACCTGTCATGCTTGACTGTGGTTGCAGTTACTCACATGGCATCTTACTCGTGCCACCCACACCAAACTTTTCATTTCTATGGGCCATCTGGCTTCTGTTGCGTCTACTGAGTTCCACCATTGTAGTACAAGAGCCGCCCTAGACCAATGAGTGGGTGTGGCTCTGTGCCCAAAGTACTTCATTTATAAAAGCAGGTGCTGGGCCAGACTTAGCCCACAGGTCTGGCCTATCCTGTGACCTTCATTGTCTGCTGACCCCAGCGTCCAGCACAGGACCTGATCATGCACCAGGGAATGAATGATGTGTATTTGTGATGAGGCCTGGCTCAGAACCTTTTGGGATGCTGCCTGGGGGCGAGAGATCAGAGGTGCTTGAGGGCAGCAAGGAGGCTCAGGAGGGCTTCAGCTTCTGCTTTTGACCCCCATCCCCTTCCAGGATTACAGAGACTTTGATCGAGTCAGGGTAGATGGCCAGGCTACGCTGTTCCTACGAACCACTGTCCCCACCATCAACATGAAGAACAAGACCACGTGGGTGAGTGTGGTCAGGGTGTGGAGCACAGAGCGGCTTTAAGACCATGTTGACGCTCTTCAGCCACGTAGTTCTCAACTTTGGCAGCATGAGAAATTCATCTGCAGGAATTGTGGTGTCTGGACGACACCCCAGAGCAATTGAATCTGAGGGTAGGAAAGGGAACAGGGTATTGGTGTGTTTAAAATTATCCCCCTCAGGGGCTGGCATGGTGGCTCAGTGGTTGGAGTACTTGTCTGGCTTGTGTGAGGATTCAAGTTCAAACCCCAGCACCACATACACAACTAGGTGTTGGAGAAACAAAGGCTAGGTGAAAAAATAAATAAATAAAATTGCAAATAAATAAATAAATAAAATTAACCCTCTTGCTGGGTGCAGTGGAGCACAACTGTAATCACAGTGACTCAGGAGGCTGAGGCAGGAGGATGGCAAGGTCAAGGCCAGCCTCAGCAACTTAGTGAGACCCTGTCTCAAAGTAAAATAGGGCTTGGGATGTAGCTCAGTAGTCAAGTGCCCCTGGGTTCAATCCCCAATACCTCCCCCAATATATATTATATATATATAATAAAAAAAATAAAAAATAAATAAAATAAAATATGCCTAGATAGCAGGCCATGGTGCTGTACTACTCCTGGAATCCCAGAGACTGGGGAAGCCACGGCAGGAGAATCGCAAATTCAAAACAGCCTAAACAACTTAGTGAGAGCCTATCTCAAAATAAAAGAACTGGGGATATAGCTCAGTGGTAAAATATCCCTGATTTCAATTCCCAGGACCAAAAAAAACACAAAAAAACAAACAAACAAAAAGTACTGTAAGTGATCCCTAGGTGATTCTGATGTGCAGCCATAAACAAAATACACTGGGCTTAGATGAAAAACTTAAATGTAGGCATTAAATGTGACAGAAAAAAAATACAGAAGATAACCTTTAGTTATGGGGAAAGTGAGTTACTTTATTAAACCCAAAAGTCACAAAGGGAAAATTTGACAAATTATATTAAAATTGAAATCTGTATATAACAAAAGAGATGGCAAAGAAAATAAAAGGGCAAATGATATACTGCTTTTTAAAAAGTTTACAGCAGGCGCTGGAGTGGTGACTTGGTGGTTACAGCACCCACCTGGCATGCGCAAAGGATGTGGGTTTGAACTCTAGCACCACGCACGTACACAAGTAAGGGTTGGAGCAACCAAAACCAATGAAAAACTCAATAAAATCGATCCTCTCTCTCTCACTGTTCTTCTTTCTCTCTTTAAAAAAAATGTTGATAGTATATATTACAAACTATTGATATATATTTTAATGTCTAAAAATATAAGTAGGCAATAATCATGAGGTGAAATACAGATGTTTCTTTTTTGTTTTTCTTTTTCTGGTACTGGGGATTGAACCCAGGGGCACGTCACCACTGAGCCACATCCCAGTCCTTTATATTTTTTATTTTGAGTCAGGGTCTTGCTAAGTTGCTTAGGGCCTTAGTAAGTTGCTGAGGCTGACCTCCAGTTTGCAATCCTCCTGCCTCAGCCTCTGGAGTCCCTGGGATTATAGACATAGGCCACCACACCCTGTGCAAATGTTTACTTACTCATAAGGAGATAAAAATAACAGAAGAAAAAAAAAGGTTTTTCCTGTCTGATTGGAAAATACTAAAAAGAGTAATGCTGTCTGGCACTGATCGCTGGAGGGAAATTCTTTTGACTGGAGTATAAATTGGTGGATTCTTTTTGGAGATGAATTTGTCAATATCCATTAAAATTTAAAGCACCCATTTCTTTTGATCCAGCACAAGATAATGTATCTTAAGGAGCTAATAGGACAAGTATCAAAGATAAATGTGTGGGGATATTTTAGAGCATTGTGAATAAGGACAGAAAATTGGAAACAATTTACACGTCCTTCCGTAGGAGATTGGTTCAATAAAAATGCTGTACATTCCGTATGGTGACCGTGTGGCTCTCAGGTTAGGTCGGCCTTTATCAATGGACAGGGAAAGATAATGATACTAACAAGAAAAAAGGAGCAGATGTGTAGTGTGACCACATCAATGTGGATTATGTGCATTAAATAAATGTGAAGAGATTCACCAGAGATTATGGACATAGTTGTTTCTGGAGAGTAAAATTACTGGGCGCCTTTAATTTTCTTTATATGATTTATATTTTTAAAAATAAAATAAAAATATTTTAAAAGTCAAAATCATATATAATCAGGGAAAATCATATTTACATTTATATTTGAACAGCCCTAATCCTAAAATCCAAAATGCTCCAAAATCTGAATATTTTTGAGCATCATGCTCAACCAGTAAAAATCTATGCACATATCCCCAAATCCAAGAAAAATTTAAAATCTAAATCATTTCTGGTTCCAAATAGTTTGGATAGGGGTACTCCATCTGTATATATGTATACACACCACTCCATTGCAGGGAAAGAAAATGAATTTTGCGTTTTGAATGTTTAGGTAGGGCTTGCTGAGTAGCCGGTGTTGCTCTAAGCAGTTTATTCACATTAAACATGTTTAATCTTCCCCAGCAACCTCTGAGGTAGGTATTATAATTCTCATTTTACAGAGAAGCAACAGAGAGGTTAGGGAACTCCCCCCAAGGTCATGTAGTTAGTGAACGGCGCAGCTGGACTCAAGCTCAATGAGTCTGGCATTTCACTTCCCTATTCTGTGAGTTAGGCATTATGATCTCCTTATCAAAAAGCCTATGGTGGGGACTAGAACCGTGGCTCAGTGGTATCGCACTTGCCTGGCATGTGCGAGGACCTGGGCTCGACCCCAGAACCACATATACAACTGAGTGTTGGAGTAATGAAAGCCACATGAAAAACTAAAGTTGATTCTCTCTCTCTCCCCTCTCTCTCTGCTTTATTTTTTTATTTTTATTTTTTTATTAAAGAGAGAAGGACAGTGAGAGAGAGAGAGAGAGAGAAAAAATCAATTTTTATTGAGCTTTTCTCATGGCTTTAGTTGCTCCAACACTTCTTAGCTGTGTATGTGGGTTGCTGGGGTTTGAACCCGCGTACTTGTGCATGCCAGCCAAGCACCGTAACCACCGAGCCACCACTCCAGCCCCCTCTCTCTCTGTTTTAGAGAGAAAGGGAGAATCAACTTTAGTTTTTCATCTGGGTCTTGTTTTTCTGACACTGAGTTGTGGACGTGGTGTTGGGGTCCTCACGCATGCCAGGCAGGTACTGTAACTGCTGAGCCACTGCTCCAGCCCCACTCTCTCACTTAAAAAAAAAAAAGCCTGTGGTTATTCAGAGAAATGACATTAAGTCTGGATATGTGGGTCACAAACCCAAATTCCAGGCTGCTTCCCAGATCTGGGCTGCTCCTGTGGAGCCAGGTCTCTGAAGAAAAGCAGGGCAGTTGTCAATGGGGCTGGCAAGGAGTTTTGGTTTGTTTTGTTTTGTTTTCCTCCAGTCCCTGGCTGCCCCCTACTGGCAATAAGTGAAACAGCAGGGCCTTTGGCCACCCCCCCTTGGACAAAAGGGGTTGAGTATGGGACCTAATTGGGTGGACAGAGGCTGAGTCCTTTCTCTGCCCTCTCCAGTTCTCTGTGGACATTGACTCTGACCTGGTGGAGGAGCTGCCAGCTGAGATTGAGCTGTGGCTGGTGCTTGTGGCTGTGTGTGCTGGTCTGCTGCTCCTGGGGCTGATCATCGTGTTGTTGTGGAAGGTTAGGACCACCAACCCACCTTGGGGCCTCCCACTCTGGGACCTCCTGCCAGCACATGCTCACCAACCTCCCTTCATTCCATGTCTCCCCATCCCAGTCCTCATTTCTATCTAAATCCCCCCAGCACCCACCCTGTGCCCCATCCTCTCCCGAGCTTCTAGTCTCACCCCCTGCCTGGGTTCATGGGGGGAACAGAAAGTGGGAAAGGGGAACCCAGGAGCTCCAGCCTCTGGCTGCATCACCAGGCTGGGATCAGGACCCAGGCATCCAGGTTGCGCATCCCTAAGCCCCAGTCCCTGAGTGCTGCTGGCCAGGCCCCCCCAGCGCCCCCTGATGGCCCCTCCCCACCTCCTCCCCTCCAGTGCGGCTTCTTCCAGCGAGCCCGCACGCGGGCCCTGTATGAAGCTAAGAGGCAGAAGGCGGAGATGAAGAGCCAGCCGTCAGAGACAGAGAGGCTGACCGACGACTACTGAGGGGGCAGCCCCCCAACCCAGGCCCGCCGGGTAACGCGGCCTCTGTGCCCTCCTCCCTGAGCGCCCCAGCTGGCCTGGGCCTCTGACTCTGTCCTGTCTGTTCCTCTTCGCTTAGGGGCCTGCTCTGATCTCAGCCCCTACCACCACCTTAAGAGCAGACTGCTCTGTCTTATGTCCCCTTTGTCCCCTGATCTAGTTGTCAGGGATTCAAATCCTAAGAAAAAGCCACACAATCCTCCCCTTGATCACTTTGCTTTCTTGGGATTGGAAAAGGGTCACGGCCAAGGCTGGGTCCATCTCTGTAGATCACAAGGAATGTGCAGAGGACACTACACCCCAGCGAAGGAGTGGGTGGGTAGACTCCTCCCTCATGAAAACCACCCAGCAGCACCCCCTTTCCCTGGGATAAGCACCTGTCCCCCAACGCTGGTCAGAGGAGACCACCCACCCTCCTAGTCCAGCACTGTGCCAACAGTCTCTGCAGCTGCCCCTCAGTCTCCGTCAGCCTCTTCCTCTCCTCTGTGCCTTCCTCAGCCCCTCTTTCCTCTGACCCTGGGGTGGGGAAGCTCATCCTCCCCCTCCATCTCAGTGCAAGGAGGGGCATGTTTGAGTCGGAGTCCTGGCTTGGAGGACTGTGGGACTGGTGGGAGACTGGCACCTCTCACTTCCATCTGAACACTAGATGCTGATGCCCTTTCTCTTCTCCCCTAACTCCAGTGTGACTTCTTTAAGCGGACCCGCTACTACCGGATCATGCCCAAGTACCACGCAGTACGCATCCGGGAGGAGGAGCGCTATCCACCTCCAGGGAGCACTCTGCCCACCAAGAAGCACTGGGTGACCAGCTGGCAGACTCGGGACTGATACTACTGATGTCCTTCCCTGACCCCACCCGACCTCCCCCATTGTCCCCTTTCTTCCTATTTATCATAAATTATGCCTCTGACAGTCCACAGGGGCCATTGCCTTTGGCTGGCACCAGCAGACCAAGGCGCACGCACCTCTTCAGGCGCAGGCATGTGCTCTCTGACTGTGGGCATCGCCCAGCAGGAACTCACAATGCTGAGCACACTACAGCCCTGGGCCCTGGACACATGGGACCCGCTGCTTGTGGCCTGGGCGTGTGCACCATGGATGGTACGTGGATGTGCCATGTCCCAGCCTCTGCCTATGCCAAAACCAAGCCAAGGGGCCTTACTGTGGTGACACCTCCCCCTTTCACACTGGATCCATCTTGAGCCATAGTCACTGGACTGAATTTGCTGTTGAGAGTAAAACTACTGACAGGGAGCAGCCAGCCAGGCCCAGCCACAGAGCCGGAGTCCTGTTGGAGCTGTCCAGGGACGTTTGCAGGTCCTGCCCGCTCTGATCCAGGGGCAAATGAATTAGAAAGAAGGTCCCCAGGATGGCTTTCTTTCGTGGATCTCTGTGAAGTATCTCTCCATTCAACTAGCAGGGGAGATGGTCCAGAGGAACAGACAGCGAGACATCCTGGACATGCTGCTCTGGGACTGCCCTGGAGTATGGTAGAAGTCTCTAGACAGCAGGATACCAGTCCTGGGCCCAATAGATGTCAGCAGGATGCAGAGGAGATACCAATATTCACCCACTGCTACCACCCCAGCCTCCAAAGGACCTGGAAAGACCCCAGAGGGAGCGACGTTTGAATGTAGGGCAGGGAGGGAGCCTGTCCCTGTCCCTGTCCCAGGCCAGGCCCCATTCTGCCCCCGCACTGACCATGGATTGGGGGCCTAGAGGTGGAGTTCTTGACTGTCCTCAGCTTCCAGAGCCAACCTGGCTCTGCCCGATCCCCAGGGGGCTACATAGGAAGCCAAGGCTGGTTCCCAGGACCTCCCCGGCCCCTGCCCAACCCCCTCCACGGTACTGTAGCAGGGGAGTTCCCACCCCACCTCGTGCCTTCTTTGTATACAGGCTTCTCACTGCAACCAATAAACGGCTCCCAGTTTGTACATGTCCCCTCTGCCTCCATCCCTCCCAGCCCTTACATCCCCAGGGCAACAGTTGACCCCAAGTGGACAAAGCCAGGTGCTGGAGTCTCGGAGGTCTGAGGGTAAAGATTGGGAAGAAGACACCAGCACCTGTTCTTAGGGTGGGACATAGACACATAAATTGAGATCCAGAAGCTAAGATAAGGGAAGAGCCCTGCGTGGCCTGGATAGGATGCAGAGCAGCCTCTTGGAGGATGTGCGCTGGCCTGGGGAGACAGGGCAGGGTGCAGAGATGGGAAGAGGCACAAGCTACCTCTGGCTGGCATGAGAATAGGCAGACCTGAGCCAGTGCCTGAGTTCAGGTAAGAGCCTGCTTTTCTGCCTGTTTCACCACCACCACCTCTGGACACTGTGATGCAATCAGAAGGTGAACCAGGTACCCAAGGCTGCAGAGACTGACAAGACACAGCGTCCATCCCCCAGCCTCTGAGCAGAGGCCTTGCAGGGATGGTTTGGGTGCCGAACTTAGGAAGCCACATTAGTTAGACAAAGTCACATTATTTGCATCCTCTGGTTCCTGGGATTCCTGAAGCAGCCTCCCACTGTGCCTTCACACAGGCTTGGGGAATGAAACAAGACTGCCTCCCCTCCATTTCTTAGCCCTAAATTGTGTGTTAATACTGTTAACTTTCCCCAAGGCTGAGCTGGAGATGTAGCTCAGTGGTAGGGTACTCACCTAGTACCAGGACCCCTGGTTTGATGCCCAGCACTAAAAGAGAGAGAGAGAGAGAGAGAGAGAGGGAGGAAAAAGAGAATTTTCTCTACTGTTGTGTGACATCTTGGAGAAACCTAGATTGAGCCACTCAGCGCCCACAGGCCCAAGCTCTTCTGGAAGTTCCTCCTGGTGTCTACCTGGATGTCTCCTGGTTTTGGTCTTGTGGCAGCTCCATACTCTCCAGCAGGGCCCAACACCCTCCCTGCACCTCATCCCCTCATTTTCTTTTTCTTTTTCAGGGTTGAGAACCAAACTCAGCCTTGCATGTGCGTGCTAGGCAAGCGCTCTGCCACTGAGCTAAATCCCCAACTCCTCATCCCCTTGTTTTCTGTGCAGGGATTTTCCCTGTTCCAGGATGATTGATAGTGGAATATCCAGTTCCCCCAGGAAAAACCCAGCCCCTACTTAGAGATGCCAAGTTCTTAGAACCCAGTGATCAAAGACCTCATTGGTTTTCCAGAATCTGGGATTCGCTTGCTTGGGAATAATACTACATGTGAGGGTGTCAAATCCCAGCTCAGGTTGAGTAAAACTTAGCCCAGCCCTGGTATCTCTGGGCATGTCTCCCTGCTCACCCCACTTCCTTTTGCACTCTGTCCTCCTACTACATGCCAGGCACCATGCCCTAAATTGGAGACAGAGCAGTGAATAAGATAGACAGGTGTATGTCTTCCTGGACGTCAAAGTCCAGTAGGAAAAGCAGATAAATCAGTAAAAATTACCACTCAGTGTGATAAGCTCTCACCTTGCTAAGATTAGGAGCCCTAAGGAGCCCTTGCAGGGAGCCCATAAGCCATCCTGGGAACGTCAGGAAAGCTTCCTGGAGGAACGGATGAATAAGCAGCTGAGATGTGAAGAACGGATAAATGAAGTTGAGAAAAATGGATCTACACAGAAAAGAGAGTTTACAAAAACTTGGAGATTAGAAGCTGGTTCAAGGCCACAGACAGGTGGGACTGGGAGTTGAGCAGGGGAATGTGGAACAGGAGGGTGGGGAATGGATCCAAAAAACATCGTGCAACAACTGGAAAGGCTCCAGTAAGAAGTGGAGAGACACTGAAAGACTGAGCAGGAACGCAATAAGGTCACAATTGCAGTCCAGAGTGATCCCTGAGTCTCAGTTTTCCTATTTATAAAATAGGGATAATAGTAGTATAAATACAATAATTTTTTAAGAGAGAGGGACTTGAGAGAGAGAGAGAAACAATTTTTTTAAATTTAGTTTTTCATGTGGCTTTCATTGCCCAAGACTTCTTGGTGCCGGTATTTGAGTACTCTCATGCAAGGCAAGCACTAACCACTGAGCAACCCCTCCAGCCCCACAATAGGCTATCTTGAGAATTAAATGAGATAATGCATGCAAACAGTGCCTGCCACCGATTATTGTTATTCATTCAGCCAGGAATGCCTTCCATTGTGAAAACTGGCTACAATCACATTCTATTATTAGCTCATTTCTTAACCAGCTCTCTCCCAAATTAAGAAGTGAGATGACTGAGGGAAAAGCCTGTCTTGATCCTGTCTGTGTTTCCTGATCTCGACACAAAGCCTAGTGCACGCTGGGCGTTTTGGAAGTACATGGGCCCATGATTAGATTAAACCATCAGAGCAAATCTTCAGAAGCCCAGGATTGGACATAGCACATTCCACCACAAGTGGGCGCACGATGTTTCCCACAAAAAAGGCGGCGCTGGTGGGGAAGGCCGGACTCCTGGCCTCCAGGACTCCCCAACCCCAGGGATTTCACCCTGAGGAACTCCGGTGCGAAGAACGTAGCTTTTTTTATGTGGTCACCGCAAGGTGCCCAAGGCTTTATGTTCAGTCAAATGAACCCGATAATAAAATGAAACTTTCGAAAATTAGCACTGATAATAGCTCCTGCCTCTACCGCAGCTAATCATGAGCGGTCTTGACTCTGGTTGTTTTCCACTTTGGAAAAGCCAAACGCCACCTTTTCCTGAACCACCTGGATCTTTCTGGAAGCCAGTAGGTTGCATGTATGTAGGGCAGATTAGCACAGGTTCGCATCGTGGTTCCTAATTTTGCAAACAGTCTGCATCAGTCACACGGATTGGGAAGCCTCAGGACCCCGTAGGGGACAGCTGGCAGGGGAGCAGTGAAACAGATAGCTTTAGGAGGAAACGCGATTTGTTGAAAGCTACCTGGACAAGTCAGGGAAGGAAGGGTTAAAATGGAGCCGGCAAGTGAAGGAAAGGTGGTGAGGGAGCAAAGGCAAGGCGGGAGTGGAAAGGAAGCGAGGGTCTGGCTGGCCTCAGGGAAGGAAGGGGTTAACCGGGGCCGGCCTCCCGGAGGCCGGGGAGGAGTGCGGGACGGAGGCGGGCCTTCGAGGCGGGCCTCTGAAAACAACAGACCCACCCTGGCAGAGACACGGTTAAGGGGGCGGGCCCGGGGGAAGCCACGTGCCGGGGCACAAGGCGATTGGTTCTCCTGCAGTTGTTTGTGCACGGCTATTGGCGACGTCGGGGCGCCGCGAGTAGCCGATTGGCTGCGCGTCGGAGCGGCCGCCAGGGCAGCGGCGGGGAGGAGGCGGCCGAATCTTGTAGCTGGGCCGGACTGGGCCGAGCCGAGCCGAGCCGAGCCCTAGCATTGCCCGCGCCGGGACCGCAGCCCAGCCGAGCCCGAACTGCGGGCGCCGCCGCCATGCGCTGGGTGCGGGCGCTGCTGAAGAATGCGTCCCTGGCAGGGGCGCCCAAGTACATCGAGCACTTCAGCAAGTTCTCCCCGTCGCCCCTGTCCATGAAGCAGTTTCTGGACTTCGGTACGGAGTCCCAAGGGAGGGACGTGGGAGGCGGAGGGACGCAGGCCCGCCAGGGTGGGGAGCGGCGCAGGGGTCCCGGCGAGGAGCGGTTGACACCCTGGAGCAGAGGTCCTGAGTGGCAGGAAGACTTGCTTGGAAGAGTGCAGACAGGAAGGGGTTAAAGGGAGGCAGGGCTGAAGGAGTTAAGGGTGGCCCAGCAGAAGACACAGTCCAGTCCCCTAAACTGAACAAGGAGTGGGGGCCACTGAGAAGGAGGGGTCCAAGGTTTCCTCCCGGGCTGGCTTTGCGAGGGGTCTTGGAAGAGAAGGGGCCCTGGAGCCTGATGTCAGCGCAGGGAGGGAGCAGAGAGCCCTGGCCAGGCACTGAAGGGCTAATGGGGGTAGTCCCGACAACTTTTAAAGTGGGCATGGTGGTAGGAACCACAAGGCAGGTTGGGAGAGGCAGCCATCTGGAAGGACACTGGGCTGGAAGCGGAGGGTCAGGCACTCTTAAGCAGTCATGAGAGAAAACCCTAGGCAGCTGGACAATGAGGCAGCCTCCAGAAGTTGCCAGCAGGAGCAAATGCCCCTGACTAGTGTACCTCCACCCACTGCAGCAGACTCAGTGGGCAAGGACACTTGAAGATCAAACCCTTTCTAGCCTGGCAGGCTGTCCCCAGCTGGGCAGAGGCCCAAGTCACCATGAGGTGGTCAGGCTGCTTGTACCCTCCCTTAGCTACCTGCCTCCCTGGGTTCCTGGGTCAGGATCACCCCCTACGAGCATTCTAGGGGTGGCTATGGAGCAGGAGGAAGGCTGTGCCAACGTGGCAGCCAATACAGATGTGTGGCCATGTCTGTCGACATGGTATTTCCATGGTGCCAGCTAGGAATTGGGGGAGAGGATGGCAAGTCTCCCAAGAGTTGAGTAGATAGTGCTTGGCTTAGGTTACAGCTGCGTCACTGATGGAAAGAGGGCATTGAGCTGGCAGCCAAGACATATGGCACCTGTTTCTCAGGATGTGTCTTCCCGCTCACTGCCCTCAGTACTGAACTTCCCTCATAAGCCTCTGGGACCCACTCCCAGCCCTCAGATGCCATCCAGCCCATACTGGACAGAAATGTCACAGCTATGGAGGACTAAGAGCAGTTTGTTCCACTTGTTCAGTGGGGGACTTGCACTTTCAGAAGGATGATGTCTTGTCTTGGATGATGAGTTGGATACGGAGCCTGGACCAGAACCCAGTTCTGCTGCAACCAGGCCCTGGCCTTATTCGGTCCTCCATCTCCTTTTCATCTTTACCGTGGATCAAGGTCCCCATTTGCCTCAAAGATGAGCATTAATAGAGAGGCAGTCCTACTATGGACATCTGTCCACCTCACCAGCCTGGATGAAGTGGCCAGGATAATAATGGGACCCCACAGCCATGGGAGGGTAGGCATAGCTCCCCTCAACCAAGGCTCAGTCCACACTGGTAGGGGTTTTCCAAGTGCCTTTGACCCTCCTAGGTCTGCTCCAGAGCCAAAGCCTGCTGGGAGGGAAGGAAAGAGAAGTAATGTGACTTAGGCCAGACAGCTCCAAATGGGTCCCAAAGGGGCCCTGACCCCATGGCTAAAGGAAAATGGATGTGATGGGGATGCAGGCCCTGAAGTGTTAAGTGGGTGGTAGGGAGGCCTGAACACTGCAAGGGTTAGGAGAGCTGTCTTTGTCCCTGGCAGGTCACTTTCCCTCTGAACCCTTGATTAATGCAAGGTTTAGCCCCCTGATCCTGGAGATATCCTTGGGCTCCTGTGGTCTGTGGCTGTGGACTCAACCCTCTCTCTTCCTCCAGGGTCCAGCAATGCCTGTGAGAAAACCTCATTCACCTTCCTCCGGCAGGAGCTGCCTGTGCGCCTGGCCAACATCATGAAAGAGATCAACCTGCTTCCGGATCGGGTGCTGAGCACACCTTCTGTGCAGCTGGTACAGAGCTGGTGAGACCTCTCCCATTCCATCACCCTGTGCCAGGCCTGTGTGTCCATGCTGCCAGCTTCCTTGAGGCAGGAGGGGGTTGAGGGAAGGCACAGGGGCTGTGAGAGGCTGGGGAGTTGGGGAATCCTAGGCCCTAGCAGGAATGGTCAGGTTCCTCGCTTCTGTGACTGTGAGACAGCACAGCTTTCTCTGGGAACCCAGGATCCACCCAGGAATCAGTTTGTATAGCTAAAATCTCAAGTCAGGCTAATGATGTCAGCAAAGGTCACCTGCTCCTACTAGTCAGTGTTTATTTAGGGTAATGTTTTGTGAAACAGAGAAACAAGAAGTAAGTCTTAGAACATGTTATATAATCCAAGCTGCAAGTCTGATTGTTTTGGATGTCAGAGAGTGCTCAAGTTGGCAGTCTCTTCCCAAAGAGTTTTGGAGGGCAAAGACCACAAGTTTATTGCAGGCAGCCAGAGGAGCAGAGGGAAAGCCTCAGAAAGGGCACTCAGGAGCACACAGGGTCAGGTAGCTAGAGGCCATTAGCCAGCAACCTATTACATGAAGCATAAACAAGGGTGTCACTGGGCATGTAGCTGGCCAATCAGTCAGCGGGCTTTCGTGGTGCCTGTGCAGAATGGCCTGGTCCTTGGGACCTGCAGAATGGAATGGCTGCAGTTTCCTCTTGGGGTTCAGAGCATGTGTCCACACCTGAGCCCAGCAACATATGTGTCTGAGGAAACAGGAGTGGCTGCCCTCAGCGAGCCCATAACCTCACAGGAAAATACAGTTTCTACCAAGACAGGGCAAAGGATGTGCACATAGATAGAGGGAAGAGCTGGGAGCACTGAAGAGTTAGCTGTTTTTAAGTTAAGAGTCAAAGTTATTATTGAAAAATAAAATTGAGGGGTTGGAGTGGTAGCTTAGTGGTTAGAGTGCTTGCCTGGCATGCATGAGGACCTGAGTTCAAACCCCAGCACCACGTACACGACTAAGTGTGAGAGAAACAGCTCAGAAGAAAAAAAAATAAAATTGATTCTTTCTTTCTCTCACTCTATCCTGTCACATAAAAAAAAAATGAGAGATGTTCACTGACCCCTTATTGCAGAAGGACAACATATCCATTTTGACACTTGGAAAACATAAAAACAGAAGGAAACGTGAACCATGGCTCTCTGCCCATAACGAAACACTGCCAAGGTTTCAGGGGCTTTCGTGGTACCCTGCCAGCATTGTGGACACAATGCACAGGGACATGCATACATCTGACTTATCCTATGAAATGAATCATGGTGGGTAGAGTGTCACACATGCAAAGCCAGGCATGTAGCTGGTGCACAGTGAACAGGGATTGAATCAAAAGGTTGTGGGGAAGGTGAAGTGGTCTCCAGAGGCACTGAGGCAACCCAGAGCCAGAAAGAGAAGGACCCGGCTTGGCTACCCAGGAACTTGCTCTGCCGGTGTTCAGTATGCTGAGTGTGTAGGAGGGAGGAGAGTCTGATCTTCATGTATTCTGACCAGGTCACCCTTGCTGAGCCCTGCCCCTCAGAAGCCCAGGACCTCGTGAGCCAACCAGCACTCCCCACCACCGAGTGGTGGAGCAATGGGGACAGAAGGTGCCATCTGTTCTCCCCAGCGCTCCTCCTACTCTATCCCGTTGACTGGCCTGGCTGCCTCTTGGCCAGTTCCTGATTCCAGGACCAGGCTTTTCAGTTCCCTCCCTGGACACTGTGTTCTTGGGACAACCAGGGATGCAGGAGGAGGGCAGGGTGCTGCTGGACAGTCCATGACTCCCCAAGAGGCTACACAGAGTCCCTTTCTGAAAATCAGTGATGTGTGGGGTCTTGGCCTGATTTATTCTTCTATCAAAGCTTGGAAGTAATGTTAAATAACAGCAGGAGGGAGTGAAGTTAGACAAGAGAGAACACTTCCTCAGTGGATGATTCAGCATAGAGGAGACCAAGCCAAGGATTTTTAAGGCATCCTGGCATGCTGAGGAGACAGCCTGCTGAGAGTTTTTCCATAGCTAGTGAGCATCAGCCACACAGCAAGTGAGACTGAGGTGTGAGAGAAGGACAGACTTTCTGATGGGGACAAGGATCTGCCTGTAAGAGTGCAGATCTCCTTTTCTAGGAGAAAGCTCCAGCTGGCTGGGATGATGGACTGGATGTGGTGGGGGTGGGCAGAATCTGCACAAGAAGAGGTGACTTCCCAGGAGCCTGACAAGAGGGCCACCTGCCTAAGTCTGATGCGTAAGGAACAAAACTCCCCGTTGGAAAGCAGAAGGGTGCTGTGCAAGAACAGTTGGCAGAGTGTCATGGTTGCCGTGCGCTGATAGCTGGCAGGGCTTCTCCTCAGCTGGGGCGGGGTCTGCGCAGTCCCCACACGTGAAGAATTCCTGGTTCCAAATACACCTGCTGCGTCATTTCAGCTGGACAGACTTGGGGTTGTGGGGCCATATTTTGGAGGTGACGGGCAGGTGGGATGTCTAGGTGTTGTATCAGTGTGCTTGACTTTGAGTCTCCATAGATATCTAACCCTTGTAGACAGAATAGTGCCCATGAGCCTTTGCTCCCTGTCTGTAAAATGGGGCCCCATCCTGTTCCACGGGGTCAGGTGCCATTGCTAGATGTGAGAAGCATGCAGAACTCTGTCAACACCACAATGTCCCCAGCCTCCTGCTGGAAGCACGTCCAAGCTGCAGATGATCCAACAGTGGTGGAGGTTTCTGAGGCAGCGAGGTGTGCGTGACGATGAGAGTGACAAAAGCCATTGGCTGAGTTGGGAGCTGGCCTGAGTGCTCATGCACACTCATCACCACAGCCTTCCGAGTGGGCCTTGCTCCTGCTCTCACTTTCTAGGTGAGCAGCTGAGGTCCAGGGAGGCGAAGAAGCTCGAAGGCCACCTGGGGAGTAGTTGGCGGAGCTGGGATTTGAACCAGGGCTGCAGGATCTGGAGACTGTTCTGGAAGGGAATGGAAGGCCACGCCATGGGCAGTGACACAGCATCAGCAATTCCCCAGCTTGCATGCAGGCCCGCAGTGAAGCAGGGCCCACTAACAAGCCGCCTGTTGCGGGGGGGGGTACCCTTGGCTCCTGTCAGCGGAGGGAGACAGTTAGAGGAGTCAGAGTCACTCCTGATTGAGTCTGTGGGGCTGCCAGAAGGGGGCAGGTGATATGTGTGACCAGCATCCCTCTTCAACCTCCCTTGCCCCTCAGCAAGGTGCATGGACCCCAACCGTGCCTCTGCCCCAGGGAACCACCCAGTCCTTGTCTGAGAACCAGCCCAGGTGACTCTGGCCAGCTCAGCTAGGACCGGGGCTCAAGTGGCTACTGAATCCCCTGCTACCCTAGTGTAACTAAGGAGTAGATGCTGAGCCCAGGAGGAACCAGGGGCAGCGGTCATCTCCTTTTTCCTAGAGTTCCACCACCTATTAGCTGCTGGGAACCCCATTTTGCAGTTGTGGACTGAGGCAGCCAAGTGGACTTTAGGGCACTGCCAGCCCTGAAACCCAAGCCTGCCACCCTTCCATAGAGCACCCCAGGTGAGACCAGGCCTGGCCCTCTTTCCTCAGTGCAGAGAGCCACCCTGCACGTGGTCCTGACGTGGTGTCTCCAGCAGCTGTGGCGCTAGAGCACCCATGCTCTCACACACCCACAGGCACACAGTCCCCGTGCACACGCCCCCTCCTGCTCCCACACAGGCCTGCGCATCCCTCACTGAGGCGTGTCCCTCCTCCTCTGCCTGCGCCCACCTTCCTGCCTCCCTAATCTAGTGCTCTGAACTGGTGAGGACACAGAAGGCAGGATCCAGAGGCACCTCCACATACCACGTTGCCTTGGGCAGGCAGGGATCTTACCGCTGAGTCCTAGGCTCCCAGACGCCAGGCCTTCCCCCAGGCCTTGGTTGAGCACCACTGCCTGCTCAGCCTGGACATGCGATCTACTTCAGGCCCAGCTCTTGGCCTGGTGCTGGGAGCGTGGGAAGCCCAGGTGCCAACATGGCTCCATCCCCCCAAGGGTGACATCTGGAGTGCCAGGCCCCTGGGGGCTTCAGGTCAGGGCCAGGGCCACGCCACAGGTCCTCTTGGAAAATCCTTCTCATGCTCTCCTCTCTGTCCTGGGAATAGAACCAGGGCCACTTTCCTGTGGAGTGGCTTTGTGGTCAGGGAGCCTAAGACCTGTGGCTGCTGAGATGCTCCCTTACCTTACTGTGCTGGCTAACTGGCGGCACAGCCCATGGTCACTTCATCCTGGTGCCCTTTGTTCCACATTAGTGGCACATGGGCAGCCCCATATCTGCCCTTTAGTTCACTGAGCCGCTCTACTCCTGGGCACTAGGACTCTGGCCCTGCCAGCCATATCCTGTCAGGGAGCAGCTGAGCTCTGGCTGCCTCCTTCCCACCTGCCCCGGGGTCCCGAGACGCTGTCCCAGGCTCCATGCTCCAGCTGGTCCCCTCCCCTTTCCCTCTGCCTCCCTGCTCCCCTCCACCTCCCCGATCCCCTGCTACACTTTATACACTTGGAGATTTGCTTCCAAATCTCCTCTCCCTGTAAGAATCACACGAGCATGAGGTTTTATTCTGGACACGGTAGGGCACAGGATCTAGAGTTACACGGGCCTGGGAGAGAGCATCCCAACTCTGCATGACTACTTCCGCATCCCTCTGGTAACAGAAGCACAGAGCAGACCCAGAAAGTGCTGCCTGCTGTCACCATCAGCAGCAGTAGAAGCATCACTGTTAGGACCCGCATGGATGGTGAGCAGCTGATTACAGGGTGTAGACTCGGAGCCAGACAGACCTGGGTTTGAATCCCAGCCTGCTGCTCACTGTGTGACTGGGGGCACAGTACCTGCCCTCTATGAGCTGATTCCTTGTCCACAAAATGAGGGAAATACTTTGCACTCTCCATCCCAGCTGTTAGAGGCCCTGTGGGCTCCATGAGCAGGGGGAGATGGTGGTTACTATGCAAGTGTCAGCTATTGGGATTGTCCAGGAGGTGATGGAGGTGAGGTCTTAGTACCCTCAGATGTCTTTGGGCAGGGGTGGGGCACTCTGGGAGGAAGCTGGTCTGGACCGCTGTCTGGCTTCTCACCCCAGCCTGTCAGCAAGGACAGCTCTGCCTAGGGCTGTAGCCTGGGCCCTGGGTGCAGAGGCGGAGGGGAGCTCCTGGGCTGAGAGCCCAGTTCCTGCCCACAGTGGAGTAGCTTTCCAGGGCAGGGCGGGTTTGGGGCCTACAAGCAGTAAGAGGGTGTCGAAGGCCACTGGGACTCAGCGTGCACTCAGCTGGCGTGTTTGAGCCTCTGTTATTGTAAGAGCAAGCTTTCAGAGAGTGCTTGCTAGATGTTAGGCACCATGTAATGATCATCTTTAGTCCTCAGCAAAAATCAGTGGTCAGTAGGTCTAACCCCCCAACCCATGTTCCTAATAAGGAAACTCAGGCCCAGAGAGGTTCCATGACTTACTTAGGGCCACACAGTTTGATGTGGAAGAGCCAAGACTGGGACTCAGCAGAGCCAGCTGCAACCTAATTCTTTGATCCTCTTCTCTGCAAGAGAGGGAAGGGCAGTGGCTGGTAAGTCTAAGTGGAAGGGCGTTCTGAGCAGAGGAACAGGCTGAATGGTGGCCTGGAGGTGAGAACCCTGAGCAGTCAGAGCCCGCCAGGGTGATGGGAGTGCTGGAGACTCGTGAGCCTTCATTATAGCCCTTCCCAGCTGTGGCACTGCTCCAGGCCTGGGTGTAGGTGACTGAGCCCATCACCTCCCTGCCTTGATTACCTGTTAGAGGTTGCATACTATCCATGGGAATGGCTCCTAATGAGCTTGGGCCCTTTCCAGGCACTCTGCCAACGCTGCCCCTCCTGCCTCCTGGATGGAGCGTTTCTGCCAGAGACCCAGTGCATCCTCCCTCTGCAGGAGAACAAGCTGTTAACGGGGAAACTAGGGGTGTTAACTGAGGAGCAGGGGACAGTGGCTCCAGGTTGGCATAGACTGCTAGTACAAGTGCACGTGATTCGCATGCAGAAGCTGCCCCCTGCCGGCCCTGGTCTCCTTTTTTGCGTCCAGTTCTTTTCTAGATGCTAGAGAGACCATCCTCTAACCCGCCTGCAGGTGGATCAGCAACAGGGGCCACCCACGATGGCCCGGCCCTTCAGAGCAAAATGAACCTCTCTGTGCTCTCCAAGGACCCTAGCCCCACCCCAGGAAAGAGCTGCCACCTTGCTCCCAGGCCCTTCCCACTCACTATTTTAGAATTCCATTCCCTAGGCCCGGTGTCCCTCCGGAAGTGGCCCGTGCTTGCCAGTCTCCATCTGTACCCCATGGGGTGCTGCAGATGTGGAGAAGTATTAGGATGTGTCCAGGAAGGAGCTCAGAGAGGCCGTGGGCCTCAGTGCCTACTCACTGCGGGCCCTTGGTCCAGCCTGGGCCTCCGTCTCCTGGTCTGCAAGGCCTCTTGGATGGAATGATCTAAGGCTCCCCTAAGACTACTATCCTAGTTTCCAAAGCAAAGGTGCCTAACGGGACCAATGAATTCGAGGCTTTCCTGCATACCTCACCGGGTCGTCAGGGAGACCCGTGTGCAGATGACACGGATTGAGGAAAGCTGTACTGCAGTGTGTCCCTAGGTCCAGCTCTGTGTGATGCCCACAATGGGAGCAGAACAAGAACAAGGTCCTGTTGAGGGGATGGGAGGGCCCTCGCCAGCTGCAGCTGAGGCCATGTCCCCTTTCCCTCTGCACACAGGTATGTCCAGAGCCTGCTGGACATCATGCAGTTCCTGGACAAGGACCCTGAAGACCAGCGTACCCTGAACCAGTGAGTGAGGGCCCTGAGCATGGTGGGAATGCAGGTCAAACACCAGTGGGGCAGAAGGAAAGCTGCCTGCCTCCAGGGACGTCAGTCTGAGGGGAGAAACAGGCTCCATTCTCAGTATGCGGGGTTGACCGGGCGAGGGCTGAGTCCTGTCCTCGGAACGCTGCCTTCAGCAGAACCCAGAGCTCCTGGCTTTGAGAACAAAGGCTGCAGAAAGGCAGTGGGAGGTTCCAGGTGGGCTTCAGGAGCGGGCACCATGTATCCATAGGTTTGGGAAGGGACGAGCCAGTGCAGATGCCGTGGGTGGAAGCCAGCATGCAGTCTGGGGACCTCAGGGCTGGGACTGGTGGGGTGAGCATCTGATTTTCCTGAAGGTTCACTGATGCCCTGGTCACCATCCGGAACCGGCACAATGATGTGGTACCTACCATGGCCCAGGGCGTACTGGAGTACAAGGACACCTATGGCGATGACCCTGTCTCCAATCAGAACATCCAGTACTTCCTGGACCGCTTCTACCTCAGTCGTATCTCCATCCGCATGCTCATCAACCAGCACAGTGAGCACAGGCTACCAGGAAGGGTGCTGGGCAGCAAGGTGGCCGAGTGCCAGCCCCTGGGCTAGATCCCCAGCAGCGAATTAAACAGTTTGTTGTTGAGTTTCTTTTTCTGGGAGGGTTCACTGTGATCACTTTCAAATCACAGCCATTGTAAATTAAATGAGTTTCTCATGCTCAAATAATTTCAGAAGCAAGATGGTTAAAGTTATAAAGGACAGCGGTAAGGTGGGACAGATGTGGGGAGGAACCTCTAGAAAGAAGTGTTCAGGCCGGCAGAGGCCCCCGATGGCCTGAGCCAGGGGCGGAAGGCAGGATGGGGCACTTTAGGATCAGAGCCCACAGGAGTTTAGAGATGGGGTGGAGAGGGAATGCTGGGGCAGGCTCTGAGGCCCAGGCACCAGCACCTTCATTCCTGCCCACAGCCCTCATCTTTGATGGCAGCACCAACCCTGCCCACCCCAAACACATTGGCAGCATCGACCCCAACTGCAAGGTGTCAGATGTGGTGAAAGGTGAGCCTCTCTAGACCTGGCCTGCAGGAGCCACAGGAACTCCTCTGAGCCTAACTACCAGAGGGTGCCCATGCCCAGCGGGTGGGGGCTGCGTCCCCAGGAGGTTAATGTTGGTGATGCTGTGTCAATGCAGGGGAACAGCCTGCTGGGTGAGCCACCCATACCTGAATGGCCCCATCTTCTTGCAGATGCCTATGACATGGCCAAGCTCCTGTGTGACAAGTATTACATGGCCTCCCCTGACCTGGAGATCCAGGAGGTCAACGGTGAGCAAGTGAGGCTGTGCCTGTGACTCCGGGAGGGCAGGGCGTGGGAGAGCAAGGTGAGGCGGCAGTCAGGACCAGGGCTGCTTTCCAGGCAGGGGAGAAGCAGGGCTACTCTTAGGATTACTCATTCAATTGTTTGATAAATATTTATTGCAAGTAAGAAGGTAAAGTCCCCATTCTCATGCAGCTTATATTCTTGATGCTGAGAACATTGAGAAATGGAGCTTTTTTTTTTAATTGTTTTTAAGAGAGAGGAATAGTGAGAGAGAGAGAGAGAGAGAGAGAGAGAGAGAATCAGTTTTATTTAGTTTTCCCGTAGCTTTCGTTGCTTTGACACTTTGTTGTGTTTGTGGTGCTTGGGTTTGAACCCACGTCCTTGCATATACCAGGCAAGCACCTAACCGCCAAGCCACTGCTCCAGCTCCAGAAAATGGAACTTTTAACCAACAAATAAATAAACAAGATAATTTCAGATGGTGGTGACAGAAGAAAATAACAGTGATGGGGAGGAGCTGTGTATGAGTTGGGACATCAGTTTGGCTGCCTTCCCAGGATCCAAATCCCAATGGCTAAATTAAGAGAAAGGCTTCCCCCTGGCTAGTCTCTGGGTGGCAGGGTGGTCAGAGCTGAGCTCTCAGTTCCAGCTGCAAGAAGGGAAGGAGGATGGGGAAGGCAGGGCTTCCATGAGTCACCCGCTACCCCCAGCTCAAGGGAGACCTGGAGGGGTGCCTGTTACCCAGAGAAGAAGGGAGGAAGGGCTGCTTGAGGCCTAGTCTGGATGAGGTAGGGAAGGTGACCTCCAGGCTATTTCCTGATCTTGCTCTTGACTCCTGCAGCTGCCAACTCCACCCAGCCCATTCATATGGTCTACGTCCCCTCCCACCTCTACCACATGCTCTTTGAACTCTTCAAGGTGAGGAGACAGGGACTCCCTTCCCTTTGCAGGGGCTCCATTGAGGCTAGCCCCTGTCACTCAACTCAGCCCTCATTCCCTCCCCAGAATGCCATGCGGGCCACAGTGGAGAGCCACGAATCCAGTCTTGTTCTCCCCCCTGTCAAGGTTATGGTGGCCTTGGGTGAGGAAGATCTGTCCATCAAAGTATGTGACCCTTCACCTTGTGGTTGGAGAAGACCATGGGAAGGTCAGGGGTTGTGGGGAGGTGGAAAACTAAGCTGTGGGGAGGTGGAAAACCAAGCTGCGGAGGGCCCCTGACATGTCTCCTTTCCCCCAGATGAGTGACCGGGGTGGCGGTGTCCCCTTGAGGAAGATTGAGCGACTCTTCAGCTACATGTACTCCACAGCACCCACCCCGCAGCCAGGCACCGGCGGCACCCCACTGGTGAGATGACTTCATCAGGCCTCTCCTGCTCCTGGGGAATGCCTGTCTCTTCCATCTCTTCTCCACCTTGCTTCCTTATCTCCCAGTCATACCATACACTCTGGCTGTGTATGGTGACAGTCCCCTCTCCTGAGTCTGGGCCTCCAGGGCCCCTCATCTCTTCCCTTCCTGCACAGGTCCACCTCTCTGCTGAGTGTCTCTGCCTGCCTGTCACCTTTCCTCAACCCTCCCTTTCTCTCCCCCCTCAGTTACAGCTTTACTCATGGCATTGTTTGCCTGGCCAGCACCTCCCTCGCTATTCCCCTGAGGAGCCCTGTGACCTGAGGAGCCCAGCACTCCTGGCTGCCTGAGTAGAACTCCTCCCTGCCAGCCTCCTCCCTCCTCCACAGTCTCCACATTCATCCCACACCCCATCTGCCTCACAGCCTCCTCTTTCCCATGTCCCCTTCTCCCTCTGTCTGGGAATCCCAGGCATGGCCCTAGCCCAGCAGCCTTTACTCACCTGTTAGTCCCTGTGGCCCAGGAGCAGCACCAGGCTCCTTACCACCACCTTCCTGTTCCCTGCAGGCTGGCTTTGGCTATGGGCTCCCCATTTCCCGCCTCTATGCCAAGTACTTCCAGGGGGACCTGCAGCTCTTCTCTATGGAAGGCTTTGGCACCGACGCTGTCATCTATCTCAAGGTGAGGCCCTGCCTGCAGAGCCCCTGGAGAAGGGTTTGCAGCAGCCCTGGGCAGGCAGGACCTGCTGTTAGGTTTCCCCGTATCCCTCCATCCTTTCCCAGTCTAGACTCGGAATCAGCAAAGCTATAGGTCCTCACCTGGTGCAGCCCCCAACCCCCAGCTTGGCAGGGAATTTCAGTTTGTGGTCCATAACTAGACCCCTCCTCCAGGGACCCTTGACTCTTTAGACCTAGAAGGAAAGGGCATCATGGAGGTCTTCTTATCCAGCTCAGAGGGTGAGACTGAGAACTCAACTTGGTGACCTTAATCAGGGTCGGAGCCAGCCTCCCCCCTCTTCCTTCCCAACCCTTTCAGGGCACAGCTTTCTTGAATAGGCAGGAGCAGGACACAGAAGGAAACAGATCCTTCATTGCCTTTCTGAGCAGGAGTTGTATCTCAACCAGTGGCTGGTGGCTGAGCTGATTGACTTGAGGTGGGACGTGAGGGTCGGTGACCAGCACAACCTACCTGGGGAAGCATGGTTTGCTAAGGAGTGGGCAAGTGGCAGGGAGTGGGAAGGCTGACCCTGGTGCTTGCAGGCCCTGTCCACGGACTCTGTGGAGCGCCTGCCTGTCTACAACAAGTCAGCCTGGCGCCACTACCAGACCATCCAGGAGGCCGGCGACTGGTGCGTGCCCAGCACGGAGCCCAAGAACACGTCCACCTACCGGGTCAGCTAGGGCTACCCTCCCCTGCACCCAAGAGGACAGACTGCTGCCTCTGGGTCCAGCCACCAAGGTGACCCTCTCCATCACCCAGGAACAGGGTGAGGGGTGGTTCTCCCTGATGACCAGGCTCTGTCTCTGTGGAAATCACTGCAGTGACTGGTTTCTGTTGGTCCCTAAGTGCCAGTCTGCCTCTGTGGAGACACCTAGGTGGTATCCCTGGGTCCCATTCTCCATGATTGATGCCTGAGAATTGGGGACGATCCACCCTGATGGGGTGCCCCAGAGACACTTTCCCATGGCAGTCATCCTGCTGAGACCAGGGCTGTCACTGTTATGCCAGGGGTCCTGAGTCCCCTTCACTGCCTGCCACAGCTCTGGTCTTCCAAGTGGATGCCTTGGCAGCCTTACTCCCCACCCCTTACAGGCATACTGGCAGTGTATGGGAAGGGGCAGGGCATCCCCGAGATCTGGGGAGGGAGTTGGGGGAGGGTGCACCTTCAACCCTGGTTGGAGTCCCAGTCCTGCAGCCTCTCCCTCCACTCGGCATTAAGGTCAGATTTGGCAGGTGGGGGTAGGCAGTGGTTCTCACCTGAGGCCTACCCCAGAAGTAGAGGAACCTGGAAAGACCCAGAGGTCGTCTGCCCTTCTAGGGGGCCTCGAGTAACCTTGGCAATGTTTGTGCCACCTCCCAAGCCCCTCCCCAGCATGTCCTCACGTGCGTATCTCTGCCCACCACACCTCCTGGGTCCTGCCTGAGCTCCAGACCTCAGCCCCTGCCCTGCGCAACGTGTGTGCTCGGGTGACCTTCTCCCTTGGATGCTCTGTACATAGCTAGTTTTATAGCCCTGAGTGCCCCTACCCTTCCCCTTAGCACACAGGGGGTTAAAGTTGTGTGTTCCTCCCAATGGCTGTGATGGTGACAATGACATCCACAGTAAAGAGGAGAATGAATAAGACTGCGGCCTGGCTGCATTGCTGGGGCACGGGGAGCCACACAGTCCCACAGACCGCGGTCCCTGGTGAGCACACATGGCACACTCAGGACATCCACACAGCTCAGGACCTCACCAGTGTGTCCACTCAGAGTGCCTGACAGCTCTGTACCCAGTGACAAGCCTGTCATTCTACCACACTTGGCACAGCTTCTTCCTCGTGTCCCTGCCCACTCCTGCAACTGGGGCAGACAGAGAGATCACTGGCACATCGTAAATGTTTATTGAAAGATATTGAGAACCGCCTCCCCCCTTCACATGCAGGTGGACACCCACTGTAGCTCCTGAAGGCTTCGAGGATGCACGTGCCTTCCCACCTCCCCACCAGCCCCTCTGCCAGGCCCAGGTGGTGCCAGTGCCCCCACAGCTCACTTTCCCTCTGAAGCCCCCTCTCAGCACAATGGCAGCCGGGAGGAAAGCACTGGTCCAGGGATGGGGCCCTGGCCCTGAGCCACAGCCCCTGGCAGGAGTGAGGGAGTGGGCATGCACTGCTCCTGTCCACCACTCCAGGCAGATAGCAGGGTGAGGGGGTTCTAATCAGAAGCCCCTGGCTCCACTGGTAGCTCTAACTAGTGCCCCAGAAGCTAGGCAGACTGTCTCTGGAAACCTTAAAAAGGACAGACACTGTCCCCCCCAGGGGCCATTCCCAGCCCTCCCTGCAGCCCAGTGAGCCAAAGCCTACTCTGCCTGCCAGTTCTAGAACCCACTGAGCTGCCCACAGTGGCCGGGCTGATGGAGGCAGCCAGTGGCCCCCTCCAATTCAGCAGCTTCCAGGTGACCCCAGATTTTGTTTCTGCTGGCTGGGGTGAAGTGTCACTAGTTCAGCAGCACCTTGGCATTGGGAGGGTTCTGCCCCCAACAAGGGCTCAGGTGTTCTCTGAGGGAGGAGGAGGAGTCGTGGCTTGGAGATCAGGTGAGAGACCTACCCCTGAATGGGCCCTGCCTGGATGTCATCCTGTGCACTGGGACTCACAGGACAGGGAAGGAGAAAGAAGGGGGTTTTGTCCTCCCTGTCTTCTAATCCTTGCAGAGGCCACTCCTCTCCCTTCCTGCTCTCTCTGCCCTCCTGTTGAGGAGTTGGCTGGGAGTCTACCCTGAGTGCGACTTCTTGTTGCCCACTGATCTACCTGGGGAGCAGAACAGTTCTCCCTCAACACAGCCACCTTGAAGAGCTGAAGAGATGTAGCTCTGTCCCCTGCTGAAATGCCCAGACTACCCTCTGACCCTGGAGACCCTGCCAGGTGCTGGGCATCCAGGCGGCAGGCAAGGGCAGAGGGCCAGCCTGACCGGGTGCCTCTGGACTTCTGGACTTACTCTCTCTTCCTCTTCCCTTCAACTGCTACCTGCCTCCCCCAGGAACTCTGTGCCAAACAAGTCCTCGGAATCAGATTTATTACTGGGCCCCCTACCTGGGATCTCCCTTCCCTGGGGACTCTGGATCCAGACAGAGGGAGACAGGGCATGTGCCCCCAAGAATGTGGGCCAGGCCAGCTCAAGCCAGGCACCCAGGCCCAGCCCCCTGGTGAGGCCTGTGCTCGCTGAGCCTGGTGGCCGCCTGCACCCAGGTGCCAGTGCCACCCTGCCCGCCTCTAGCTCTTCTTGGCCTCCTGCTCCCGGCGCCGCAGCTTCTCTCGCTGCCTTGCAGCCTTCTCCTGGGCCTTACGCTCTTTCTCTGCAGCTGCTGCCAGTTCCTTCAACTTCCGCTTCACTAGCGCCCGGTCATGTGAGTTGCTGAGCCCCAGGCTCTGGGGGGAAAATCCCAGGGTGGAGGAAAGTGTTCAGAAACCCTCCAGGGTCAGGCCCAGCCAACACAAGCCTGGGGTTCTTCCTGCCCCAGCTATGCTCCAGGAAAGGCAGCCTCTGCCTCCCATTGACTTGCCCAGGGGTGAGAACCCTCAGGGGGAGAATATGAAATGGGGCATTTGGGAGAGATGAGGCTGAACGGCACCAGGCCTCCCCCATCCTTGGCTCCCATTTCTCCCCTCAGGATTTCAGTCTTGACACAACCCTGCCCAATCTCATGAGGCCTAGAGATGTCGAGTGACTTGCCCAAGGTCACAGAGCTGGTCAATGGCCAAGGCTCCTCCCCAATACCAGAGACTTTACTACCAGTCCCCCAAGCAACTTAGGTGAGATCTGGAGACAGGAGAGTTTAGAGGCCACTCCCCAACCCCATCCCCATAACACACCACTGCCACTAGCCTCTGCGACTGAGAATGGGACAGAGCTGATAGGAGAGAGACCTGGCTTCCCATGATCCTGGAAAACCAAATACCACAGGTCAGGTGATAGTCCCAAAGGGCAAGATCAGCCTGGAGACTTGGGCTGGAGCTAGAAGGTCAAACCGAAATGGTAGGTCTGTGTTTCAAGTCAGACTGGGGTCCCCTACTTCAGCATAAAGATGAGACTGCGGACCTTGCCTAGAGGTCAGAGGTCAGGGTGGTGACTAGAGAGGGAGGGGAAAGGCAGTTCAGGAAGGGACATGCGGCTGAGGGTCAAAGGTCAGAATGGGGGTTCCCCATCCTTGAAGGTTGCCTGAAGCACCATCTGAGTCGTGACCCTTGCCCTCCGACCTACCTTCAGTTTGCTTCCATCCAGCTGCAGGAGCTGCGGCCCGTCCACCTGCCGGGCAGCAAACTCAGCGGCGTACTGCTCCAGGTTGAGACTGTGCAACCACTGGCCCACCTGCTGGCTGGTCCAGTGCTGGACAGTAGGGAGGGGTTCATCCAGGAACTGGGACAAAGATGGGGAGGATGAGAGGGGAGGCCTTGTTGCAGCCTGCACACCGGCAGAACCAGGGTTCAGGGCTCCAGCAGGCACGACAGCCAGCCTCACTCACCTCATCCGAAGACTGGGACAATGTGTGGTAGGGGTAGGAACACTTGGCCTCCTGCCGGGGACCACTCGGGATCTTGGGACTGCTGCTAGGGGGTGTGGAGTCATCACTCAGGGTGGATTCCTACACAGGAAGGGGTATGAGGATCACATTCACCTCCAAGCCCAGGTAAGCCCCCAGAACCTACTACCCCATCCAGATGGAGCTGAAGTCCTGGACTAGGCATCAGAAGCTGCTCAGTGCCTTCTGTGCACAAGCCAGCAGCTGGGCAGGCACAGGACATGGTGACCTGTGTGAAGTGTCAGATCTGTGGCCTTCAGGATGCAGGCAGTCATCTGGAGGACATGGGGCTCGAACTAAGCCAGGCAGAAGAGCTGGCAGGAAGAGAGGTCTCAGGCTCAGTACTGCTTCCAATAGGAAGCCCACGAGGACTCCTACAGGTTGGGTCAGGTGTCCCTGGGACCTGCCTCCTGTGGCACCGTGTTTAAGGGTACCCTCTCTGGGCACCTGCCATGAGCTCTATGAAGGCCTACACTCTATCTTGCTCACCATAGAGTCCCCAGGGTGGGGGACATGGAGCTTTGTAATGGAGCTCATCTGTGCAACAGAGAGGAGCATACCTGCCTCCCCCCACCTCACTGTTAAAGTACAAACATGCTTGGGGCCGTGTAAACTGTAGAGTGCTGTGTGAACATGAGCACGTGCCCAGCATTGCTTTCGTCACTCAGGCTTACTCCTCTCGCAGGGCAGTGAGCTTTCAGAGCACTAGATTGGGTTCTTATTCATTTCTCTGCAGTTTCACCCTGAAAATTAGGTGGCCCAGCTCCTAACAGGGTGTCACATCAGACCTGAGCTAGGCAGATCATTTAGCAGAAAGGCCCTCATGCTGGGTGAACAGGAGCTGGGTTCTGGGACCAGTGTTGAATTGAGGCGGCAATGAATGGATCAAGCGCAGAATTCCTCAGAGCATGAGGGAGCGCCTGGTTGAATGAACTCAGACACTGGATGAAGTGATGGCTCTGAGGTGGACCCCAGGAAGGCTTGGATCCCAGTCTGACCAAGGTGAAGTATGTCCTCATGTCACCTGAGTCCAGGAGCCAGTTTGGAGGCAAGAAAGGCCTGGGCTTACCTGTGAAGCTGACTTCTTGGGGCTGAAGCCCTCGTGTTTAGGGGAGCAGGCGGGGGAGGTGGCACTGCCTGAGGACGCTGAGCCCTTGCCGCTGTCTGTGAACCAGGAAAAGGGCAGGAACGGGGAGCCCCCTGACCGACCAGACCCCTCCACTGACTCCCTGTGAAGAGAGCATCCAGCATGGGTGTGGACACCCAGGGCAGGTCAGGAGCTTGGGTGGGGGCTGTGGGCACCTCTTTCTTACCTGCTGCCCATGGACAGGCGGTTGCTGCCCTTCTCCTTCCGGCTCTTGCCGGTGGATGCTCTGCGGAGGGTGACCCTGTGGGGAGGGCAGGAGGGAGTGGGGCAGAGCTGCCCACTGCACTGCCCTTGGACCAGCAGCTCCAAGCCCTGGGAGGCAGCCCCTCCCTCGCTCACCCCAGGTCCAGGAACTTCCGGCGAGTCTTCTTATCCAGACCAATGGTGGGACTGGCAGGCTCAGGAGGGCTGGCGTCCCGACTGTCATCTTTCAGGTGACAGAGGGAAGGAAAGAGCCAATACAGTGACTTGCCTGCCTTCCTTGGTGGCAGAAATTCTCTTGACTTAAAATCAGCCAACCTGGCTCTTGTGTCCTTCCCTAGCTGTGTGACCTAGGAGAAGTCACTTTATCTCCCTGAGCTGCTGTCATTTCAAATACTGGGGTAATAATACCTGTCATGTCCTGGTACCTAACAGGATGCTTGGGAAAGCCTTCTACAAACTGCAAAGCACTTTACAAATGGACAAGGTAGGGACTACTAGTATTTACTGTTAATTTTATCCTGGTCAACTTTTAATTAGACTCCCAATCTCAGCTTAAATGTAACTTCCTCAAAGGAGTCTTTGACTAGGTCAGACGCCCTGAAAATAGGTGCTTCCACCACCATGCACACTTCCTGTGTAGCACTTATCACAGTTTGTAACTATACCTTTAATGGATGATTTGATTGTTGCTGTCCTAAACCACACCCCCCAAGAGGAAAAGAACTGCCTGTATTTGCCACCAGGACCCAGCGCTGTCTGGCACATAGTAATTGCTCTGTAAATAAATGAATGAATCTTGGTGTTCATTCTCCCCAGTTCCCCACAGCCACCCTGTCCCACCCAGCTCAGCCAGTGCCTCGGCGTCGCGGGGCGGGGCGCCGTTGTGGCAGCTGCGGTGCCGCTGCGCACCGGCAGGAGGCGCCGCCCGCGCTTACCTTCGCTGTGCGGCTCCGCGCGCGGGTGGCGGCGCACGAAGCTGGGCGAGCTGTCCGAGGAGGGCGCGGAGCGCGGCGGCGAGCTGGAGGCGGCGGCCAGGCCCTCGTGAGAGGCGGCGTTGTGCAGGGGCCGGTAGCGTGTGAGCGGCGAAGGCGGCGGCTCGTCCTCATCCACGCTGCGCCGCAACCCCGGAGGCTCCAGGCAGAAAGAGCCCCCCGCCGGGGAGCCCGGGCCCGAGTGCAAAGGCGAGCGCAGTCGCTGCAGGGGACTCCCGCAGCCGTCGGTCACCTGGGGGAGGAAACAGCCTTTCACCAGGAACTCCCCTCCTCCCTTCCAGCGGCTTGGGGAGACCGGTTCACTCTGCCCACTGTGCTGGAACCCTGGCTCCTGAGTCCTTCTAGAGGGGCCCAGAGGGAGGGTCTCCTGGTGCCCGGGGCTGAGGGGTGGCTCAGCAATAAGGTGTGGGAACTGGAGCTTTGAGTTGCATAGGGTAAGATCTAGGTCCACCTGCTTGCTTATTAACTGTGACTGATCCTGAACCTCAGCTGGCCTCAGCTTCCTCTTCAGTAAGATGCGGGTAAAACCTTTAAAAGGAGAAGCCACAAATAAACTGCAACCGGCACTTGGCAGCATTCCTAAGGCAGACATCTGGGAAAGGTGCTCCCCTGGAAGGGCAGGGAAAATCCAGGGGAATAAGTGTGTGTGTGTGTGTTGCCCCAACCTTGCCTCCAGGTCCATCTGAGCCTTCACCATCCTCAGCAGAGCTGGCACTGTCCCGAAGCCTTGAGCGAGAAGGCCGGTGTCTTCGGCCCTTGGCCAGCAGCTGGGCCCGAGCCTTGTGTAAACTGCTGTCCAGTCTGGCGGTCTCTGGCACAGCCAAGTCCAGGTCTGCAAACCAGGTGAAGGGGTAGAGATCAATCACCTGAGGGTGGCAAGCCCTGAGGTCCACCTTGTTCACACCACAGATATTTCAACCCGTGCTTCTAAGTGCCAGGCACTGCAAGTCCAGGGGAGATGGGAATCAGAGTTCCCCACAGGCTGGAAGGAAGCCAGCCATATGAGCGTTTAGATTCAGCCCTCGCAGAGGCACAAAGCGGCCGAACTTGGAGAGGTTGGAGGGGGAACCACCAGCCTAGCTCCTGAGGTTGCAAGAGGAGTTTGCAAATGACGGGGGGCAAGATGGCATGGCATACGCAATGCTGGAAGTAGGGAAGCAGGGGTGGCACCTCTAGAGATGGCGGGAGGGAAACTCCTTTGGGGATGAGGCCACAGACATCATGGCATGGTTACCACTTAAGAAACATCTACTAGGGGCTAGAGCGGTGGCTCAGCAGTTACAGCGCTTGCTGGGCATGTGCAAGTACACGGGTTCAAACCCCAGCACCCACATACACAACTAAGTGTCAGAGCAATGAAAGCCATGCGAAAAACTCAATAAAAATTGATTCTTTCTGTCTCTCTCTCTTTCACTGTGCTTCTCTCTTGTTCTCTCTCTCTCTCTCTCTCTCTTTTTTTTTTTTTTTTGAGGGCTGAGGATGGAACTCAGAACTGGCTTGCTAGGCAAGAGCTCTGCCACTGAGCTAAATCCCCAGCCCCACCCTCTCTCCTAAAAAAGAAAAAAAGAAAGAAACATCTACTAAGCACCAGACACTACAAATATCATTTCCCATTCAAAAGCACCACAGTAGCCGGGTGTGGTAGTGCAAGCCTGTAATCCCAGCCAACCTCTTGAAGGCCCCAATAACTCAGAGAGACCCTGTTCCCCCCACTCAATAAAAGAAAAGAAACAAAACAAAAAACCTTAAAAATTGGAAAAAGCCAAGTACTGTGGCACATGCCCATAATCCCAGTGTCTCAGGAAGCTGAGTCAGGAGGATCACAAGTTCAAAGCCAGCCTCAGCAACTGAGTAACTGAGTAACTGCCTGAGTAACTTAGGGAGACCCTGTCTCAAAATAAAAAAGGGCTGGGGATATGACTCAGTGGTTAAGTGCTCTTGAGTTCAATCCCTGGTACCAAAAAACGGGGGAGGGGGGGAATATGACTCAGTGGTTAAATGCCCCTGGGATCAATCCCCAGTACTCACCCCTCCTCAAAAAAAAAAAAAAAAAAAAAAAAAAAAAACCTGGGGAGAGGAAGGGAAAGGAAGTTCCGCAGTAGTAAACACACCGTACAGCTGAGCAAACCGAGGCTCAGAGAGGTCAAGTCACTTGACTGAAGCCATCAGCCAGCAGTAGTCTGGGATATGAGTCTGGCTAGACTGTCTCCAGAAGGTGGCCCTGTGGGGACACTGTTATTGTGCCACACTTAGGGTCTCATTCATAGATAACACTGGTGAGCATTTGGGGGCCTGCAGATGAAGTGGAGCAGAGGCACCACAAGCCAGTGGCAGTGGCAGGAAAAAGGCCCCACAGGCCTCTGAAGCCTCTCCTTCCCTACCTGGGGTCTGTGGACCAGTGCCAGGTCCTGCATGACGACCCAGAGGAAGAGCAGGCAAGCACAGTGGGACAGGTACAAAAGCACTTACTGATCATGGTTTCACTTTTCTTGTGCCTCACCTGGGAATGATGCCCTCACGATGCTGTCCCTGACCTTGGCACTAAGGTCTCTGGACAGAAAAGATTCTTCCTGTCCCTCGGCATGGGTCAAGACCTGTCACCTCCACTCCTCCATTGTGAGCTCTGCAACCCCATTCCATCCCTCATGCTCATCCTGTCTTGCCTGTTCCTCTATTTTTTGTGCAGTTGTCCCTAAAGCCACCCTGGCTTAATGACCTCTTATGTCAATTTCTATCTGACTGCTCCCAACTTCCAGGCCCAGGCATTCAGGTCATGGCTAGGGAACTTGCCATGTCAAAGGACCCCAAATACCGCAAACTCAACACATCAGACAAACCCACTGCCTGGCTGCAGGCAGGCTTCTCTCTTCCCGGGCTCCCTGAAAAGTCCCACTGCCTACCCCAGTCGCCAAGTCGGACCGCACTGGGCTACCCTTCTCCCTCAGCCCCTCACCAGTAGGTGACTCAAATGTCCACCTGTCCATTCAACACTTCCACTTAGCTGTCCAGAGGGCTTCTTTCACTTCCATGCCAAGACCAAACTCTTAGCTCTGTCTCCCCACAAGCTGCTCCCCCGAGTCCCCTCATCTTGGTGATTGGCAGCTCTGTCCTTCCAGTTGCTCAAGCCAAACCCCTGGGGTCATCCTTGACTTCATTCTCTCACATCCTACAAACCAATCCAGCCAGCATTCCTGTTAGCTTTACTTTCAAAACATATCTAGACATACTGAAATATTTATGGTGAAGTGATTCGATGTTTTGGATTAGGTTCAACATAATCCAGGGCAATAAAGGCAGAGAATGGAAGGGAATCAAGGTGAAATGAGACTGGCTGGGAGCCGTCCGTTGTTGAAGTGGAGTGACCAGGACATGAGCGCGTGTGGAGTACATCACACTCTTCTCTCCACTTCTGAATATGGTGGAGAGCGGAGGATGTAGCTCCGCAAAAGGGCACTTGCTTAGCATGTGCAAGGCCCTGGGTTCCATCCCCAGTATCACAAAGAAAAAAAATATGGTTGAGATTTTTCAAAAAATATTGTTTATGAGTGTGTGTGCACACAAGGACACATATGGAGCAGAAAGAGAATAGAGGAGGGCAGGGGAGAGCTCACAGTTAGGACCCAGCATGTCTTGCCTTGATTAAAAACAAAAACAAAAACAAAAACAAAACCCTAGCTGGCCCTCCTTCCTCCTTCCTCTCCCATTCACACACTGTTTTCAGCACAGCAGTCAGAGTGATCCTAATGAAACCTGTCAGCTCTGTCACCTCTGCTCAGAACCCTCCGGTGACTTCCCATCTCAGAGTAGGAGCCAAAGTTCTCCTGGTGGCTCAATCTGCGCTCCCCTCACCTCCCTGAGCTGTCCCTCTCCCTCCCTCCAGCCTCCCCTCCTCCTCCAGCCCAGCCTGCACCTCAGGGCCTTTGTGTGTCTCTTCCACAAAGCTCCGGGGGCACAGAGCTCCTCTTCCTCACCTCCTCCTGGTCTTTGCTCAATTTCACCAATGCCCGCCCAGACCACCGCATTTATAATGCCTCCCACACACTCCAAAACCCCGTCCTGTTTTCCCCCATGTCATTTATCACTCTCTGGCATGTTATATACTTATTTAAGCTTATTGCCTCTTTTCACCTATGAGAATATCAGCTCCACAAGGTCAGATGTTTCTCTTGTTCACTACGCAGGTATAGGACAATGTCTGGTACATAGTAGGTACCTACTAAGCTCTTGGTTGGGTTTTTTTTTTTTTTTTTTTTTTTTGCAGTAATCAGGGCCTCACACATGCTAAGTGTAGCTCTCTCACTGAGCCTCACTCCCATCCTTTCTTGTTTTGAGACAGATTCCCACTCAATTGTTGAGACTGGCCTCAAACTTGCGATCTTCTTGCCTTGGCTTTGTGACTCTTTTTCTTTTTTCTTTTGGTTTTGGGGCACTTTACCACTCAGCTACACCCCTGACCCATTTTACTTTTTATTTTGAGACACAGAACCTCACTGAGTTAACTGAGGGTCTCACTAAATTACTGAGGCTGACCTCAAATTTGCAGTCCTCCTGCCTCAGCCTCCAGAGTTGCTGGGATTATAGGCATGCCCCACAATGCCAATGTTTTTATAAGTACTGTTTTAATGAAGGAAGGGAATTCTGTTGATCGGCTTTCCTTGCACACATGGGGCAGCCTGTTCTCTGTGTCTAGACTGGACTACCTCAGCTCAGGCCTCTGCCAGCAGCTACCATCCCAGAGAATGGCTTCTGTGTCTGTCTATCCTTCCCTCCCCACACCATCCTCAGGTTAGAAGGAATGTTCTAAAGCACATTTCTTGCCATATCCTCTACTCTCCTGCTTTGAAACCTCAAGGTGAATTCCAAAGCCAGTGATACAAAGTCCAGCTCCTCAGCCCTGCAATCAAGGCCTGGGAGACCCCACCCACCTTTCTGCATTGCTAGCCTCCTCTTGCTGTATACTCTCTCTCTCTCTTTTTTTTTTTTTAAAGAAAGAGGGGACTGAGAGAGAGAGAGAGAGAGAAGCAATTTTTATTTAGTTTTTCATGTAACTTTCATTCCGGACACTTCGTTGTGTACGTGGTGCTGGGGTTTGAACTCACATACTTGCACATGCCAGGCAAGCGCTGTAACCGCTGAGCCACCGCTCCAGCCCCCCTGCTGTATACTCTTATACTACACCTGGGTGAAGGTTCTGGAACCACATGGCCCAGCCACAGTCCAGTCCTGTCACATGCTGTCTGGGTGATCCTGGGCATGCTTACATTAGGTGCTGGCGTCCTCATCTGTAGAAAGGGGCCAGGCTAGCGGTACCTTACTTAGAGCCTTGTGAGCATTAAATGGAATGATTCATATGAAGTGCTTTGTCATGACGTCCGAACTTAGCGATTGCTTAATAAGCATTTGCTGTTGACGGTGGGAGCAAGACCAATTGCTTACAGCAGTCTCGTGCATACACCTGTGTATACACCTGCCTTTGCCTCCCCAGCTGGCCCACCCTCCCTCAGCGTCTCATCGTCTCATCGCTGCTGCTTCTTTGTCTGGCTGACTCAAGCATATCACCTCCTCCTCCCACCTCTTCGGGCCTCCCAGGGTGTTTCTTTCTGTGTGCTGTCACAGACATGTACCCCTACTTACCCCGTCCTAGAAATCAAGCTCCCTGGGGGCAGTGACTTGGTCTGGATGGGTCTCTGCTATCTCTCCCCAGAGCCTAGACCAGAACCTGGCACGTATTAGAAGCCTGTGGATCTTTGTTCAATGGCTGAAGGGAAAAGGAGTGACTGGGGGCTAATACTTGATGTTAGCTAGCCAGGCTGAGGCCTGCATGACAACGAAGAGCTGAGGTTGTAGAAAGACTCAGAAAGAGGGGGTTTTGTTTTGTTTTGGTACCAGGATTGAACCCAGGGGCACTTAAACACTGAATCCCCAGTTCTTTTTATTTTTTCTTTTGAGACAGGGTCCCACTAAGTTGCTGAGCCTCTTTGAACTTGTGATCCTCCTGCCTCAGCTTCTGGAGTTGCTGGGATTACAGGCGTGTAATCCCCACATGCCCAGCTCCAGAGTTTTCTAAGGAGAGGGAATGGTGCAGCCTTGGACTTGGGGTGTCCAGTGCAGCCAACAAGGAGAGGCTGGTAAAAGGGGGTGGTGGACACAGAGAGGCTGTTGCTGCTGGCCAGGGGCGGCAGCTGGGGGTGTGGAGGGGCAGCTGCTGTCTGTAGGTTTTCCGGATCCAGGTTTGACTCAGTCCTCAGCTGCATTTACTTTTCTCCTGGTGTCCTCCTTTCCCAGCCCTGTCCTCCCAGCAACTCCCCCACCATGGCCTGGGAGCAGCAATCCCTGAGGACTGAACTGCAGAAAAGTGAGTGCCAATCCTTACTGGGCCCTTCCCGTGCCAGGCACTGTTCTAAGTGCTTCACAATTACTTGCTCATTTCACCTCCCACAACCCAGGACGAAGGGACACTATGACTCCCCAGGGCAGCCTTAATTTGCCTGAGGGCACAGAGCTAAAGACAGGCAGTCTGGCATATCTGTAACCACCAAATGCACTGCTGCTTTCTGAAGCACAGATGGGAGCGACTTTGAGTCCAACTCCATTTTATGGGTGGGGAAGCTGAGGTCAAGGAAGAGAGGTCTGGCATGGGGCTGAGGGAGTTAAGGATGGTATCTGGGTCTCTGGGCTTCCAGGCCTGTGCTCGTGCATGCTTAAGCCCTCAGCTGGTGCTCAGCCAACCTGTGCTAAGGAGAAGGGCCCTCTGCTCCTGACTCGGGGCACCACAGCCACCTTCCATAGGGAATCCTGGCGGTTTAGAGGTTCTGAGGTGAGGCAAGGCCAGCCTCTCTTGGTCCCTTGGTCTACCAGGCCCCTGGACACCCCTCTTCCATCTCTTGCCTCTCCCTCCTCCCTCTGTGTCCCAGCTCTTTTTCCCTCTCCTGCCCTGGGCAGTGGGAGTAATGAATATTTCATTGCCTTTCTGGTCAGGAAGCAAGGCCCAGCTACCTCAGCAGAGAGCAGGAAAACAGGAAGGGACTGCGTGGGGAGCAAATGGTGCAGGCTGTAGGGAGAGTGGAGGCAGGAAAGCCCAGGGGAGGGACAGCTCACCTGTGGGGACATAGGGACCCAGAGATTGAGGCCCCTGGAAGTCCCTGGGAGCCTGGGGTTGGAAGCAGTGCTCCTCAGAAGCCAGAAGGCAGCAATCCTGGCATCACTGTGGCCAGTGGCAGTGGCAAGGAAGAAAGGAGGAGGTAGAGATAGGGAGGCGGGGAGGAGAAGCTGGGCGCCCCCTTGGTGTTCCAGTACAGGAGCCTGGGAAGCAGCCTCTCCACCCCAGGGCCTGTTGGGAATGCTGCCGGCTGGGGTAATCTATCTCCAAATGCATGGATAGGCGACCATGCATGCACCCCAGTGCGTGAGCAGCATGAGGGGCTGGCCTGGAGGTACTGAGGTTAAATGTATGTTGCACTTGATTTCAGAACATAGCCATGTAGAGTGAGGACCCATGCATTTATATAGGTGACTTGGCGATGATGCTTGTTGTCTGGGCTGGAGTATACAGGTGTAGAGAATGGTGACTGTAGGGAGTCAGGCAGCCTAGACTTCTAGCCCCAGGTCTGTCACTAACTTGACATGTGATTTTTTTTCCCCCAGTACTGGGGATTGAACCCAGAGGCGTTTAACCATTGACCCACACCCCCAGCCCCTTTTTTAAAAAATTTTATTTTGAGATAAGTTCTCACTAAGTTGCTTAGGGCCTCGCTAAGTTGCTGAGACTGGCTTTGAACTCACGATCCTCCTGCCTCAGCCTCCAACTCGCTGGGATTATAGGCATGCACCACTGCGCCTGATTTACCATGTGATCCTTAAAGCAAGTCACTTCAACATTTTACATTCTACACTCTTCATCTATAAAGTAGACTTTGTAGCACTATTGTGAGAATTAAATAATACAGTGTGTGTGGGGGGGCTGTGGGGACTAGTACCTGACATAAGATAATCACTTCTTGTTGTAACTGCCATGTCTACTAAGATAGCGGTGACAGATTCAAGTCGCACCACACACAGACACGCACACACACACACTGAAGGCCCCAAGGTCTGCTCCCCACACAATGCCTAGTGGCCTTGGAAAGAAGTACTCCTTAGCTGCGTCTGTTCATAGAGATGGAGCCGCACAGAACTTACCAAAAACCTCATCTGCCGGTTCTCGGAACTTTGAAGAAGCCATGACTCAAGGGAGCTGTGATGAGAGGTTCAGGTTGTCAAGTCAGGCGACAGGCCAATGGCTCCACCTGCTTGAGCCCTGGAAGATAAGCCATTTGCACCCTCCTTTAGACTGGGGATGTTGGTGCAGGAGGCACAAATCAACCCTGGGCATGATGCAGGCTGGTGCCTGCAGGTTGGTCCACACCAACTGGCTGTGCCTTTGCATGGGTCCCTTCACTGTTCTGAGGCTTTACATCACCAGTATCCCCGAAAAGTTTCCAATCATCATAAACTGTCCAACAGCAAATGCAGGAGAAGCCATGGAGATTATGAAATCCAATCTTCTCATTTTACAAATACGGAAACAGAGGAGGGAGTGGCTAACCCAACACCACACAGAAAGTTAACGTCTAATCAGAACCCAGGGTCTTCCACCCATCCACCCACTTATCTATGTGTCTCCCCATCTGCTTGATCTGCTTGACCATCCACCCATCCATCCACACCTTCCTCCATCCCTCCACCTACTCACCCATCTATCTACCCATCTGATATCCATCCCCATGCATCCAACATCTACCACAATCCACCAGTGACCCATCTTTGCAACTATCAATTCTGCATCCGTCTTCCATCCATCATCCGATCCTGCTTCCCCTCTCCCCACCCTTAGTAACTGGGGCCTTCACCACCTGCCTTTCTGAACATGAGCTGTTCAGGAAACTGGCACCATCAGCAGGGCCACTGTTCTAGGCAAACACACACTTCTCACTCTTCTTGACAGTAGCACAGATGCAGGCGGGGATGAGGAGTACTCACAGCAGAACAGTGGACAGCCAGTGCTCAGAAACATCAAGTATGTCCTAGGGAGCAGTGCGGATGCACCAGGCTGTTTTGTTGTTATTGTTTGTTCGATTGGGGGGATGCAAGATGGGATGGCAGGTAGAGAAGCAGAATATAGCAGGTGAAACAATTTGGGTAGACTCTTTTAGGGAAAGAAAGCTCTGGAGTCACTGCATAGCTGAGACATGATCTCCAGTTACTTTTAACACTCCGGTCCCTAGGAGAAGTGCAGGACACTGGGCTAGACCATGCACTTGACAGATGAGAGGAAGCTAGGTCACATGCCTTCTAACCCTTTCCAACCCTTCTCTTCTGTTACTAATGGTCTCACTATGAGCCAGCTAGGCTGGAGATTTTTTATTATTTACTTATTTATTTTTGTGGTGCCAGGGATTGAACCCAGAGGCACTTTACCACTGAGTCACATCCCCAGCCATTTTTATATTTTACTTTGAGACAGGGTCTTGCTAAGTTGATTAGGGCCTTGCTAAGTTGCTGAGGCTGGCTTTGAACCTGCAGTCCTCTGTGTCATTGAGATTACAGGTGTGCACCACCATGCCCAGCTCAAGCTTGAGATCTTAGTATCCCCACTTTTCAGATGTGAATGCTGAGCTGCAGAAGCTAAGAGGCAGGACTCTGCATTGACCATCTCTCCTGTCTCTCAGCTCTGTCTTGAGGGATAACCTGCAATTCCTGGGGTACTCCCTGGAAAGGACACTGGGAGAAGGGACAGAGTACAGACAGGGAAGCTGGTCCACATTGCCTAGTATTATGGGAAACCACCCCAGACTCCACCTCCACCTCCACCTCTACCCCAGTCTCCATAGATGCCTGGGGTTGAGCAGGAAATGAGGTGTGGAAGTGGTTAGGGATGCAGGGTCTCCAAGAACCCTTCAGACATTCTTGAATTCTAATAGTTATTAGCAGCCAAAATCTAGAACAGTTCTTCCTGCTCCGAAAGGCCAGATGGGAAGGGAGGCTATCCCCCAAAATGAACCAAGTTCTCTCATTAACTCACAAAGCCTTATCTGACTGGGGCCCAGCTGTTCCCTCTTCCAGAAAGCTGTCCTAGGTAGTTCTCCTTCCTTCTATTTTCTATATGATTTCTAAATCCACCCTTCTCTAATCACTAGGAAATGAAGAATTTTACAGACTTCACTGATTCCCTACATGGGTGTCATCTTCCCCATATCAGATAGGAGCAACCTAAGGAGAGGGCTATGTATTCTGCCATCAGAATGGGGGCCCTCCTAGGGCACCAAACATGGAAAGCTTATGTGCTCTTTATTCAAGGACCCAGTCCAGGCCTGAGACCGTCCTGTGGATGGAGGCCTCTTTCAGCACCCTCTGGGGTGGTCTGGGGCTTCCAGGTGGCACTCACTCTCAGTCCATCTTGATTTAGCACAATCTGCTCTCTTGTCTCCCTTCAACAGCCAGCTCCATGGGGGGTGTGAGGGACCTGACCCTCCCTACACTGCCCCATGGGGAACTCTAGGGAAGCTTGATATCCAGAAGGTCACCAGACCCTGCCATCCAACTCTCTCCTTCAGAAACCAAGTCTTGGATATTAGGCACTCGACCCCACTTCCTTCCCCGCTCCTACACACACACACACACACACACACACACTTCTGGACAGGTAACCACACACACAAGGGTGGAAATGAAACTGTTCCTCTGAATACCCACATTACCAGACCATTCCTTTCCCTCACAATTTTCAAATCCTGGAGGAGCATCATTGACCTATGACCCTTTTCTGGCAGAAAGGGAAGCAGGTGAGTTCAAAGATATATCTGGGACCAACGGAAGGAGAAAGAGAAAGAAAAGATGCAGAGCCTAAGAAGGGAGCAGGAGCCGGAACAGACAATCCCAAAGATTGGCAAGGTCCCAAAGGGGCTGAGGAGAAAGAGCAAGAAGGGGCAGAGTGGGGCAAGAGAAAGCAGTGAAGACAGAGGGCTAGGCAGCCCTGAGTGGGGCCCAGGGGTCGGGTGGGAGGGAACCGCTGCAGGCAGGCCCAGGAGGACAGAGGGAGGAGTGGAACTGGGGAGCAGGGAAGGGGTGGACTGAGCAGGCTGGAGAGACAGTTGTGAAGCTAGGGAGCTGTGCCCCTCCCTATGCGGCCAGTCTTCCATCCGCCCCAGGTTGGGGACAGCCCGCAGGAGTCTGGCATCCCCTTAAAGCGAGCTGGAGACGGTGGAGGTGGGGGACAGCTACCTACCTATTCCACTTCCAGGGCCCCTCTCCCTAATCACAGCGGGTGGCCAGTTGCTCTCCAACCCACCAGTGCAACCCCTTGCTGGGCGAGAAGGAGTTAAGCCCTCTACCCCTTCCCCCACACCAGTTATTTTCCCCCCCTCTGGGAGAGAGGGAGGGGATTAGGACACAAATCCCATCTCCACCCCCTCCTCTGACAGCCCAGCTCCCCAGCCCCGTGCGGTCCCCCTAGGGATAGGGGGAAAATGGTCCCTGTGGCTTGGACCCATCCAACCCCACTCGGGCCAAGTGGCCCCCGGCCCGGCTTCCCAAACACCCCAGGGGGCCCGGCCTCTCACCTCCAGCATCGGTCATCTTCAGCGTCCGGCGCCTCGGGAACCCCTCAGGCCCATGGTGCTCAGGGCGGGGGCCGGGCAGGAGAGGGGCGGGGGACCTTCACCCGGGCCGCGGGGGTCTCCGGGCTGGCTCAAGCCGCTCCATCGCGGGGTGGGGGTGCAGGTCCCGGAGCCGGAGGGAGATGGAGAGTGGGGGAGTTTGGGGACCGAGGGAGGTTGGCAGGAAGCAGGAGGCGCGGGCGGGGCTGGACCTGGAGACCTGACGGGAGGATGCTCCGTGTGTGCGTGCGTGTGCGTGTGTGTGTGAGTGTGTGTGTGTGTGTGAGTGAGTGTGTGTGTGTATGAGGGAGAGCGCGAGAGAGCGAGCGCGCGCGCGAGCGGGGAGCGCCACCTCTCGCCCCGCCCCCGCCAGCTCCGGCGGGTCGCAGGGCTGGGGCCTGGCTGGTCGCTCAACTGGACATCGCGTCCGCAGGGGGAGGGGACAACCGGGGTTCCCGGGAAGGGACGACGCGGGGGCGCAAGGCTGGGAGGCCGGGCGTCCCGGAGACAAAGAGCGCGCGGGAGGGGGCGGAGGCAGCGGGCGCCTCGGCTCGGCCTGGGGACCCTAGTTGCAGCTACTTCTCGGCCCGCGGGAGACGCCACGCACGGGAGTCTGCGGGGGCGGGGAGCAGCCCGGGAGGCGGCCGCTCCGGGCTTCCGCCTCGCCTGCGGGGTCTGTGGGGACTCCCGATTCTCTCACTCACTCACTCTCTCACTCATTCAAAACATCCGCCCGAGCAGCCAGCCCAGGCGCTGAGGCCGGAGGGGACCGCGATGAGCGCACCTACCCAGTCCAGGCCATGGGCTCTAGCGGGGACGGACGAATGGGGAGGCCCTCAGAGCCGGGGTGCTGTGTGGGCCGGGTCTCAAGAGGGCACTTCGGCCGGCCGGGAGGGAGAGCGCAAGAAGGGCGCCTGTTTAGGTCTAGAGAGCCAGGACAAGGAGGACTCAGAGAGGTGGAGCTGAGCGGCTGTTCCTGCAGGCCAGGTTAGGAGAAAAGTGCCCGAGGCCGTGAGGCTTGCGGGCGGAGGGACCAGACGGGAAGGCTAGATGCTGCTGAGGTGCGTGGGGAGGTTTACACTTCATTGTACCGCCTCGGGGCCGGGGGCGGAGAACTTCAGCAAGAGGAGGGCCAGGTGTCTACCTGCATTTTGGGAAGAACACTTGGGCTCCGCTATGAGAAGCTGATTGCCGAGCGCATCCTGAAGGCAAGAGGCCTCCCCAATGGCTGTGAAGAAACGACAGTAGGGGGCAGGAAGAGTAAAGATCAAGTTGAGAACTATTCAGGATGTAGAAGTCAAGAAAGTGACAGGATTTGAGGCCGGCTGGACAAAGAAATGAGGGAGATGGAGGGGTCTGGGATGACTGTGGGTATTGGCTAGAGGCAGGAAGCCGCAGAACTGGGTGGGGGTTAGGATGGATGAGTTCAGTCTTGGCCGTGGTGAACCAGCTGGAGGCCGTGGTGATGGTAACAGGTGACCTAGGAGAGATGAAGCAATCAACAACTAGCTGCCATAGGCAGGGCTTGGGGTGTGCCAAGCAGATTGTTTAACGTCATCCTCATATGAGATAGGTATTTCTGTTACCTACTACCTTCGAGAAGCCAGAAACTTAGAAGGAAAGTTGTTTGTTTAGGAGCAGGTGGTGAAGCTGGAGAATGGTCCAGCACTAATGGGAGAGGTGAAAAGGCTAGCAAGAGCTTCCAAGTGGTTATCTGTAGTCAGGCCTCTAAGGGTTTGTGGGAAGCTGCATGGGACTGTGAGTGAGGACAGAATTTTAGGAACTGAGGGCATCTCAGGAGATCTGTGGAAGTCTGGGGGCTCTCTGGGTGTCTACAGAATCTGCTAGAATCTGGTATGCTGAGGGGGTGGTACTCTGGTGACAGCCTGTTTGGGCTGTATTGGGGGTCCTTATAGAGGATGTTGTGTCCAGGCATCTGCTGAGATCTAGATGGTGGGCTGGAGTTGGGGGATTGATTATATAGCCCATGAAGATTCTAAGAGGTTGGGGGATGATGAGATGTAAGGCAGGGCTGGGGCAGGGGGTGGCATTCTGTGGGAGGATGTCTGTTGGACCTGAGAAGGATCCCTGATCCTAATGAGGCCTGAGTTGCTGGGAGCTGAGAAAATTCCCTTCAACTGATTTTTCTCTCTAGGCAAGTGTTGGGATTGTGGCAAACCTGCTCAAGTTCTCAAGATCTGGGTAGGAATGAGCATGGGAGCTAAGACCTACCCACAGCCACCTGACCCAGCCCTAAATATGGACATATTTCATGAGCAAGCCATATCTCAGGCTTGAGAAACTCCCTGCAAAGCAATACAAAACACGCCCGGGAATACAAGGACTTAATAAACATGAGGAGAATCTAGGCCCACCTTTTGGAACATATTTGTAAGGTTCCCCACCTGACACACATGACAGATGTGATCAACAGGACTCCACCCTGGAAGGCCTCAGTACAACCCCCATTTCTGCCTCTACCAGCCATGTCACTTCTTGGGACATCTTGGCAAGGTTTCCGCAGGAGGGCCCTGAGGTTGTGACTATGGAACTATGGAACTATGGAACCGTGACCTGGAATCATGGGATTTGACAGCTGGGTCTGCCTTCAGCATCTCCAGGGCTCTCAGAGTGTTCCCAGACCCACTTTGGTGGGGATGCCATGAGAGGTATGATCACCAACCCTCAGGTTGGACTGGACTGGTCTATATGAGCCATGAGGTGAACTAGAATCTTTGAGGGGTAGTTATGAGAAGCCAGAACTTGTCTTCACATGAATTAGACCTGTGTGACGTAGCCATCCACAAGGGAGGAGCTTCCTCAGGAACTGTCATTGGAGTTCCGGGTCCTTCAGGTTGGCACTTCTATTTCTTATGGCATCAGGACCAGGGAAGTTTGTGCTGGGAACTGCCACAAACTCCTGCCTCTCCTGGCTACCCTCCCTTCTGGAACTCACCAAACCTTATCCCTGGAAACTCCAACATTTGACTCCCAAATCCTTTCGTCTCAGACCCAGAAGCAGCAACCAGACGTGCTGGCACAGCACAGAGGGCTAGGGCTGTTTAAGACCTTCAGGCCCACCTCCAGAGGGGCAAACAGAACATTCTCTAGGACCCTGGGGACAAGATTGCCCTGACGTGTCACCTCCCACTCCAGGAAACCTTTGGTCCTTCCATCTGATTCACCTTACCATCTCTAGCACATCCTCTGGACCTTCCAGAGATCTTGCAAAAGGGATGTGACATACTGTCTAGAAACCCCCGGAGGACTGGACAAAAAGCACATATGGAGTAAGGAGGGCAGAAAGGCAGTTTGCTGGAAGCGGGAACTGCAGAAAGCGCCTCTGGCTGCGGGACTGCGCTGGTGGGAGGGACCGCCTGCGGGTCTTGACCGCCCCTCCCCTGCCCCAGGCGAATCAAGAAACCAGGCAGCGAGGCTCTGGGGCTGCTTTTTATGGGGACGACCTGACAGAGGGCATGGTCCGTACAAAACCGGGAACAATACATACATATATATATTATATACAGAGACGGGGCCCTCCGAGGACGGGGCAGGGGCGGCCGCTAGCTCGAGAAGCCGGAAGCGCCCTGCGGCCCCGCCCGCCCGGCTCCGCCCCCTCCATCTGCCGGGGTGAAGCACAGAGGCCCCGCACCGAGACAGCCAGCTCTTCCGGGGGGTGGGGCACGTCTGGGAGAAGGAGAGGGGCAAGAAATACTGATCTGATGTGATGGTCTATTTACAGGGGACAAGGAGAGGCCGAAACGGATGGAACGGGGTTGTTTTTAAAAAATGAACAAAAACTCAGGCTTGGGGCAGGGCATGAGCAAGAGGCAAAACGAGATGGGTTTAGAAAGGGGAGGGAACGTGGGGGGGTGTCTCACCTCCTTGGTCAAAGCCCCAATTTGGGGTTGAAGTCGGGAAATAGAGTCTATTTGACTTAGAAAGCAGGCCGCCAGCAGGGCAGCCCTGGTCTCCAAAAAGATGAGTAGTAAAATTTTGCCCTCCAGTCAAAACATTGGAAAACATTGCGGGATGGGGGTGGGGTGAGGCTGAAGCGCACCTTGTTAGTACAAGGCTTCCAGGTGTGGCCCTGCGCAGAGCTGGGAAGGGCAGGGCCTGGCTTTCTAGTGAGAACTGTTGCCCTTGCTTAAGACCGTTTGCAGCCAGCCCCCCTAAGCCGACCTCCCCTCCTCCCTGACATTCCCAGGCACGGCCAGGAAACCTGGACCCTAGAGAGGCCACAGAACAGTTCAGGAGGAGGTTATGGCTATTTGGCACCCAGGAGAGGGGAGGCACAAGGAGCAATTGAGGGTTTCTGCTCTTTCCAGGAATGGGGAGCTGGGGACCAGGTGTCCTGGACTGTCCTTTTTCCTACTCTCATTCCCCTCTTCCTGAAGGATACATGAGAATCAGTGCAGGGCCAGGCCCAACCTCTGGGCTCTGGAGTGGACTATCCTTCCCAGGATAGGGAACAGGGATGGGAGGTGTTGCGGCAACCCCCCCCCCCACCAAGCAGGAGGGTCAAAATGCAACAGACAGCACAATGATAGGGGAGAGGGAAGGGCCAAGAAGGTAGAATCTCAAGTGAAGAGGCCCAGGGGCACCCAGAAGCCCCATGGGCAGGGAGCAGCCTCCAGTTGGTGAGATGCTGGGAGACTCCCAGCCCCACTCCAGTCCAGAGACAAAGGCTGGAGGTTGTAAAGTCTGGCAGTTTGTTCTGCAGGTCCATGAGTCCATCCACCACCCAGGCCAGCCCTCAGCTTCCATTGGCCTCTGTGCCTCAGCCCCTTCTCTGGCAAGAAGGAGACCACCCTTCTAACCACCACTATCTGCCCGGGTCACCTTAAAGGGGCCTGTGATGTGGGCCCTCTGGTCCCTGAAGCTGGGGGAGGTGGGGTGGAGGATAGAGGGAGTTGGGGCACCTGTCCCCAGGCTGAAAGAGGGTGGGGTAGGGTATTGAGGACAGGGGAGGGAGGACAACGGGAGGGGATTATAATTGTCCGGTCAAGGAATGATTCCTGTTAAGTAGAATTGGAATTCCTCAGTGTTTGCAGGTTTCCTTCCAGTTCTGAGATCTGGAAAACAAGGATGAGTGGTCAAGCCTGAGCATCAGACATGGGCCCTGCTCCCTCTGCCACCCCAGTGAGGAAATCACCCTGACTCCGTGTCCACAGGTGCTATCCCCTTAGCAGGGCCCTGCCCCTTGGATACCACTGGGCCTACCTTGTCCAGGAGCTTGTCCATTTCCTCCTTCCGGGCCAGCTCTGACTCTTCCAGAACCCGTCGCTGTGCAGTCTCCTTTTTCAGGAACTCGATCTCCCTGGAGACGGGCAATGGACAGATGGTGGGTAAGGGTGTGAGTCTGGCTTCTGTTCAAGGAGTGTCAGGGTCCTCAGTTCCACCTGATAGCTCTGCTGTACTCCTACTCAGGTCAGGAGGTCCCAGGTTTCCTAAGGCCTTCAGAGCCTGGCCCTCTCCTGGCTCTGGGGCCTAGCCATTCTGGGCCCAGGTACCCCACCTTGGGGCCCTCCAAGCTCTGTTGTGCTCCTTGTCTCCCTGCTCAGGGGAGGGGAGAGGGACTGTCACTGAAGGCCTCTCACTATTCCTGGGCCCAGGACCCACAGCTCCTACCACGTACTTCTGCTGGTAGTCCTTGATGAGGCGTTTGGCCTTGCTGTACTTGCGCTCCAGGGCCTGGTACTGGGCCTGGGTCTCCCGCAGGTGTTCATCCACAGCCTGGCAAAGGCTCTGGGCCTCGCCCCAGTAGCCCTCCAGTTTCTCCATGCGCTCCTTGTTCTCCTCCACACTCTGCTCCAGCTGTGCCTTCTCCACCCGCCAGCGCCCTTTCTCCTGCTCCAGGCTCTGCAGCTGAGAGGGAGGAGTGGCCCTGGGTTGGTGTGGGCCAGAGGGAGCTCAAGGGCATCCCCATCTGGCATCAGGGCCAGAGTCTCCTGAGAATTCCTGCAGATATGGAACCCACTGCCCCCCAACTACTCACGCTCCTCGACTAAGCCTGGGAACTGAAACCCAGAGAGGAAAGAGGTGGGACCTCAGCTTCAGAGCTCCTAGCCAGGGTCCCTGTCACTGAACCCCTCTCCCAAGGAGGCAGAAGGTCTCGATTAGTCACTGACTAGCTCTGGGACTTGCCTCAGTCTTCCCATCAAAAAATGGGAGTGACAACTGCCACCACCGCCCCACCCCACCCCTGCCAAGTTTGCAAGGGAGCTTGTCAAAAAGATGAGGTGAAAGATGTGAAAGACATCACATCAGCAGTGATGAGTGTACCCTATTCTCTGTCCCTTCTGTAGCCCTGGCCTGCTGACCAGTCCCTGCTTCTAGGGATTCCTGAACAATCTAGTCTCTCCCAGCTCCCAGGTAACCTTTGGTCCCCAACAGCTTAGACTAGATCTTTTATTCTCTCCACACTCACTACTCACACTCTCACACCACCTCTGTGCACTGAGCCCCAAATTCTGAGCTTCAAGCCCAACCTTACTCCCAGTGCCCAGCCCTATCTCCCTGCTCCTCATAGGTACCATGCCTCAAACTGGAGTCCCCTCCTGCAGGAACCCATAACTCCTTTCCAGACTTGCTCCCCTGTTAGAAGGCACCACCATCTCAGCCACTCCAGAACCCAGGCTCAAGCCCCTGCCCTGCCACTTGATTTTCTACAAATGCCGCTTATTCTCTGTGACCCAGCCACACGTTCCTGTAGATCCTCAGAATTGCCAGAGCCTTTGTGCATGCTGCTCCCTCTACTGGGAATGCCCCATTTACCCTCTCTTGATGTTATTCCCCATGAGCTTGTCTCCTGCTCCGTACCCTGTGTGTCACTGCCCCAGAGAATCTCCCTGTGACTCCAGCAGCACAGCACAGCCCTCCCCCACCTGGACCAGGTTCTTTCTGCTCTAGAGGCCACCTATGAGTCTTCTCCACAGGAGTCCCATGTCATTTTTTTTTAAGAGAGGGAGGGACAGTGAGTGAGTGAGAGAGAGAGAGAATCGATTTTATTTAGTTTTTCATGTGGCCTTCACTGCTCCGACCCTTGATTGTGTACGTGGTGCTGGGGTTTGAACCCAGGTCCTCATGCATGCCAGACAAGTGCCACAACCATTGAGCTACCACTTCAGATCCCCACATCTTCTTATAATGACAGTGTTTGGTGTGCAGACTCTAAGGTGCATGAGGACAAGGACCAATTCCACTTTGCCCATCACTGTGACCGACTGGAACAGTGCCAGACATCCATTACTCAATGGATGTCTGTAAATTGAAGGTCCCCTTAGGCCAGGTGCAGTGCTGCATGCCTGTAATCCCAGTAATTTGGGAGCCTGAGGCAGGAGAATTCCAAGTTTGAGGCCAGCCTCAGGAACTTAGCAGAAAAAAAAGAAAGAAAGACTGAGGATGTAGCTGAATAGCTCAATGGTAAAGTACCCTTGGGCTCAATTCCCAGTATGAAAAAATTTTTTTAAAAATCGAAGGCTCCCTTACTTTGTGCTCCTGAACAGAACTTTGACTCACCCCTCATCTTCATGTCCTGCATATACCCAGGAACGTGGCATGGAAATGGGGCTCCAGCCTGTCCTTCCTTTCCCTGGGGCCTGTATCTGGGCAGTCCTGGTCCACCCTACCAGGTACTGTCTGGGCCTCCAATCATTTTGCCTGATTCCAAGTCATGCCTACCCTCACATCCTGCCACTTCTTAGGCAGTGACCTTCTGAAAACCCTCAATGACCACACAGTCCTATATCATCTACAGGGCTAAAATTAAGAGTCCTTAGAGGGGGACTGAGCCCACTGCTGGTCACAGCCCACTCTAGTCCAGCCTGCCCATCACAGGACTGGCACTGAAGCCTGGTGGCCTACTCTCAACTCAGCCTCCAAACTCCAGCTTGTCTCCCTGCGAGGGATGTCCCTCTTCTGCCTCAGCCACTTGAATCCTGCCTATCTCACTATGTGTGGGGGTGTATGCACATGTGTGCCTGGTGCACCATGTCTGCATGACCCCGTAGACCCATCTCTCCCACACTGAAACCTTGTGGGGGTTGAGACTCCTTCAGTATGAAGTCTGTGCTGGCACCCAGTGTTCCTGTAAGTGGACACATGGGTGTTTCTGTCATGTGTTGTCACCAGCTGCTGCTGTCAGCATCAGCATCTGTGCTGCTTGCTCAGGTGAGACTATGCATGTCCTGTGACACTCCTCCCAAGACAGGTGCTCTGAATGATGGTCACATCTGTGTCTCAGAGCACTCAAGAGCAGTGGGTCCATATATCCTGTTGATGGCCCTGGGTGGAATGTCACAGGAAGCACAGGTGGACCCTCCTGTGATTATGTCTATGCAGATGGTGTGTCTAGGTGTCTGGGTCTGTGGGTACTATATGCCTGAGTCCAAGCTGGCATGTGTCATTGTGTGTACCTCTAGGTCGTCTGTATTTATCACTTGGCCTGTACACAGAGGAAGTGTGTGGAACGATATAAACACCAAGACATCTAGAGCACAATGTAGCCTGCCTCGGTGAAACAGCTAACACTCTTGACTGAGCACCTACCATGTCAGGCACTAAGTATTACCTCATTTAATCCTCGCCAGGCTCCTATGGCACTGCTAGTATTTTTACCTCATCACAACAGATGAGAGGATGGAGGCCCAGAGCAACAAATGAGTGGTGGAGCAGATGGGTTCTGAGCTTGAGCTCTTAGGACTGAGTTCCCTCACCTAACAGTAGTCTGCTCTGTGGGTGTCTGTGGCCATGGGTAGAGCACAGGTGTGTCAGCTGCTGCAGATTTGAGGGTGGGGCCTCCTTCCTCCAGCACTCAGGCCTGTGCCACACACATACATGTGCACACACACGCACCCTCACCTTCCTTTTCAGCTGCTGGATCTCTGCCTCGGTGACAGCATGCTTGATCTGGAGCTGCAGAGAGACCGGGTGGTACTCAGCTCTGGCAGGGCAGGGCACTGCCTGCCTTCACCCCACCACCCAGAGCCCTCCCTCCCACCTCCTTGAACTTGTGCACCAGCTTCTCAGGCTCCATGTCCACAGGAGACAAAGCATCCTCATTCTCTGCTAGCTCGAACACCTCAATAGCCATCTCGCCACCTGGGAATGTGGGGCTCAGCTCCTCATCTTCGTCAGTGGCATATTCCCCTGTCTGTGAAGGGAAACAGGTGGCCGTGGGCCCTACCACCCCAGCCTCTCAGCAACCCTATGACCAGAGCTGAGACAATAGCTGTCTGCCCCTGTCAGACTGGGAGCTGGCCAGGAATGTGGTTCATGCCTCTCCCAATAGCCCAGGGAGTCCCCTGAAGGCAGGGGTAGTTTCCTGCCTAAGACTGGGAACCTGGAGAAATAGCCCGTACTGTCTCCTTCACAGTATGGGTTCCCTGAGGTCTGTATCTGTTTCCCTCCTTAGATTAGCCCCCTCAAGTTTCGGGGCTATGCCCTGCTCTCAGAGGGGGACTCTGAGGGACCAGAAAGAGTATCTGAAGACAGAGAGTGTAACTCTTCTATCAGACTAGGGGTTGAGTGAAGGATCCCCTTTTCCTCCCTCAGACTGGGGGCTCCACGGGAGGTTTGGGCTTCTTTACAGGCTTGGGAAAGCCTAGAAGATGTCTGTACTGCTTCATCTGGTCAGCAGAGGGCGACCAAGCCACCAGACAGGCCCAGAGTCCCTACCTCCTCATCATCCTCCCCATACTGGGCGTATCTCTGCTCCATCATCTCCCGCTGCCATCGCTCTTGTTCCAGGGTCTGCTGAATTAGCTGGGCTACTTCACTCTGCTCTCCCGGCCGCTCCCGGCCAATCATAAACCTGCAGGGGCACCAGTGTCATCCCCTGCCTATCCTCAGCTGGTAATGCCAGCATCCTCCCTGCTAGTGCTCTCCAAGCCCAGGCCCTCCCAGGGGAGATGAAATGAGAAGGCCCAATCCAGAGGCTGCAGTGTTAATAATGAATGGGGGACCTGGGGGGCCTTATTGGGTTTCCTTCCCAGAAGAGGCAGAAAGGCTCCCTAGCCCTCCTGGCCAGTCTGTGGGAGGTAGATATCAGCCAATCTTTGGGCTGGGTGGGCCGCAAGGGACATAAGCTCAGGAGCTGCCAGCATAGGGGGTTCTCCTGCCACCACGTGGAAGGAAACAAGGGGGATGGAAAAGATGACCCATCCCACGGGGCTAGGGCTGTGGAGGTGTGTCTTGGGTCAGCTCCAAGTCCCTGAGCTTCAGGAAGGGGCAGGACGATGCTGACTGGAGATTAGGATGGAGAGGAAATAGTGGAACTTCCAGGCACCAGCCCCTCCTCCCCGTGGCCACCCACATCCTGTTTCTCTCCACCACCCTTTCCTGGGGGCAGTGCCCCTCTTTGAGGGGGGCAGGGAGTCACACCAGAGATGAAATGGACACAAGGAACTTCTAATCTAATATCCTGAGTTTATGGGCCCAGGGAGCAGACTTCCCAGGATGGCATGGGGCTAGTGAGGAGGGTGGGATGAAGCTGCAGATGAGGGTAGCCCAGTTTGGTGGGCATTACCCTGCACATCTTGGTTCTTGAATAAGTGAGTCAGAGACAGGCAGAGGGAAAGAAGAATAAACCCAGAGGACAGTCTGGAGGGGCATGGATGGCCGGCTCAGAATCCTGAATACTGGAGACCAGCAGTGGCCAGGGAGCTCAGAATGGAAGGCAGGCCTTGGGGCAGGGACTGTGGACACAGGGAGCCGTGAACCTTGATGGGATGTGGGGAGGTGGCCAGAGTAGCCACATGAGGGCCGTCTCCTGCCTGCTCCCCTGCTACCCATCCCCACCCCTGGGGCTCTCACCGCACTCGGCCCTTGGTGTTCCTGAGCACGGAGGCTGCAAAGCTCTGAGTCACTCCCACCAGACTTGTTCCATCCACCTCCACCAAGAGATCATTCACCTGGATCCTAGGGGAAGTGACATTGGTTAAGGGAGTCATAAGGGAAACCATGAAGCTGGGGTAAAGATGGACTCTCCTGTCAGAAACAAGGTGCTTTGTGTACCTGCAAAATATTCATGAGACCAGAGGATTAAGTATTGGCCAGAGTACCTGTGTAGGCAGGAGAGCCCAGCAAGCCAAGCAGACACAGGTGTCTAGGTCCAAACCCAGACTCTCCTGTGACCACCACACTCAACAGGGCAGTGTGACATCCTCAGAGTTTACCTCTGCCATGCACACATGCCCCATGTTGTCCTCTTACAGGGACACTTTCGCCCAGACCTGAGTCCACAGATGTTTCCCCAAAAGTCTAAGAGCTGTGCAGCGCCGTCCTGCTCACACATCCACCGGCACACTGACAGAGGCACATCCCATGGGCACTCCAGGTCTGGCTCCAGAAGCCTGTCCTCTTACAAGGGGGGAGGTGGGTGATGAGCCTGGGCTGCCAAGGTCTGGAGAACTCCAGGCTTTCTCCCAGAGTTCTGCACGGAGATGGAGACACAGCCTATATAAACAGCTTGCCCCACATGTCCTAAGCCCCCATGTGGCATGAGCTGATGGACACATAAACACACCAGCAGGTAACAACAGTAAGGCTCTGGAAAATTCAAACTGGGAGGGAGAGGAGGTAAGTAAAAGAAAAAAGACTGTCACCCTTTCTCTGCCCTGCTCCATGCTACCTGGGCCACAACAAGCTGAAGCCCTCTGAATGGGGAACCATGCCTCTACCAACATGAACCCAAGGTCAGCCAGCCCTTCCAAAGACACCTACTCATCTCTGTCACAGGAGGGTCTGGGTTTGGAAGTGCCACCACAAAGCCCTCCTAATACCAACCTCTCACTTATGACCTCCCTGGGGCATGCCAACAGTACTTCCTACCTCCACCCTGCCTCCCCCTGCAGCATCACAGTAGAACAGCGGCACAGGTGTGACCAGGCTGGCCCAGAGAGCCATAAAACCCTCCCTGATCCCCCTGGCTCACAGGCAGAAAGCAGCACCATCTCCAGAGCACACCTCTAACTGGTCTTGGCACACAACAGCTGGATCCTGGCCCTCTATGCTCCAGCAATCCTGCCTGCCTTCTGCTCCCCTGTCTGGCACTTCTTGCACTTGCTGGGTCTAGCTAACTCCTGTCTAGCCTTCAGCTCTCAGCTCCCATGTCACCTCCTCCAGGAGGCCTTCCATAATATCCAGAGAAATCAAGCCCTCCTATTTTATGTCTTTATGTATTATTCCTCCATTCTGCTACTTTCTGTGGGTCCCTTGTCTGGTGTCCCTCTACCTTACTACACTTGCTGCTTCCTGAGAGCAAAGGCCTTCAACACTGTGCGGGGCCTGGCACCAGCCCGCTAATAGCCAGGCACTCAGTATTTATTCAAAGAAATGCTCAAACGTACTCCAGAAGTACAGCCCGTGCTCTCCCTACAAGGCCAACACACACCCAAGGCCAGGACACTCAAGACATACAGTCCCCATCTTCACCACACCTCCCCCAGAACGCAAGCACCATGAGGGAGAGGTTCCCATCTGTGCGTCCACTGTGTATCCCCAGGGCCTGGCACAGCACCTGGCATTGCGGTGCTCCACAAACATCCGAACAACAGAGCATGCAAGCCTCCCAGGGAACGACCTGTCCCTGGCCCAGTGACTGGCTTCACAGATGATGTTGGGGAGGGGGTTGAGCAAGAGTGGTGAGGGTGAGGGGTGGTACCTGCCATCCCGATGGGCTGCGCCACCCTCTGTGACAGTCTTGACGAAGATGCCCAGCTTCTCCAGGCCCATGTCGGCCCCAGCCCCCATGCCGATGATGCTGATGCCCAGACCTTCTGAGTCTGCTGGACAGAGAGGCGCCATGTCAGGGCCAGTGGGACATCCTTCAACTTGAACCCTCACTCTAGGGAGCAGCTCACCTTCAAGAGGCAGTCCTCAAGCTTAGGGGACGTCCCACAACTGGGAAAGGGACATGGTTCTGTCTACCACCTCTTTCCCAAGCTGACAAGAATGGCTCTTGGTTTACCACCTCCCTATCCCCCTTAAAGAGCTCATGGACAGCAGGGTATGCCAAGGATAGTAGGAGTGAAAGACTTCTATATATGCAGATAAGACTGCATGGCTGGATACTATAGTCAGCCACAGCAATGTTTACAGCAGCACAATTCACAATAGCCAAGCTATGGAATCTCCTAGGTGCCCTTCAATAGATGAATGGATAAAGAAAATGTGGTATATATACACACAATGGAGTATTACTCAGTCACAAAGAATGAAATTATGGCATTTTCTGGTAAATGGATGGAACTGGAGACTATCGTGCTAACGAAACAAGCCAGATCCAAAAAGTCAAAAGCCAAATGTTTTCTCTGATATGTGGAAGCTAGTTCAAAATAAGGGAGAAAGAGAGAAAGGGGGGAATTCTATCAAAATAAAATAAAGATCAGTGGACTAGATAAAGAGGATTGAGGGGGAGGGAGGAGAGATGGGTAAGGGAAGAATAGTGGAATGAATCTGACCTAACTTTCCTATGCACATGTATGAACATACCACAGAGAATCTCACCATCAAATATACTCATAAGATACTAAAAAAGTAAAATAAAACAGCAGAAAGATCAGTAAAGTAGAGGTAAGGGAACATAGGAAGGAAGGAGGGAAGGATTGGGGACTGGATTAGAGCAAATTGTATTCCATACGTTTATAATTATGTTAAAATGAACCCTAATGTTACGTATAAGTAAAAAGAACCAATAAAAAGCTGGGAAAGCAAGGGCATGGCTGGGATGGGGGTTGTGACAGGACTTGGCCTTCCTCCTTTTGGCCTCCCTCTCTAAGCAGCCTCATCTCCACCCAGAGCTTCACTGACCAAAGACCTCATCTTTTCTCCTCTGAGGCCTACTTCCCTAGCCACAGCTGCCTGGCCCATCTGATGGGCCTATGACATCCAAGCTGGTGACCTTCCCTCACAAACACTCCTCCTAGGGGCTGGCACCACCACCTCTAGCTGCCAGGCCTGGGAATCAACACTCCTCTTCACAGCCTCTGATGAGCCACCAGGCCCTGTAGATGCCACCCACCCCCTCTCTGCCATCACCTAGTCCACACCACAGTGGTCTCTCCATCCACTTTTGACCCTGTATCACAGTTTGCTGTGGTCTTTCCAGAATACCTTTCCCATGCCTTGCAATGGCTCCTAATCCATCTCAGGAATACGTTCATGGTCTAGAAGGCCCTGTTCGCACACCCTTCCTGCTTTCACTGTGAAAATGCAGCCAAGTCTCTCTCCTTCACTCCCCTGAATTCCTCTTCTTCCAAGCTAACTCAAACACCACTTCTGTAGGAACTGCCCCTAGCCTGGTCAGGTTCAGTTTAAAGGTTTTACAAAGTAATCCTTCCCTTCCCAGCACCTATTACAGCTCATAAGGACACAGTGACTATTCATCCACATCTGCTCCTTGTTGGTCTGCCTGCGGGGACACTTCCTGAGAGAAGGAGCCTGGTTTGGCCTAACACGGACCCTTTAGCTGAGCCCAGGGCCTAACTGAATGATCAGGGCAGGTAGCAGCTGCACGCTGGGGCTGGGTTAGAGTGGATGAGTGGCTGTAGGGAGCTCATGAGGGAGGACAAGGTAAGAGCCCAAGTTGGGAAAGAAGCCCAGCATGTCTGTGACAGCCCCTAAGGGTACTGCTAAGAGGCTGGCACTAGAAAAGAGCCTAGGGGAGCCCATGTGTCCTAAACCCGGCCTCTCACCTTTCTCCAGCTCCACAGGGAACAGCTCCAACCTCTCTACCCGCTTCTCCAGCTCATATTCCGCAGAGGCTGCCATGGGATCCACATCCTCATTGCGCCGGTCGTAGTCCTCATTGGAGTAGGTGCTGAACACCTGGGAAAGGCAGTCTGTTAGAAGCCTCAGGCAGGCAAGGGCAGAACTGGCAGTGAAGAGGCTGAGGCAGCAGGCTGAGCCCCGTCAATGTCCCCTGCTCCCCTTCGGCCACAGGCCCTCCCCTCATCCCCAGACAGACCTGAGATGAGGCCTCCCCTAGTCCTGGGATGACCCCAGCTCTGAGAAAGTTCTAAAGCCTGAGGGGTAAGAGAGAAAAGCACCCAGCCTTGCCCAGTCCACACTGCCGCTCAAACATAGCATGGTCAGTGCAGGAATGGACAGGCACTCCTGGAGAGAATGTCAGGTTCAAGAACCCAAGCAGCCAGCACAGAAAGTGAAGGACTAGACCAAGAGTCAGACAGGCGAGGGAAACAGAGAGAAAGAAACGGGCTGGAGCAGTGGTCAGCGGTTTCGGTGCTTGCCTCGCATGCGCAGGGACACTGGTTTGAACCCCAGCACCATGTATACAATGAAGTGTCTGAGCAATGAAAGCCACATGAAAAGCTAAATAAAATTGATTCTCTTTCTCTCTCCCTCTCATTGTCCCTTAAAAAACAAAACAAACAAACAAACAAACAAAAAAGAAGGAAACAGGCAGAGCAGAAGAGGGAAAAGAGGAGAAGAGAGAAAAGGATGATGAGGGCGCTGGAGGATGCCAGACTGAGGGGAGAGCAGGCGAAAGTTGTCCCCGTGTACCAAGAGGCCCAGGCAGAGATCCTAGGACCCATGCCCTGAAAGGACCAAGAATCCTAAGGAAGCAGCAACCTCTCTGCCTCTGCCATAGTATCCTCTGTACCTCTCTGCTGTCTCCCTCCACCTGGGTCTCCAGCTTCCACCCTCCTCAAAAGGACCAGAGGAGGTGGCAGTAGGATCTCTGTAGAAGTGCCTAATTCTGGTAACAGACAGGGTGTCCCCATAGGAGGGTAATGAGCACCATTTTGGGTACCATTACTTGTTTAGCTTCACTGTTCGTGGTGACAGGTTGGCAACAGTTGGAGCCAAGTGGGGACAGGAAGGGGTAGGAGCAGCTCTATCAGCTGGCTGGGTTTAAGGAGCTGCAGAGGGATACCATCTCCCCTGAGGACCCTGCCAGGGCCCCCTCTGTTCTAGGAGCTGGCCCAATGGGCACTCTTGTGTCCCAGCCTTTGTTTGGGCTTGCTCCATGTCATCCCCACCCGCTACCACAGAGGCTCACTGCCATGGTGGAAGTGGGAGGGGTGCTTATAGGACTAACTAGAAGCAGAGCTGGGAGGGGCCCATGGTCACTCAGTGCAATGCCCTCAATTTCACAGCATCAGATGCACTCAGGCTCAGGCCCAGAAGGCTCATCTGGCACTGTGCAGTGGTCAGTGGGCTGTTCTCTCAACATGTGGCCAGCAGCTCCAACCCCGTTGGAAGAATAGGACACCCATTCCACATACAATCCAAGATGCTGGGTCTGCAGGCTAAGTCAAAAGGGTTAATCAGTGACAGGGCAGGGTGGGGCAATAACAGCTCGGCTCTGGCAGGTGGGTGACCAGTGACTTTGTTCCCACTGCACAGGTCCTCCAGGCCCTGGGCCAGGGGCTGGGGTGAACACGGACCCAGTAAACTGGCTTTGGCATCTGAGGCTGTTTCACCTTCTGCTCCAGAAAAGTGTCCTCCATTCCTCTCCTGGTTACCCCACTACCACCACACACAGACATCCCACTATGGCCTCCAAAACCCTCCCATTCTGTCACAGGCCTTGCCCTCCCCTCCTTCCTCAGTCTATCATATCCTGTTCATTTTTATTTCTTCTTTTCTTTCTTTTTTCTTTTTTTTTTTTTTACTGGAGACTGAACTCAGGAGCATTTTACCACTATGCCACATCTCCTGTCCTTTTTCTTTTCTGAGATAGGGTCTCCCTAAATTGCTGAAGGTATCACTAAGTTTCTGAGGCTGGCCTTCAGCTTACCATCCTCCTGCCTCCTGAAACACTGGGATTACAGGCATGTGCCACTGCACCCAGCGCCTGTTCACCTTTCAAATCCTGTCCCCTGCAGGAATCCCAGGCCTCAGGTTTGGAGGCCCCAACTCAACACCCTCCTATCAGACAGCCCTGAGGCTGGTCCCACCTGGAACTACAATCTCTGCCCTCTACAGAATACTGCACCTCCATGAGGGCAACAACTGGGTCACTGGAGGGAAAGAGAACCTTGGACTCAGGATCAACACAGGGCTGGGGGCAGGGAGAAGGACCCTGGGGCCCCTGCATCAGGATGGGTAGGAGGAAATCCCTAGCAAGGATAAAGTCACTCAATGTCTACTCAGCGCCTTGGTTGTCATGCTGGGCAGCTAGTCTCACAGTCACTAGGGAGTTGGGAAGCACTGCTCCAAATCATGTGCTATTTTTTACCAAAAAATCAGGGTAAGGTGTCAGATATAGACAGAGGACCAGACCACACTCCATCTCTGAGGGCATGCAACTGCTGGTGGGGGCAGGGGTGGGAGCCTCCTGACTTCCTCTCAGGAATACATCTTCCACTCACTTCAGGACCCCACTGCCTTCCGAGGGAGCAGGTGCTGGAAAGGGCCCCCAATCTTGTCAGGGCAAGGGGCAGACCTGGGAGAACAACAGTCACTCTCCTTTAACCTTCTACTTAGCCCTCTTGCCAGGCTGGGAGGTGGGAGAGGGCAGAGGGTGAAATACTCTGGGTGGAGAGAGAAACTTGGGCAGCTTCAGAGTCCAGGAGTAGTTATGGAAACTGCAAGCAAACAGATGGGGCTTGGCTAGGGAGGGTAAAAGCTGGGCAGGGTCTAGGCCAATCAAGTCCCAGGACCTAGCTACTGGCCCCAGGCAGACCTGGGGCCAGGCACAGATGAATCTGGGGTGGTGACTGAACCAGCCGGAAGTGGAGGGCAGTGAGGGTGAGGGCTTGGGTTCTTAATTCTTCCCAAGGGATATCTCCCATCAGCACTGTTCTAAAGACCTCAACGCACAGCCCACAAACCAATTACCAATAGTGGTAGTGATGATGGGGGTGCAAACTGAGACCCCCAAAAGGGGAGGCTCGCATCCTCTTTCAGGGTACTCAGAGAATGTGGCCAGAACCCTCCTGCCAAGGCCCAGGAGTCGGTACTATTGAGCAGCCAAGAGCAAAGGTTTGTGGGCCTCTGTTAAGCACCCTGGGGATCTCCCAGCCCCACCCCTTCTCCTTCACGGTCTGCAGAAGGCCTTCCCCCTCAAGGGTAACACCAAGTTTCCCTTCCTTATGCAATGTGGGACCTGGGAAGCCAGCCCAGCACAGACTCCTGGGAACAGGGCCCCAGTGCCTGGGTCTTTCCCTCAGCCCTAGTCACATGGCCGTGGCCCAGCTCACCCTCAAGACCTGCTTCCCTCTTTCACTTCTGCAAAGTTGGGGTAGGGGTACAAACAGGGTGGAGGAAGGGACACCGTCCCCTGCACCTTTGTTTTGGGAAGTTTCTGGCGCCCCACTCGGCAGCAGTGCTTCTAAGTCCCCCCACCTCTTTCTCCCCGAACAAGTCATATGTGGTAAGCCTCTCCTGAGGACACCCACACCCTTTCGCGCCATCCAAGTCCAAGCCTCTGGCAGCCTCTGGAGGAAGGAATGTCTGGGAGAGGGAGGAGAAGCAGGTGTCCTAGGGCCAGCACCCGGCTGGGCGGGTGCAGCGGCTGGGCGGGGCAGGAGGCGGAGGAACCCGAGGGCAGGTCGGGGCAGACCGACCAGGTCTCAGACCTGCAAACCGCCGCTCTCCGACTAACAGCTGGAACTCCCCCACGCCCCGCTCAGGGTGGGAACTTCTGGGAAGGGGGCTGGGTGGCAGGGGCTGAGTCAGCCTGCCAAACCCGGCTGGCGAGGCGGGGGCGACGGCGTGCACGTGGCAGGGGCGGCGCGGGGGCGGAAGGGGGTTCACTCACTTGGATCGGTGCGGTGCTGAAATGGATCTTCCGGCTCGGGGCCGGGTCCTCTTCCTCCGAGAGCCCCGGAATCTCCACGCACCCCGACTCGGGCTCGTAGGGGGGCTCTGCATCTTCCTCGTCTTCTTCCTCGTCCTCCTCCAGGGCACTGCCCCCAGAGTCCTCCCCGAGCCCACTGTAGGCGCTCACGTCCACCAAGTCCGCCTCCGAGAAGTCCTCTTTCTTGGACTCGTCCGCCTCCTCTGGGGCCACGTCCGGGGCCCGGCCATTGCCCACTCCCCTATCTGGCGCTGCCACTGTTGCCACCTCCTCCTCGGGGACCGCTTGGGTCTTGGGCTCCTCGGGTGCCGGGCTGGCTGTGGTTCCCGAGGTACTGTCATTCTCCAGGGCCGCATGGACCGTCACCTCGGCCTGGATCACTTCCCCGGGAGCCGACTCGGCCTCCGACTCCCCACTCTCCTCCACCTCCACCGGCTTAATCTTGCGCACCTCCCGGGGCTTTGGGGGCGGCCGGGCGGGGGCCACTCGGTGCTGCGGAGGCTGCTGCCCTGCCGGGCCGCGCTCCTTTTCGGTAGGAGCATCTCCCGACGGGGCAGGCGGCGGCGGCGGCGGCTGGAACACCCGTGACCGCTTACTGACCAGCTTCGAGTTGACCTGGGGAGCCCCAGCGGCCGCTGCCCTGGTGGGCCCAGGCCCACGGTGGAGGCCGGTCCTCGAGTCGGCCTTCTCGAAGACCGCGCTGAGCTGGCTGACAGTCGGCGACACAGCGTCGGCGTCCAGCTTGTCCAGCGCCTCGGTGCTGCCGTTAAAGCGCACCACGACGTCCAGCTTCCGGTCCTGTAGGCCGGCGCGCTCCTGCCTCAGCAGCCGCCGAGCCGCGGCCTCCTTGTCGCCGCCGGCGGCTGCCGGGACGCTCCGTTCGAACAGCTTCCGCGTCTCCTGCAGCCGGGACGGCGGGTGCGGCGGTGGCGCGGGCTGCGCCGAGGGCGCGGGCTTGGAGTCGAAGCGGCTCACGCGCTCGGACACGCTGGTGCCCAGCTTGAGCAGGGCGCTGTGGTCCACGTTCTCGTTCAGGCTGCTGGCCCGCGGCAGCGACAGGCGCACGCCGCGCTCGGACGCCCGCGGGGCCTCGGCCAGGCCTGCGCCGCCGCCCGCCTCGCCGGGCGGCCCCGCCGTGGTGCCCATCTGCAGGAACATACTTTTGATGCGGTGGACGTTGGAGCCATATTTCTTGTGGTGGGCCGCCTTGGGTGCCTCGTCGGGCCCGGGCGCGTCGGGCGGCTTCAGCGCCTGGATGCCCGCCTCGTAGGCGCTGCGGTGCGGGGAGGCGCTCCGGAGGGGACCCCCGGGCCCCCGCGGCTCCGTCTTCATCATGGTGGGGGGAGCCGGGTTAGCATCCCCCCGCTCCCCGCTGCCCCCCTCCAGCAGGCGGCCGGCCAAGTCGGGACCACCGCCCCCTCCCCCGAAGAAAGAAACCCCGAAAGGCCCTTTTCAGGGTCCTCCAGAAACCGAGCTGCCAAAAACAGTTAACCCCGCTCTAAAAAAAAAAAAAAAGGAAACAGGGAATAAAAATCTCCGAGCGCCCTGTGTGGGTCGCCTCCCCCAATCAAGCTGCCAAAGACAGCCAGCCCCCCTTCAAAAGCCCGAGCGGCCTGTGCGGTCGCCCCCACCCAAATTGGAAGAGCGGCGGCCGGGGCCGCTGGGACCGCGCGCCCAGCCTGCGAAGCAGTGGCGGCAGCGCCGGTTCACATCGTCCGAGGCGGTGTCAGCGGGGCTGGTGGCGCGGGCGCCCCACACTCCGGCCAGGGGCCTCGGCTCTCGGGGCGCCCGGCACCCCAGCGCCCATGGCTGCTCGGCCGGCCGGGCCGCTCCGCCGCGCCTCCCTCCCTCCCTCCCTCCCCCCCGCGCCCCGAGCCTCGGTCTTTCTCTGGCTCTGCCGGAGCGGCGGCTGCCGGAGACCGAGCGGCTGCCCTTCTCGCCGCCGCCGCTGGGGGACTTGCACCTCTGGGTCCTAAAGGGATCGGATTTCCGGGGCCGGAGCCTGTGAGCCCTCCCCTTTCCCTCCACCCCAAGTCTCGCTTCCCGTGCCTATCCTTGGCGGGGATCCTTCCGCTGTTCCCCCGACCGTGGCCAGTTCTCTTCAGCCCTTCCATCTCAAGCTCTGCGGCTTATCAAGACCCATAAGGAGCTCACCCATTTAAATTTGGGGGAGGCACCCCAACCTTGGTGGTCTCAGTGTGGCCCCTCTCTTCCCCCAATGGGATGGAGGTTTTGCGGGGAAGGGTAAAGGGTCATTTCTTTCAACATTCTTAGGGTGCTTCAGGGTTATTAGCATCAAAGTGCTTCAGGGTTATTAGCATCAAAATCGCAGGAAGACTGGTAAAAATACAGATTTCTGGGCTGTTCTCCAAATGTTGTGAAAAAGAATCTCAGAGACTAGACTCTGGTATCTGCAGCTTAACAATTTCCCACAGGATCTTTTGCACCCTCCAAGGTGTAAAACCCTGGCCCAGCACTGCTGACCTTGCAGTGGTGGAGAAGGAATAATGAAACAGGGGTGATCCCCTCACCCAAGTGGCAAGGGGCCTCTAAACCTGTCCTTTACCCTTGGGAAGTCTGAAGTGAGTATCCTGTGGCCTGCCTACACTGCACCTCAGGGTACAGAGGGGTCCAATTCGAAATCCTGTTCTCACACCCCTACCAGGACACTCCTGTCTCTCAAACAGGAAGAAGTTTGGGAGGAGAAATTCTAGAGGCCTGGGGCCAAAGTTTCCCCAAGGAGAGTTCTAACTTGGGTCTCTGATTTAAAGGATCCTGGCCACTGTCTGCAAGTGGGGAGGGATTGACAGTGACCTGTACATGCCCTGTCCTGGAAACCCAGAAAGCTGCTTTGAAGCTTTCTCACTCTTCACATCCACAGCTAGGGGCTGGGGCTGCCCTTTATTCCTCTGGAACTGTCTGAGTCCTGGGGGTGAAAGACTACACTCTGATGGGGGTCCAGATGTGCTGATCTGGTTGTCAGATTCCAGATGAACAGAGTGGACTTTAGGACCCAGGGAACAATTCAGGCACAAAGCCTCCCCCCCCCCCCCCAGCTGCTTCCTGCATCTCGGGCCTTCCTGCGGCCTCTGCCTCCCACCCCCCCTTTCCCTTCCGTCCTCTTCCCAATCACCCGCTCCCTGGGTCTCGGACTAGAGGGACTGGTGGAGGGAGTCCTGCTACCCCTCCACTGTAGGGCGTGGGTGTGGGTTTTGTGGGATACTGACCGGTCAGCGCGTGCTAAAGAGCTCTGCATGTGGGGGATGGGGCCTGGGAACCCTGAATGTTGGGATGGGAAGGGGCCAGGAACCACAAGAGTGGATCTCAAGACTGGTGCCAAGGGGAGGGAAGATGTGGCTTCTGAGCTGGACCCGGAAATGAACCCAGACCTCAGGCTTTCCAATGCCACCTACATCTTTGCCCAGCCACACAGGAGACAATCCCCCTCCCCAATTTTGCACTTTCCCATAGGGCAGACTGAAGAAGCCAACCTCAGGCTCCCACCACCACCTTTTAATGCTTTTTTAGAAGGCCTCTTTCAGGAGCAAGTTTTGGGACTTGGGTTTCCAAGCTTAAGTTTGGGACTTGAACCCCCTCCCACCAAACCCTCTATAGCAGTTGGGAGAGGACTGAAAGCTCACCCAGTTAGGGGTTTGGAATTTGGGCAGTGTCCTTAGAAGCTCTGTATGGCTTGGAGGAGGGCGCAGGCCCCTGGGTGTTCTGCCCAGAATCTCCCACACCCTTTTTAGTGAGTCATCTTAACTAGTCCCAGCCTAAGGGGTCTGTGCCCACGCTTCTGGCCAGGTGGGGCAGCCCCCAGCTTCTGAGGGTGGGAGGAGGAACTGAAAACCAACTGTCAGGTACCCTGGGACCCCTAACTACATCTCTGCAGCAGCTTAGAGTGAACCAGAATTACTAGGATGCTCTCTGGGTCTCCCTTGTCCAGAGATTAATGAGGGTGAAACCCCTTTAAGGGCTTTGGGATGCAAGAGGGTGGAGCCAGTGCTGACCTTGGGTGACTGAGATAATTAGCTGGATTCTTATTTCATGGGCTCCTGGTTAGCTGAGCAACCTCCAGCCTGGCTTTCTGAAGAAGCTTTTAGGGAGCTCTAAGTGCTTCTCCATCACTCTTTCCCTGGGGTCAGGAACCAAGTAGCCAGACTGTTGGATGGGAGGCAAATGAGTGTCACCTCCTGCTCCATCATCTCTGCCTGCATGGAGCAGGGACCCCACCTGTGAGGAGGGGGCTATATTTGGGAGAGATACCATCCAATTGAAGGCTTTTACCTTATTTTCACTTCTCAGGATATAGCACTCACCTACAGCTAAGTACCCTAGGATAACTTAGCACCATTTCTTTTTCTGTGGTCCTGGTGGAGGAGATGGCTAAGGTACCTGGTGGTCTTCGGATGGAAGTTCTTTCATTTCCTTTGCGCTGGCATGGAGTGACTCCTGGTCAACTTTGGGAGCTAAGGCCGCCAGGTTTCTGATCTTGACTCTATCACCTACTAGCTCTGACCTTGGACAAGTCATGTAACCCCTTTGTGCTCTGAGAGGATAAACCAAGGCCCAGAAGAGGTGACGATGACTGCAACCCAGACAGATAGGTATGGGAAAGATGAAGCTTTCCCAGACCTTGCTAAAAGGCTGAAGGCAGAGATAATTCACCCCAACTCTCTCCTGTCTTCCCACACACCTCATCTGATGAGGGCCTCTGGGAAGAAACTCTTTGAGGACTATTCCTTGAAGCTTGCTTGCTTTAAACATGGGGTGTAGCTACAACAATGGCAACACAGGCAGGGAGAGGCCTGATGTGTGATAAGTCCCAAGCTTTCAGTGCCCTAGGCTGAGGTCCAGGCTGGGTGCCAAGGCTGGCTTCTCTTCCCAGCCCTGGAGCCTTGAGACAGTCTCCAAATGTATTGTTGTTTTTCCCTGGGCTCGGTCATCTGAGCAGAGGCAGGTTGAGACCCTGTCCTTCAGCCGTTTTGTGCTGAGCCAGTAGTCCTTGCCCCAATTCCTCTCTTTATCTGTCAGGGCCTTGGGCTCTTCCTAGGATCCTGAGAAGGTGTGCTTGTGTGCATACCATACAGGAAGCAGAGCTCAACTCCGGCATAGCAGTCCTTTTAAGCTCTTGTCTGACCCTTTCACAGGGGAATGAGGAGACCTGAGCAGGGACTTACTCCATTTGAAAGGAAAGAGACCAAGCTAGGCTTCATGAGGTCACCCATTTGGTGGGTGACCTGGGCTAGTCATTCCCCTCCCTAAGCCTCAGTTTCCTCAACTGGCTCAACTTGAATGTCTGATCATCTCCTGAGCGTTGGTGACCTTGAGTTTCCCCGAGTCTGTGTGTGGAACAGAGCAGGACATGAGATGTGAAGTCACACCATTTTTGTTAGAACCCTCAAGCTGCCACCTCCAAGCTAAGGGACTTCAATGTAATGTACCAACCTCACAGAGTTGTTGTGAGGATTAAGTGGGTGTTAAGTGCATAAAGCACAGAGGAGCCTGGAATGTTGGCTGTTAGTGATTGTACGTGTGCGTGTGTGTGTGTGTGTGTGTGTGTGTGTGTACATGCATGCACATGAGCAGGTGTGGCAGAGAATGAAAATTGGTATCTGCAGCTCTAAGTCTGTCTTCATGAAACTTTGGGCCTCTGGTTTCTTTTTAAGGTTCATTATGTAAAATTCTGAAATGTAAGTACCCCCTGCCTGCAGCTCCTTCAAGTCTTTTGGGATCCTTTTCACAGGGAAGGTCACCTCCCTTCTCTTCTTCCCCTCCAGGTAGGGGGCGGTGGGGTCCTCCTGTGGCTGAGAAGATGGCCCGCTGCCTCTTCTTTCTGCTTTGTCCCCTTTCTTTCCATCAGGTTTCCACTCTTCACTCTAGTGCCCCTTGGAAAGTTCGGATTCATCTTGGAGATTGGTGAGAGGAACTGGGGAGGAGGACTGTGTGTGTGTGTGTGTGTGTGTGTGTGTGTGTGTGTGTGTGTTGGGGATTGGGGGAAAGGGTGGGAGAGAGGAAAGATTTCTCCAAATCATCAGTTGTTTTAAAGGAAAGCCTATATTTAGCTTGGCTTAGAGGGCCTGTAAATATGTATTTTGCAGCGCAGACAGTGGTAGCCATGGGAGCTCAGAGACATGCAGGGAGGTCAAAAAAGAAAGAAAGAACCGGAAAGATTAGGCAATATATTTTGTCATCAGCAGATTCGAAAAACCCTTTCTACTGCCTGCTCCAACTGCTAATAATACACATTTCTATGTTTTGATAGTTTCTATTTTTCATCTGCTCTTTGGATCTTGTGCAGTGGGTGCTGAGAAGGCAACTGATTCTCAGAGTCACCTTCTTCTCCCAGCTTTTGCCTTACCTGCCCTGGATCAGGGGAAAGATCCTGACCTCTCTTCCAGGCTCCGCTGGGCTAGTGTGGTCCCCCTGAGCACATGTATGCCTCCAGAACTCTACAGTTCTGGCTCCCACACGCAGCTCTTTGCACTTCAGGTGGCCTTGGTCCCAAGATGAGAAATCCTGATACTTCAGGAGAGTTCTACTTCAGAGAGAGGGGATGGGGAAACAACTAAACTCTCTTAAAAAAAAAAAAAAAACAACAAAACTTACTAGACAACTATTTTTAACTTTTGTTTTGAAAGTTTCTTTAAAGATAAGGAAAGTCAAGCTGGGCATGGTAGCACACATCTGTAATCCCAGCCTCTTGGGAGGCTGAGGCAGGAGGATCACAAGTTTAAAGCTAGCCTCAGCAACTTAGGAATGCCTTAAGCAACTTAATGTGACCCTGTGTCAAAATTAAAAATAAAAATGAAGGGACTGGAGTGGTGGCTCAGAGGTTGGAGCCCTTGCCTGGCATGTGCAAGAATCTGGGTTCAAACTTCAGCACCACATACATAACTGTCAGAAAAACAAACGCCAGATGGGGGGGAAATGATTCTCTCTCTCTCTCCCCCTCTCTGTCTTTGAAAAAATAAAAATGGGCTGGGGATGTGGCTCAGTGGTTAATGCCCTTAGAGAACTATATTATAAACAGAATTTACAAATGTTAGCTGTGTGACATTTTTGCTTCAGGTTCTTTCACATAATAGAAAGTGAACACTTGAGTGAAGTCCCAGTTCCTTTTCCCGATTCTTCTGTGCCTGTCCTTTCTACTCTCACAAATTTGGAATACATCCTTGGTAGCTCCTAATTTCGTATTATCATTTTTTAATTGTATCAAACTAATAGAGCATAAGATTTGCCATTTTAACCATTCGTTAAGTGTACAAGTCAGTGACATTAAGGACATTCATGTTATGTAACCATCACCACCATCTGTCTCCAAAACTCTTTCTCATCTTCTGAAATTGTGACTCCACATTGGTCCAACCGCAACTACCCGTTCCCTCTCCCAGCTGCCCTGGCAAACACCATTCTACTTAGTCTATGAATTTGGCTACACCAGGTACCTCATATAAGCAGAACCATACAGAATTTGTCTTTTTATGACTAGCACTTTTAACTTAGTATAATATCTTCAAGATTCATGCATGTTGTGGCATGTGTTGGAATTCTTTTTTTTTTTTGAGAAAGAGAGAATCGATTTTATTTAGTTTTGCATGTGGCTTTTGTCGCCCCGACCCTTGGCTGTGTATGTGGTGCTGGGGTTTGAAACCGCTTCCTCATGATGCCAGGTAGGTGCTGTAACTATTGAGTCCCCGCTCCAGCCCCAGAATTCTCTTCTTTTTAAAGCAGAGCCCATCACCTCATATTTTCCCTACACATTTAAATTTCATAAAACAGTAGTGCTTTCTGTCTTTTCACAATTTAGTTAATAGCCATCATACCACGTGTACCATTTTGTGCTTCTTCCTGCCCGAGGTGTTTTTTCACAATATAGCCATGTTGATGTTTATGGCTTTGGTTCATTCATTTTAATTTATTATTTTATTATGTGAATGAGCCACAATCCCTGTATCAATTCCTCCCCTGATGGGTGTTGAGGTTGCTTCTGTGTTTTGCTATTACAGGCAGGGCTGCAATGAGCATCCTTGGACTATTCTCTGACCCATCTTTTTATAAAATTTTTTTATTAAGGAGTTGAGTGTAAAGCAAAATATGATATGCATTTGTTCTTAAACCAGAATTACCCCCACATCACCCACACCCCAGTCTCTTGATTCTCTTATATTTCACCCCTACAAGCAATATAAATGTTTAGATTGTGAATTTTCCAGAATTAAATGAATGCATGAGTATTATTTGGATTCTGGGGGTGTGGTAAAGAATATGCTACTTTGTTGATTGTCTCCCTAGAACCTTCCCTATCCTCTCTCTGAACCATCTTTAAAGTGTCTACCTAGAAGCAGGAACCTGGCATTGGGGGGCAGGCACATTTCCCCCCTGACTGCCAAACTGCTCTCTACAGCAGCTGAACCTGTTGGTTCTTCCACCACCAGAATTTGTACAAGACCTCCTGTCTGGTCTCATTCTTCCAGCATTGCTCTTGCTAGATTTTTTATTTTTGCCAATCTGATGGATGTGAAGTGATATCGTATTTGAATCTGCATTCCTTGTCTATGAGGTCAACCTTCTTATCACGCTTATTGGCCCTTTGAATTTCCTCCGGATGAATCACTTATGTCCGCATCCTTTGCTATCCTTTGTAGTTTTTGACAGAAGTTTCAGAAAGCCCCAACTAGAAGTGGTTTAAGCAAAAAGGATTCTCTTACATAACAGGAAGTCTTAGAGTTGGTTCATTCCAAGATTCAAATGTGACTTCAAGGATCAGGTTCTCCCATTTTTCGTTTCCATTTTTCTTTCACGAGGGTAATGCCACTCTCATTACATTCACTTGCCTCTTAAACTGGCTTCCTCATGATCCCACAATTGCTGCCTCAGCTCACGTATCTTGTATAGGCAGCAATATCCAGAGGCAGACGAAAGTGGATGCTTTCTTCTTAGACTCCCTTTCCCACAGGCCCCTCTAAGCGAATCTCTATTCTGTCTTGGTGACCAGAATTGCATACGTGTCTACACCTAAATCAATCACTGACCAGGGAGAAATTTTTCGCTATATTTAGACTAACAGCACTGATGAGACCAGGGAAGGCCCATCCTTCCCCAAAGCCCAAACCTCTGAGTCAGATCAAGGGTCTAGCGCGGAGAAGGGAAAGGAGCAGTCAAAAGGTCCGTCTTTTCCTTATTGTTTTCTGGGAGGTCTTTACATATTCTGAATACTAACTTTTTATCTGTTTCAAGCGCTGCCAATATTGCCACCCAGGTTGTTGTCATTTTAATAGCAGAGGGCTTTTCAGGGGGTAATAAAATGAGACCATCTTTTATAACCTATGTCTGTCTTTCGTCTAAGCAATGCTTTCCTATCCTTAAATCTCTGACAGTTTCCCCTGATTATTTTAAAGCTTTGTTTTTCACTTGTAGATATTTAATCCTTCTGGAATTAATATTTATGAATGATGTGAAGAGTTTTCATATGAAAACCAATTGTCCCAGCACTTCTCATTGAATAGTCTATTCTCTCACTGAGTTGAAATGCTCCCACCATCATAAGTCAAATCCCCACATATGCTTGGATCTGTTTCTGGGCCCTCTCTTCTATTGATGCTTTTGTCTAGCCTGGCACCAATATCACACTGTTTTAATTAATAAGGCTTCCAAAAAAAGTCCTGGTATCTGTTAGGGTCAGGTCCTCTTCCTGTTCTTCTTTAGAGTTGTTTAGCTCTTTCTTAGCTTTTGCTCTTCCATATGAATTTTAGAATTAGTTTGCCCAGCTCTGTGAAACGTCCTGTTGGGATATTTATTGGACGTGCAATGAATCAACAGATTAAGGTGGAGAAAATCATCATTTGATGAAAATGACATTGAGATATTTCATACTTATACTGAATTGTTCTCTACTTCTATTTATTCCTTTTATAGGCTGTAATAACTATTTCTCCCATATCTTGAAATGTCTTGTGCAAGGTTTTTTCCTGAATTTTCCATAATTTTAATTTTTTTGGTAAATAATTAAGGGATTGAACACAGGGATGCTTAACCACTGGGCCACATCCCCAGCCCATTTTTGTTTTTTATTTTGAGACTGGGTCTCGCTAGGTTGCTTAGGGCCTCTGGAAGTTGATGAGGCTGGCCTTGAACTTGCAATCCTTCCTCAGCCTCCTGTGATGCTGGGATTGCAGGTAAGTGCCACCATGCCTGGCTTAAAATTTATATAATTTCTAATTATTGCTAGCACATAGAAACAATGGAGTTTTGTATTTTATTTGCATCTGGATACTGATGTTTGTCCAGCAGCGCTGCTGAGCTCCCTTAGTAACACATAATAATAATAATAATAATAATAATAATAATAATAACGCCTGTAGAACCTCTTGGATTTTCTGTGTAAATAATCATATTGTCTACAAAAGATGTCAGTGATTTTTGTTTATGTTCCCAATCCTTTTATCAGTGAGTGCGAACTTCTAAATTTGACCTCTCCCAGCTCTCAGGCCCTGCCAGTGGGCTGGCCCTGGGCAGCAATTGCCCTGCAATGTCCGTTATAAATAAATAAAAGACCCCTTACTTGCTCCAGAGCTTACAGTTTACAAAGCACTTTTGCTTCCATTATCTCATTGATCCTTCTTACACCCTTTACAGAGAGGGAGTGTGTCCATGGAAATGGCTGTGGCACTGACCTCCGATAGTCCCTCCTTTCTCTGTTTCTCCTGGAAGCTGAAAAGTTTGGGCAAGAAGAGTCTGGCATTCTGGAACTCAGGTTTGATGGCTGTAGGAGGTCAGAGGTTCAGAAAACCATTTACAGGGCTGAAATCCACCCATAAAAACTGGTACAAGATTTTGGGTAGACCCAAGTCTCCCAGCTGGCACCCCCAAAATATCTGCGGGGTTAGGGGATATGGAAATGTCCTGGGAAGTCGGAGGATTGACACAGATGATGGGTGGGTGGGGGACAGGTGGGGAAGAGATCTTTCTGTCCAGCCTCCCGCTTCCATGCTGGTTCTCCTCTCCGTAGGGAAGTACATGCTCCGAACAGGAAGAGGAGGACGACATGGGGCGCGTGGCCTTGGGTGCCCTTCTGAGTCTTCCCTTCAACGGTCGCGCTCAGCACGCATGCACCACTTTCGCGCATCCCCACCGCCGGGCGGGGCACCCCGCCGCCCTCTGCCTCCCGCCTCCGGGTTCTAGGTTCTTGGTTCTCCTCTCCGCCCCATCATTGCGCAGGCGCAGGACCTGGAGCCGGCGAACGCGCCCTCTCGTGGCGCACTGACCGAGTTGCACCCTTTGTTGTTGCGCTGGGGGCGACGAAGAGGGTGGGGGAGAAAGATGTGGGTGGAGCCTGGGAAGCAGTTGCGAGAATCTGATCGCAGTGACAAGAATGCGTTTCCTTTGTCCCTCACCACAACGTATAATTCCCTGTTTTAGATGCTGATAAAGGGAAATATGGCCCTTAGAAATCAAGAGACTCAGGGAGAAAGGCTCATGGATACCAGAGTGGAATAAGACTGAGTTGGGGATATCGCGCACGCATTCAATTATTCAGGATTCAGTGGGTTGGGAAGAGACCGGGTAGAAAGCTGGGGAGATGGACACAGACGGCAGAGAAGCGAGGACAGAAAACCCAGCTAGCCCAGGGTAGGCTTGGGGTCGCAGGAGAGAAGCAGAGGCAGGGACGCTCTTGCTGAGCCTGCAGAGAGGAGGCACCGCGCGGAGACCGGACCCTCTAGCACTCCCATCCTGGCGGGCAGAGCTAAACAAACGGAGAGCTAAAGTTGGGGCAATGTGGGCACCGGAAGGGACGCTAGTCACAATGGATTGAAGCAAATATGTTTAAACCAGAAATTCATAATTATACTGCTAGTGAAAAAAAAGCTAATTAGTCACAGTTTGGAGGATGCCAGAGAATCCGCCTATTATTTTGAAACTGGTAACTACAAAAAAAGAACCAAGCATTTATCCTGTGCCACTCAGGTAACCAAATCATGAGCGAAGGGGAGTATCACAGTTTATTATTATTATTAATTTTAATACTGAGGATTGAATCGAAGAACTCTACCACTGAGCTATATCCCCAGCTCTTTTAATTTTTTTTTTTTTATTTTGAGACAGGGTCTCACTAAATTGCTGAGGCTAGCGTAGAACATGAGACTCTCCTGCCTCAGCCTCCCTAGTAATTGCTGGGATTACAGGTGTGTGCCATCACACCTGGCTCACTTTCTCTACCTGGAAGTACCAGCCAGTAAAGAGAGGAATGATGGAATTTGAATGTCATAATTTTTCAAGAAAAAAAAAACAACTAAACTAAAAAATGTTGATAGTGCATGATCTACCTCCAGAAGGAAGATACTTCAAACACCTATAAAGTGGTTTCACAGAAGACAATTGAACCTAAATCCCATCAGGCCTCTGGACCCAACTACAATGTACAGGAAATACCATTTACCAAAAGGGTAAAGGTCAGAGGAACATGTTAAAGAACATCAGAGAGATACAATCAGCAAAATCCAGACAGTGGAAAACTGCGGAATAGTTGGTTCTTTCAAGGAAGGAGAGAATGGCTAGGGAAAGGAAGGAAGGGTGAGAAGAGAAGGAAGGAAGATGGAAGGAGGGAAGAAAAGAGGAAAAGAGGAAGGAGTGGGGAGGGAGGGGAAGGGAAAGAGATGGATAAGGAACTTACAGATTTGGGGGGGTTGTTTGTTTTTAAGTTTATTTTTATTTTTGTGTATTTATTTACTTTTTTTGGTGGTACTAGAGATTGAACCCAGAGCCTCATTCATGCCACGGATTTTGAGATACTTCAAAGAGATTCAATCAGTTGTAATATGTCTATCTTATTTAGATCCTGATTCAAACAAACACATTGTAAAAAAAGAAAGAAAGAAAGAAAGAAATTAGCTGGGCACCTAGGTATATGTCCTTCCTCTGAGCTACTCAGGAGGCCGAGGCAGGAGGATCATTTAAGCCCCAAAGTTTGAGGCCAGACTGGGCAACAAGTGAGACCTTGTTTCTTGAAAAACACATGAAATTTGTAATTGAACATTGGAAGTTTGATATTGAGGAATTGTTGATTATTTAATAATTGACTATTTTGTGAATTATCTGGTTTTTTTTTTTTTTTTTTTTTTTTTTTTGGTACAAGGGTACCAGGAATTGAACCCAGGGGTGTTTAATTAACCACTGAGCCACATCCCCAGCCTTTTTTTTTTTTTTTTAAGAGAGTGGGACAGTGAAAGAGAGAGAGAGAGAATCAATTTTATTTAGTTTTATTTATTTAGATTTTCATGTGGCTTTCATTATATTATTCTGTTCATTTTTAAAACTTTTCCAAAATAAGAAGTTTGAAGATCCTGTGACCCCACCCATCCCAACCCTAGGCCTCAGTGGACAGAAAGTGTCCTGTGTTACACAAGCAGGTTACAATCCAGGTGGCTCTGAGGGGACTGAACGATTTCCCGGATGCTTCCAGTTGGCTCTCTCAAATGGGCGTGGTCTTGGGAGGATCAGAAGGGGGAGTGGCTTCAACTTTTCAATTGAGGTAGGTGACCTCCCTGGGTCTGGTGACACTGGGTACAGGGACTGCTGCCTTAAGGCAGCTGAGGGTTCGAGTAGGTGGTTCCAAAAATAGCAGGGGAGGCTGCATGGGGAGGGAGGGGAATCACATGGGGAAGCTCTGGGGCTGAAGGCTGGGCAGCTGCCCCACTCTGGCACCTCTGCCTAGCCCCACAGCCCTCTGCATCCAGAATCATTCTTCCTCTCTCCCTTCATCTTTAAGAAGGCAGAGAGATGCCAAGGTGATTCAGGGACAAACACCTGCCTGAGATCCAGAGTGGTTGCTGACTCTGGAATTTGGTAGCTCTCCAGGGACAGGTGAAATGGTCAGGTGGGAAGAGAGAGGACAAGGACTAAGCATTCTGTCTGTCAGTCCACCCTCCAACCCCATCTGCAAGCCCACACCCTTAGGCTGAATCCAGGGCAGATTCAGATGTCCTTGCCTGGAGTGCTTGGTTGTGGGGAGAAGTGACCTGGAGGCACCCTTCACTTTGTGCTTGCAGACACCAAGGACTAAATGGTTCCTGCCTCCTTCTCCAGCACCTGGGGAGAGTGCTCCTCATCCCAGAGCGCCCTGGCTTCCTTCGCATATGGACCAAGGTCCTTTGACAGATGCAAGAGGAAGGGGAAGGATGCCCCGCCAGTACCTCAGTGGCTGCTTTGATGGAGTTGAGTGCTGTGCTAAGCACCTTCCGCGCATTCAAACGCACCAGCTACATGGCTTTGGGAACTAATACAGCCCTGTGCCTCTGCAAAGTGGGGACGATAGCAGTGCTGCCTCATGGGACTGCCGAGGCATGCAGCAGGGTGATTGGCATAACTCATGCCTTCAGCACAGCAGCAGGCGGCTCAGCTGCCCTGAGCCGCAGCTACATGCAGGCTGGGTTTTGCTCAGCGCGCCTCTTTGGCACCTAGCACCCGGTGCATGCTCTGTACAGATGCGCTGCAAAGGCCATCGTACGGATTGTCCCTAACGACGCCCAGAGGCGAGCACTATTCATGCAAAGGGCAAGTGACTCACTCAAGGCCACAGCTTAGGGAGCCTCAAGGCAGCATCTGTGCCCCATGAACCGGAGAGGGTACCTGCTCCACTCACCGGCTCTGACTGGTCCCATCCAAGGCTCTGTCTTCCCAGACCTACACACCAGGGATCCTTGCCCTGGGAATGAGCACTGGGTGAACAGACACCTCCATTTGCTGTTCAGGAAGCTGTTACCCAGGCCCCTAATAGACTAGTTACTCAGATCTGTGGCAGGTCCAGGAATGGGAAGGTAAAGTGCACATAGTCCCCTAGGTGCCCAGAGCACCCAAACCGTCCCTCAGTGCTGTGACCTTGGATTGGGCACAGGGATGCACACAGGGGCTAAGAGGAGGAAACTTACGCGGACTTGTGAAAGGTGAGCAGGAGCTGGTTAGGTAGAGGCAGGAAGGGAACTCCAGGCTCTAGGGAGGAGCAGAGTGAGGCTGGAGGGGAATGTGTGTGTGTGTGTGTGTGAGAGCTATAGTGAATTGAAGGGATTTAGACAGGATGGACCTGAAACCCATCAGGAACTCAAGGACAATGGGGGCCATTAGGATTTTAGGAGTCCCCAAGTAGGCAGGTTGGTTGTTTAGAAAACACTGTGACCACGGAGAGGGGATGACTGGAGGACACTGAAGAGGTGTCCACCCCTGATTTAGTGCCTGCTGTGGGTGGAGATGGGGAGGGCCCCCTTGGCTGAGGCTGGGACCCAGCTGCTCTGGGCCACCTCCCTGTGTCCCTCCCTCGTCCCTCCCTCTCACCCTTTCTCCCTCCCTCCTCTTTTCCCTGCCCCTGTTTCTGTCAATCACAGAGGCGGCCAGGCTGGAACAGCCATGACAGCAGCACTAATCTGGATTCCTCTTCTTGTGGGCAAGTTGGGGACTTCCTTAGGGGGAGGCCCAGGATGAAGGGTGGGATTTGGGGGTGATGATGTGGAAGAATGGGGGTTCTCAGGACAGGCGTCTGTGGAGGGCACGGTAGGGTGTAAAGGGCTTTGGGGTGTTAGCACCAAGGCAGGCCGGGATTCAGGGGCTGGGAGCTGGCTCTGGGGTGCAGGGTCTGGGAGCTGAGGACTGCAGGTATCCTAGGGCTATGGTGGGTCTGACCGCACAGGCCCATAGGGTCACGGGCCCTTTAATGGGCTGGCTGGGACTGCTTCTGTGAGGCCCAGGCTAAATTTGGCCCTGAGAGGGAGGGTGGAGGCGGCTGGGGCAGGTCCCCTTTGCTCAGCTTCTCTTGGCCTCTAGGGTGGATCCTGATCTTCCTTGCATATAATGGAAGGCAAATGGGGGCTTGGGGGTTCCAGAATGGTTCCCTTTAAGTCTCCTTCACACCGGTGTCCCCTCCAGCCTACTAGACATTTAGCCTAAAATGATGGGTGGAAAGATTGTTGAGAGGAAGACCTCCCATGAATCCAAACCAAATGCAAGTCTGGGTCTTGTCAGCTATTAAAGAGTGGAACACAGCCAGGACCTGCAGCCCATGCCCCTCCTTTCCTGGGAGGTAGCAGAGGAGACTCTCTCTTCTGTTTTTTCTTTTTTTAAACCAAGGAACACTTAACCACTGAGCCACATCCTGAGCCCATTTTTTATTTTTTATTTTGAGACAGGGTCCACTAAGTTAGTTAGGGCCTCATTAAGTTGTTGAGGCTGGCCTTGAACTTTGTGATCCTCATGCCTCAGCCTCCCCAGCTGCTGGGATTACAAGTGTGTGTCATCGCATCTGGTTCTTTCAGCCTTTTAGGAGCAGGAACTTGGTGGGGGTAAAGGGAGCTTATCCTCTGCCCAGGATGGAAGCCATCTGTGTGTTTGGGGCTTGTGGGGTTCCCACAGGTCTCCTGGCAGGATTGGGGGTCACTGAGGCCCAGCAGATCACTCTGCACCCGCAGGTGGGCCGTGTCTTTGTGCACACGTTGGATCATGCAACTTTCCTGCGCCTTCCTGAGCACATTGGTGAGAGGATCCTGATGGGCTCCTGGTGGGCTGGGGGGTCTCGCCCTGGATTCCTGTCATGCATCCAATGCCACCTTTCCTCCTCCTCCAGCTGTCCCACACACTGTCCGCATCACATACCATGCCCACCTGCAGGGCCACCCAGACCTGCCTCGGTGGCTCCGCTACACCCAGCGCAGTCCCTACAACCCTGGTTTCCTCTATGGTACTGCCACCCCAGATGATCGCGGGCGCCAGGTCATTGAGGTACGAGCGGGGACCCTCAGAACCCCCCAGGGGAGCGAGTCCTCTTGGCCTCCTAGGTACAGCCTTGCCAGCCCGGATTGGGTGTTCCTTCGAGTTCCTTTACATATGATTTACACCCCTCTAATTCCCTTATCAGTCCTCTTTGCCAGGCCCAGCTGTACCACCTTCCCCACTAAACCCCACATCCTTCCCATCCCCTCAGGTCACAGCCTATAATCGGGACAGCTTTGATACCACTCGGCAGAGGCTGGTGCTATTGATTGGGGACCCAGAAGGTACCTTCAGCCCCACCTACTCCTTCCTCACCAAATCCAGTCTTGGGGGCACCTCCCCTGCGGGGGGTGTCATGGAAGGGAGAGGCTGGGAGAGTAGTGGAAAGTTGGGGTCAGGGAGGATGTGACATTGGTAGATTTTAGCAAGTTAGCACTGGACTGGGGTTCTAGTCTCAGGGGGTGCAGCAGGGATGGGATGAGTCATTGAGGCCATGGGGTTGGGGTAGGGCATGGTGCTGGGGGCAGGAAGGCATGTGAGGGGGTGTGGGAAGGAGCCTGGGGCAGCAGGCTTGGGAAAGATCTGGAGGTGCAGCCTCAGGAGCTCACCTGGATTCCCAGGCCCCCGGCTGCCATACCAAGCTGAGTTCCTGGTACGCAGCCATGATGTGGAGGAGGTGCTGCCCTCGATGCCTGCCAGCCGCTTCATCACAGCCTTGGCAGGGCTCTGGGAGCCAGGAGAGCTCCAGCTGCTCAACATTACTTCTGCCTTGGACCGCGGGGGCCGTGTCCCTCTTCCCATCGAAGGCCGTAAAGAAGGGTCAGTGTGCAGCCCAGGAGGGCTTCCTGGAGGAGAGGCCATCTGCTTTTGGTCAGGGTGATGGTCATAAAACAGGGGTCCCTCTAATTACCAGGCAGGGCTTTACTCTCCTGCACGTCCTCACCCTGTCCATCTCCTCCTGGCATCACACAACCACCACTCTACTCCAGCCAACCCCTTGTCTCTTTCTTGTCCTTCATGGGCCTAAACCCCAGTTACCCTGAACTATGCATTTGCCGGTACCCCATGAGGACATGGAGATCCATCCAAGAACATTTGGGGGAAACAAAAAGTGGGGTGCTGTGTCCTGTTACAATTACCCCAGGGAGGGGAGGCTGAGACCTCTCCTGCTAAGTCCCAGCTGCACCAAGCTTCTGCCCCACTCCCCACCCCAACCCCAGGTCTTACCTACAGTCAGGACAGCTTCAACACCCCCAGCAGAGTGCCCAGTGTCCCTCCGCACCACACTGCTGACAGGGTTTTCTACTTGTGCCTAGGGTGTACATCAAGGTGGGCTCTGCCTCACCCTTCTCTACCTGCCTGAAGATGGTTGCCTCCCCTGACAGCCACGCCCGCTGCGCCCAGGGCCAGCCTCCACTTCTGTCCTGCTACGACAACCTGGCACCTCACTTCCGCGTTGACTGGTGCAATGTGTCCCTGGTGAGGAGTGACCCAGGCTCCAGGCCTGGGGGTGGGGCATGATTCCCATCAAATCTTCTCCCTCCTTCCCCCTGCTTCCCATTCCAGTGTCTGATTTCGCCAGTCCGGTTTGTTTCCCTAGTGGTACCAGTCTCCCATTCAGCTTTAGTCCGTGGTGTCTCTCTCTCTTTAAAGAGAGAGGGACAGTCAAAGAGAAAGAGAGAAAGAGAATAGATTTTATTTTAGTTTTTCATGTGGCTTCTGTTGCTTAGACACTTCACTGTGTACATGGTGCTGGGGTATGAACCTGCGACCCTGTGCTTGCAGGTGAGAGCTGAAATCACTGAGCCACGCCTCCAGCCCCCTGTGATCTGTCTTGATGAACAGGAAAACACACACACACACACACACACACACACACACACACACACTCACACACAGAAAAATTCTACCTTCTCCCACAAGAGGGCGACAGAGTCTACAATCCACATGTGGGGTCTCCAGTACCTAGAGTCCCAGATCTGCCCAACAGACAGCTAAACCAACCAATCCCTCCCTGCAGGGCAGTTCCCAAATCCCTTGCCCATCAAGGGCCTCAAGACAGCTTTGTCTCTTTTCCTGTGAGGTGCCACTTGGCACACACACCTGCAATAAAAGCACAGAGTTTCCAAGTTATAAAACAAGGGGGCTCGCTACAGCACTGTTGAAGGTCCCTAGAGATCCTGTCTCCCATGCTACAAATTGCCCATGTCCTCTGCTCCTGGGAATTGACCAACAGAGAGGGACTCATTCATGTTTGCACAGTCAGGAACTGGTCATTAATGACTTCTGAGCACTCAATAAGTGCTGGGCACTAAACACTAAGCATGTTTCAGCCTCACAATTACTCTGAGAGATAGGAAAAGTGATCACTCTGACATTACAGATGGGGAAACTGAGGCACACAGAAGCAAGCTGCCCCACTGAAGCACGAGGCTGAACCAGGATTCAAACCCAAGCAGTCAAACCTAGAGCTGGGTGCTAACCGTTGTAGCAGCCTGCCTCTCCTAGAATTGGCCTCTGTCTCCAGGTTTAGTGTTTGTCCTGCTAGGTCACATGAGCTAGGGGAAGCAGGAAGGAAGCACCCCAATGGTTGCATGGAGTGTTAGGATGGCCCTGAAGCCTCTAACCTGTACCCTGGAGGTCTGTGTCCAGCCAGCATCTCCTGGGTCGGTTCTGGGCTCTCTGCGCAGGTGGATAAGTCAGTGCCAGAGCCGGCGGATGAGGTGCCCACTCCAGGTGATGGGATCCTGGAGCATGACCCCTTCTTCTGCCCACCTACGGAGGCCACAGCCCGAGACTTCCTGGCAGATTTCCTGGTCACCCTCCTGGTGCCTCTGCTGGTGGCTCTGCTGCTCACCCTGCTCCTGGCCTACATCATGTGCTGCCGGCGGGAAGGACGGTGAGTGTCAAGGATGGAAGGCAGGGTGGTGGGTACATCCATGGGACTCCTGTGGCTTTTGTGCTGGGTGGGAACCCATACCCCTCAGGGGAGTGGGCTTCTCAGCCAGAGGAGGGGTGTGGGCCCCTTTCTGGGCAGATGGGACTCAAGGCCAGCCTGGCCTGGCCTCAGGAGGAGACTGTGATGAGCACACAAATGACCACACCATCACAGCCCTGGGGACACCATGGGGGGAGCCCACAGCAGGATTAACCCTTTCCCTCACTGTTCCACAGGTTGAAGAGAGACCTGGCCACCTCTGAGTGAGTAGGAGAAGGCTGGGGGCTGGGTGGGATCCCTCTTGACTGTCACATTGGATGCCCTCACCCCAGCCTCCATGAGCAACACAAACCACATTACTCTGCGATGATGGGGGCCACCCTTGACATCTGAGCCCTGGCCCCTGGCTGACTGGACGCTGGGCCTGATCTTACTTTCTTATTTTCTGGTCATGGAAGAGTCTGTTGTGACAAAGAGGAAGGGGATCTGCTGCTATCCTGGGGAAAGTGCTTGGGGAAGCTCCCAGCTACACACGTAAATACACGCGCACACACACACACACACACACAAGGTTCAGTAAGTCAGGCACCTGAGCTGCAGGCTGAATTCTGCTACACAATTACGCAGATTCTCCATGTGCAAGAGGATGTGGCTGGAGCAGAAGGCTGTGGATGCCTTCGATTCTGCCTGCTCTTTCCAAATCCATCTCACTGCTCTTTCACCCCAGGTTCCACCTACCCATAGCTGTGCCCCTCCTTCTGAATCCCCAGCCCTCTTCCGCTCCCACTCCCTGAACCCCAAAGATTCCAGGAGTGAGAGTGAACTAAGCTGGGCTCCTTTTTATTCTCACTGCACTGAGCCTGTGGCGGCCTGGCGCCCTCGCCTCCTTGCCTGGCCTGCCTTGTTAATTGTGGCGGCATTTGGCCGCTCTGCGAACCCCCTTGAAAAGCCGCTTGTGACCCTGTTTGGAGCCCAGTAGCGGCCTACGCTGCCCAGCCTGGCGCTGCCCAGATTGGCGCTGCCCAGCCTGCCGCCGCCTCCGCTGCCGTCTCTTGGCCTTAAGCTTGGACTTGGAGGCCTTCTTGCCCAGGCAGAAGGAGCCTGCGGTTCCCTTGCCGGTCACCTGCTTGATCATACCGTCGTCCACCAGCTTCTTGAGCACACGCTTGAAACGCCAGGTGTTGTGGGTCATGTTGTAGCCAGTGTTGGTGACAGCCTTCTTCAGTGCAGCCAGGGACACGCGGTTACGCATACCTCTGTCTGCCATAGCCCTCATGATCACCTTGGACATGCTGGGCTTCCGGCGGGCTTTAGGGGAGGTGCCGTGTCCACTCTCAGTCTTGTTAGAGACTCCGGATGCGCTGGGCTGCCGGCCTCCACCCATGGCAGCATTTGAGGCAGAGGGCATGGATGGGGACAACAGCAAAGTGTCTTTCTGCATCTCTCCCTGGGATGGTTGAAGGGAGCTAGGTGCGGGGACCTCCAGGATGGCGGCTGGAAGTCTCCACTGCGACGCTCTCGGTGGTGGGTGAGCTGCGTCCTGGCTCCGTTCCCGTCAGAGGTTTCCTCGTAGGGTTCTGGCCAGCCTTCCCCTGGGTGGCCAGAGGGAGGACCAGGTTGATCACCCACGGTTGGCCGCAGCAGACTTGTGCCGTGGGTCCAGGGATGGTGAGTTTATCTCTGTGGTGACCTCAGGGAGACATTGTGAGGCTGCCAGAATCCTGTAGGGGTCACAGTGGCCCCATTGTTCCCTCCTGGGTGGGGCAGACAGGAGGGGCACCTGACCGTGTGGCATCTGACCTGCCAAGTGCCCTGTGGAGAAGGGCTGTGGCTGCATGGGCCAGATGGACAGGTCGGCTCAGGGTGTGCATAAGTGTGTGTGTGTGTATATATATATATATATATATATATAGAGAGAGAGAGAGAGAGAGAGAGAGAGAGCCTGAGGGTTTCAGGGTGTTCTGAGCCCTCGGATTCAAACCCATCATTTTGACCCCACCATCCACCCACTGAGTCTTTGTTCCTCCGAGTTGAAGAATACACACGTTAAACATCAGAATTAGACCAACACCATTTTTATAGGGAATACATTTTCCTGAGGAAACAAATGAAATTCCTTGATCTATGTAAGTTGATTTCATTCCTCAAACAACTCTTTACACAAAGCAGTTAAAAGGCTTTGCCTTTATTTTTTATTTTCACTTTTATAGTCTCCCCCGCCCAGTTGGGATTGGTGGTTTTCCATGTGAATTTCACAAGGAGGATTTTGCTCCTCATCTTGGGGGCTGTGCCAGTTTTGATCAGTTGTAGCAACCTTGTGCACTTTCTCCATCGAATTTCAGTTTCCCCAAGTCATTCATGTAGCTCCGATATTGTCAGGAAAATCTGCTTCCCTGTCACTCTGGCATCAATAACCAATTTTGCCATGTGTGATATTAGCCTTTATTGATTTGGGTTTTGTTGTTGATTTGTACAAAATTCAGTTTTCCGCTCTGTTCAGTGTATGCCATTTTTCAAATTATCCATGAATTGTGATTCTGCTGCTTATTTTTCACCTGTATTGGATTTTACTGGTCACAAAGGCCTGTGGGCCCCAAGGGCACTGTGACAGAGGCAGAGTGTGCAGAGTCCCTGTCACTGGTGGAGTGACTGAGACCTCAAGCCACCCACATGCATGTGTGGATTTCTGGCCTGCAGGTCCCTCTGTTCTAGTGCTGATGTGGAAGGCTGTCGGGGGAGGCACCCTGAGGGTCTGGCGTCTGCTTTTGCTCTAAGAAAACATCCCCAGAATATTTTTCCATCTGTGTGTTGTCAGAGCAATAAGACTCGGATGTGGAGCTGGGGTGGCAGGGGCCCCGCAGTAGGTCCGTCCTCTCCCTGGGCACCACTGCCTGGCTCTCTCCATCTCAGTATCAGTAAACTTCTTGCTCTTCCCCCTTCAGCCTCCTCTTGCCCAGGAAGGGAAAATTGTGTCTTGGAGAACTCCATTTGCCAAATTCCAGACTCAAGAGCTCATCTTAACCTTCTCCTGGCCTTAGCTGGGGACTGCACTTCTTCCCAACCCTGGCTGAATCCCACTCCCCCTGAGGAGTGGGGCCTGTTCTGTGTGAGGTGGCACAGCTTCCTGTAGGCTAGTCTCTCAGGCTCTAACCCAGGCCCGTGTCCACTCACCCAGACTAGGACATGAGTGGGGATGACTTTCCCTCCCCCACCTGATCAGTAACTGAGTGGCAAGTAAGGTCACTTGTCACCCCCCCAAGAAAATCAAATCAGTTCTTAGCAATTGCATGACGCACACCTGTCATTCCAGCAACACCTGAGGCTGAGGCAGGAGGATCATGAATTCAAATCAGCCTCAGCAATTTAGTAAGGCCCTAAGCACTTGGCAAGACCCTGTCTCAAAATAAAAAATAAATAAAAAGGGCTGGGGATGTGGTTCAGTAGTACAAAATGTGTATGTATGTATATATATTTATATATTATATATTTATATATCGTTATATATTATATATTTTGATATATATTTTATATAAATATATATCATATATTTATATATAAATTTATATATTATATATTGATATTGATATTTATTTATTTATTTATGTTCTTGTTTATAATGAAAAGTCCCTGCTCTGTCTGGAAACCAGGTAGTCCAGAGAAATATCACCAGGCTGGGCCAATAAGCATGGATGGGTTCCTGTAAAAGGACTTGGAAACACCCCAGGGGGTCCAAGTTCATGGGCGGGGTTGCAGCATAGCAACTGCAAGTTTCCTGTAATAATATTGGCTACAAGCCTGACCAGGAGGTGGCCCAGGTGCTTTCCCTGGATTGACTCTGTTTAATTCATACAGCTGCATTGCACGTTGCAAATGGTGTGGCACAGGGGTTGTCATTTGCCCAAGATCACATAGCTGTAAGCAGTGGGATCGGTACTCACACACAAAGCCAATCCTCCTGTGTAACTATGGTGCTGCCCTGCTCCTCGGAACAGAAGCTTGGCCCCGCAGCTGAAAGCATGTGCAGGAGGACATCAAATGAGAATAAGGCTGAGCCATCCAAGGAACAGCTGGAGCGAGAGCTTAGGAAGGGCTTTCCCATGGGGGTGGCCACTCAGTGCTGCTGGGACTTCTAGCTGCTGAGGGTGGAGCCTGAGGCTGGGCCTAAAGGAGCTCTGGTCTAAAGCAGGCAGGGACACCAGAGAGTCAGTGATGGGGCTGGCTGAGCTGGGCCTGGGAGAGGTTAGGGTATAAAGGGAGCAGAGAGCAGGCTTGAGGAGCCGAATGATAAGATGCCCGTGGCTTGGCAGGACACGAGGAGAATGTTCCTGGAAGGGGAGGCAGCTCTGCAAGAGCTAGGAAGTGAGAGAAGTCAAGGAGAAGGTAGGTCTGCCAGACTGACACAGGGACAGAAGGGAAGGGGAGAAGCATTAGAGGCTCTGTGTTGGGAACAGGTATTGAGAGAAGGAGCTGAATGCTAACCAAGAGTCATTACAATGTAAAGGCAGAATATAGCTGGGTGTGGCAGAGCACGCCTGTAATCCCAGCAACTCGGGGATAGAGGCAGGAGGATCACAAATTCAAGGTCAGCCTCAGCAACATAGCAAGGCCCAATGTAAGCAACTTAGCGAGACCCTGTCTCAAAATAAATAAAAAGGGCTGGGGATGTGGTTCAGTGGTTAAGCACCCCTGGGTTTAATCCCAGTACTGAAAATAAAATAATAACTAATAAAAAAATAACAGAATCTAAGGCTCAGCAAACACTGGCTTCTGCACACAGATGCACTGTGAATATATTCAAGTCTGGAATCTCATGAGCACTTACTCTGTGCTGGCCACTGTCCTAAACACCAAGCCACCCCTTTTCTCATTTAATTTTCAGAGCAATCGAAGGGGTAGACATTATCCACACTTACAGTTGAGGAAACTGAGGCACAATGTGGTTGCGCAACTTGCCAAGAGCACGCACCTTTGAAAAAGACTATCGGCCCCCAGAGCCTGCACCTCAATTGACTGGGCACAACAGGCACCATGGAATTTCCTGTGTGTTTGCGCACCCCCTTGCACCAGGCCCCTGCCAAAGAACTGGTGGGGCAGACTGCAGGGTGGCTCAGAGGGAGTGCCAGGCTAGACCCTGGAGGGCTGACTGAGTGCTGATGACTCCTTGCCTTGTGCCTCCAGCATCCAGATGGTTCACCACTGCACCATCCATGGGAACACAGAGGAGCTGCGGCAGATGGCAGCCAGCCGTGAGGTGCCCCGGCCCCTCTCCACTCTGCCCATGTTTAACGTGCGCACGGGCGAGCGGCTGCCTCCCCGTGTGGACAGTGCCCAGGTGCCCCTCATCCTGGACCAGCACTGAGCACCCTGTGGGTAAGTCCAGCCTTGTTTCTGGAAATAAGAGGGCCTCTGCCTCAAAGCTGGGGAGGGTGATGGGGCATGGAGAGGCCAGAGGGATGGGCACATAGACCTGCCTGTCCCTGCAAGGCAGCTCTGGGGGTTGCTCACAGGCCCAGGGTCATGCCTCCCATCACCAAGCACCCGGGCTCAGAGGGTCAGGGTGAGGATGGCAGGTGAATCCGGGCTTGGCTCTCTCAGTCCTCCTGTGTCCCCAGGCTTCCATTTCCAGTCCGGGCCTCATCCTCCCTTTTCTCTCCACTCAGAGAGCTACGGACCCATGGACACACCCCACTGGCTGATTCTGGCTCCTGGCCCGTTGGACACCAGGCTCTGGATAAGCAGAGCAATGAGGTGGGAGGGCTGAGGGTGGCAGAGGAGTCAGGACCCCCAGAATAAAATACCAGCTGCTCTGCTCATCTCTTGCTGCCGGTGTGCTCCTCTCTCCCACTGCCCTGACTGTCTACATCTCCTTTTTGACTTTCTGGGAGTCCCCAGAGGCTGCCAAGGGCTGCTAGCCTACTCTTTGCTTTTTCTCAAATTTTCTGGAAGAGGGAAGGACCTGCTATGTGCAACTCTCATATGAAATTCACAATGAGAGATTACTGGATCATTACACCCATTTTATAGACCAGAAAACTGAGAACTATGACCGCCAGGTGACAAAGCAAGCAGGTGGCAGGGTTTGGATTGGAACCCAGCACATCTTCCTGCACTCTGCCTACTGTAGGACTGAGCAGCTTGCAGAGTAGGAGATCCATGCTCTTACCTGGAGATTTAGTTAATGCCTGCCACAGAACACTTGTTGAACTGAGTATCACCAGTGTGCCTTGTCCCTGTGCACCTGGGAGAACTCAGCTGGCCGTGCAGAGGCCCAAGGTTATTTTCCCAGGTGGCTCCAACCAAAGTGGGCCAGCCCCGCCCCCACTCACTGCCATCTGTGCCTCATCCAGTCTCACATTTTACCACTCCCATGTGGGGAGGCTGGAAGCTAAACCTGAGAGGTGACCCAGATAAAGGAGGGATAGCAGAGGACATGTGGCTTGGGCTTCTCTAGGTGGCAACTGCAAGAAAATCCAACAAGAACCCAGCATCATCCACCCTGTCCTCTTCATTGCTTCTCTGCTGGGGGACCCCAGCACCCCTTTACCCACATGCCTCGCAACTTGCTGCAGTTTTGGTCTCTGCTCTAATGGCAGGTCCTCAGAGAGCCCCCTTGCCCACCTTTGGCCTCCAGGGCCCCTTCACACCCCGCCTTGCTCTCAGAGATGCCTAGCATCTCCCCAGCAGGCTCACTGATTCGCTGTGTGTGTTCAAAGAACACTCGCTGAAGGGATGGCTGTGAGTGCCTGGCCCCTGCCGCATGTGCGCATACGCTGCGCCTGCGCTGTTGCCACTGCCAGCCTCAAAGAATGCTTATGAACTCCATGTTCAGAGCGTTAATGAACTGGCTGATGGGAAGGGACACTAGGGGAGGGGACAGAAAATAGTGATAAAGACTTTAGCAATAGGCTTGCTCAGCCCTTTGCCCAGAGAGGAGGAGCAACCTCCTTCAGGACTAGGCGCAAACCCAGACAGACGCCAGGCCTCTACTCCTCATTGCTGTCTCCTTCCTCCTGGGCCCATCATCTAATGGAAAGCCCAGGAGCAGCACAGAGTCTGCTCAAACCGGAGGCAAGGAGCAGCCAGCCAGCTGCCTGGGCTGCTCCGCTCCACCCTGGCCCCTGAGGAGGGGGCTACAGTCTCCCCTGTCAGTGTCTTGCTGCAGCAGCCAGGCAGACCTTGGGCCTCCTATGTGCTCTTCCTGTGCTGGCCAGGGATGGGAGAGCGGGAGGCCAGCTTCCCCTGCTGCTTTCCCGCCTGGCCTTGGGGTCTTGGCAGCGCTGTCCTCCCTGTTTGGCTCCAAGAAGCACAGGGGAGTCTGGCTGCCTGCCGGAGAGGAAGTGGCCCAGACAAGTAGTCGGGAGGATGGCGTGACTGCAGCGGACACAGAGCCATGCCCAGGCACAACACACAAACAGCCAGCTGCCCAGTGGCACCCAGGGATGACACAGTCACTCTTAATGCTCCTTTGCCACTGGGCAGCAGGCACCCACCCCCAAAGGGCAAGATTCCACCCAATAGTCACACCCCCTCCTCACCATCCCTGACAGAGCGGCAGCCACCCCCCAACCCCACTTCTACCCCAAGACTCAGCCCCGCACAATACTCCTCCCTGGTCTCCTCCAGTCCCACTGCTGGGCCTGACAAGACCAGATGTGTGGCCACCACCTTCGCCCTAAACAGCCCTGTGCATGGCCTGACCCTACACATTTCCTCACCAACTCCAATCAGCCAGACCTGGGGATACAGGGCACCACCTAGCAGGCCTCGGCCCCTGGAGGCACGCTCAATCACAGCTTTGCCACACCTCAGCTGCCTCATCCGCTGTCGCTGTTGGTTAGTTCACTCACAAAACCACTGTCATTCCTTCCTCGAGGCTGTCATGAGACTTCGTAAGCACCAGGCATGCTGGTGGCTCCCAGGAGTGGGGACATTTATTGTACACAAGCCGTCCATGATCTCCCCAGGCCAGTGGTCCTGGGTGTATCCCTGCCTTCCTCAGATCCAGACTAAACGGGTTCCATTTCCATCTATGTGTTCTGAAAAGTTCTAGGGTGGACACTTAAATTTGTGCTTTCCTCCGTACAGAACTGCTGTATGGCATGGCACTGTCTAGCCCATGGCCACCGAGGATGCCCAAGCTGTAAGTGGAAGGATGAAATGATATTTTGGGATATTCCAGGTTAAATTTTTAAAAAATTATTAAAATTGATTTTGCTGGGGCTGGAGTGGTGGTTTGCTGGTTACGGTGCTTGCCCGGCAAGCGTGAGTACATGAGTTCAAACCCCAGCACCACGTACACAATGAAGTCTTGGAGCAATGAAAACCACATGAAAAACTCAATAAAATTGATTCTCTCTCTCTCTCTCACTGTCACTCTCTCTTTAAAAAGAAAAAAAATGTTTTTGCCTGTTTCTTTTTAACATGGCCACTAGGTAATAAAAAAATGACATATGTGGCTCATATTTTAGTTTTATGGGACGCTGTAGATGTCATGACTCCCCCTTTATCTCCATTCCAGATTGACTCAGGTCCAGAACTCAAGCTTTCACTTGCTTTCTACTGAAAGCCTGCTCACCAGGCATCCGAGAAGCCCTGGGGGTGCAGAAGAGTTTGCCCCACAAGAGGGGGTCCCCTCCTTGCTGTAAACCGTGCTTTGGTTCCCACCATCCCTCAAGGTCCTCTTTCTTGACTCTCTGCTTTTCTCTTTCAGTAGCCCTCCTTCTCAACTCCCCTCATTGTCGTGTGCAGGGAGAATCCCACTATGTCCTATACCAAAGTCACCATGGGTGCCAAAGTCACCTCCTTCCTGGCCTAGCCTTGCACAGTGTTAAAACTTCCGTGGGTCTAAGGACCTGTCACCCTCCCAGACAAGGGCCAGCCTTCTTCTGGAGTCTTGCCTCTTGGACCGTCAACATGCCCCCTGGCCTAGCTTGGTGCCTTCCAGAGCACACACACAGAGGGCCACAGAGACACAGCTTCTCACTAACACCAGGGCTCCCACTGGTGCTGGACTTCAAGGTGGTGGTCTCGCCCTCAACTCACCCTCTGTTAGTCTTCCCACACTCCTTCCTACCCACACCCCATCCATCCTTATTCACACAGACAAGACCCTCCTGTGCCTGTGGACACATTTGTCCCAGTGCCATGATCCATGCTTTCCACAGCTGGCATGGCATCTCCTCCACTCCCCACGTATGAGGAAGCTGCCCTCATTGTGTACAGACCCCACCTGCCCCAAACACACACCCCTCCACACATGTGTGGGACCTCTCACCCCGAGCAGGGGCCCTGGTGAGCGGGTACAGAGTGAGACAACTTCTCATTCACAGGTGCCCACCAGGAGACCAAGTGGGGACCATCAGAGGCACCTGCCCCCCCATGCGCCATCAAACAGGCCTCCCCACGTGGATGCTGGCTTTGTCCCACATGCAGCCCTTCACCCCCAGTCCCTCAGAGACAGTTGGAAAACAGGGTGAAGATGCTGGGAAGAAAAGGAGGAAAACCCACCAGATTCCAGGTATAGACATTCCTGCCAGGAGGTGGATGTGTTCAGGCCTCCAAAGGGACCCAGGGCTCCAGGAAACCAGCAAAAGTAAAAAGTTCAAGCGAAGTCTCCTCCTTTTCTAGAGTTTTCCGTCTGGATTTGACTGAAAAGTTAGCCATGGGAACTTAGTCCAGAGAAGACAAAGGTGAATCCTTCAGAGCAGTGCTGGGAGCAGCAGGCCTCTTGCCACCAGGCAGGGCAGAGCGAGGGTCCCAGGACAGGGTCTGGAAGCTGTATTTAGGGCAGCTGTGATGTCAGCGGAAAGGAGGGCTTGAGTTGGGAGTGTGGTACAATGGCTCCTTTGTCCCCTTCCCCTCCTGTCCTGAACACACACTGAAGCCACACACCATCCCCATACCACGTGACCCTGACACAGAGTCGCAAGGTGGGGCGCTGCCACCTCTACGGCCCTGACACAGGGTGCTTGTGCCCACGGACATGCACACACGTGTACACGCACACAGTAACAGATTCCTGTGTAGATTTGCATGCACGTAGTGAGAGGCGTATTCACCCCTTTGCCTAGAGCTGTGCTGCCCCATGCGGTAGCCACTCATTCCACATGGTTATTTACACTAATTGCAGTTAATGGAGGTGGGAATTGCATCCCTCGGTCACTAGTCTCATTTCAATGCTCAGCAGCACTGGGGTTCACAGCTGCTGTATTGCTCCCCGCAGGAACAGTTTGTCATTGCCTTCCACTCCCCCTGCATGTGCCAGTTTTTTGTTTTTTATTTTTTGTTTTTTAAGAGAGAGACTGAGACAGTGAGAGAGAAAATGAGAATCAACTTTATTCACCTTTTCATCTGCCTTTGTTTCTCTGATATTTAGTTGTGCACGTGGTGCTGGGATTTGAACCTGAGTCCTCGCGCATGCCAGGCAAGTGCTCCAACCGCTGAGCCACCGCTCCAGTCCCCATGGGCTGGTTTTCACTTGCTCTTCCTCATGTTTGCCCAGGCCTGCGCATGGGCTCACCCAGCTCCACACCCCCCTCCATTCTTGATATTCAGTCTCCCTAGCATCCTCAGACCATGCACAGGGTGCCTGAAGAGAACAGGGTGGAACGTGATGACACGGGCGTAGCAATGATCTCTGCGATCAAGGACTGAGAGCCTTGGGAGCACAGAAGGCCAAGCTCAGCCTGGGGTGGGCAGGGGACTGAGGGGAGACAATGGGACATTTGAACCTGTCCTGGAGGGTAAGGGTTGAGCAGGCAGAGAAAAGGAACAATCTTGTCAGGCAAAGAAGAGCCATAAAGTAGGAAGTGGGGGTGCATATGTAGGAACTGCAGTCACCTTTTTTGAGCTGCGGTGGTAATAGTGAACCTGGACAGGTGGGTGCTGGCCAGGTAGACCCTTGAATGCTGAGCTCAGGAAACTTCTAGATCCTCATGGGGGCAGATGGAGATGGGACCTGGATAGCAAGAGTCCAGGGAACCAGAGGTTCAGGTCGGCAGGGTCGCCTCTGCACTGTGTCAGGATGTCTGCGAGCAATCAGTGCATTAATACCCGTGCAACTTTGAGTAATCTGCCTATGAATAAACCTGCATTTACACGTCGCTTTTCTTGTACATTCTAGACTAATTTCCTTTTTACACTGTTCTACCATGGTAGAGGTGCTAATGAGGAATTGCTCAAGGCCATCATTAATGGCCATGAATACTCAGTGACAGACACAGTAATGGTATTGCCGATGGATGGCCTCTGCAGACTTGTCCATTTCTCTATAGACCCAAGGAGGGACACAGGTCACAGGCCTCTTTTCCCTTTGAGGTTTTGGTTCTGACATATTGGGTGGGGGTGGCAGTAGCTGTCATTTCCCTGTCTCCCCATCTCTGGTGCCCAGTGTGCTACAGACTTCCAACTCTCTGGATTCTCTGTCCCCCACTGGTGACACACAACTGTTCCCATTCCCTGAGACAAGGGAGCCAGCCAGTCACCTTCTCTTCAGTTTCTCAGGCAGGAGGGGCAGAGGGTGAGGGAAAAGAGAAGGGAAGGGAGGAGGAGGAGGAAGAGAAAGCAAGAATTCAGGGAAGGCAAAAAAGGCAGAGAAGTAAAGAAGAGGACCAGAGGTAGAGGCAGGGCACAATGACTCTACAGGCTGCTAGCTCCCTGCCACCTTGTGTTCTGGGTGTGCAGAAAACCAGCAGGGGGCTGGGCCTCTGTCCTTTGCTGTAGCACCCTGCAGATGTCATGATGGAAACTCTCTGAGTCCCCTAGAAGACTCTTTTGAGCTGGTCCCTGGGAGCAACCAGGGAGCCTTCCTTTCCCAGTGTCCTCCCGGGTGCCAAGGCAGGCTCAGCCCCTTCTCAGGCTGTGCTGCTTGCTCCCTGTGGTGAGGAGGGAGTGGAGGCCAGATGTCCCTTCCATGTATGTCCCGGGAAAGGATTTGCAGAGGGGCTCCCTTACCAGTCCCACCTCCCCACTCCCAGAAACCACAGGAGGCCCCTCCAGTAAATGGCATCGATGGGAGGGTGGGCATGAGGCCTGGTAACACAGGATCTGGAGGAGTGCATGCCCGTGTGTGTGTGTGTGTGTGTGTGTGTGTGTGTGTGTGTGTATGCACCCACGTTACCTATTTGGCATTGAAGGAAAGAGAATTTGGAAACATGCAAAGAGAATTGCTAGAGAGAAAAACTGAAAAAGAAGGAAAAGGTTTAAGGCATGAGGAAGACAAGGGAACAGAGGATGGAGGTCCAGGACAGGATTTAGCAGGCGTGGGGAGGAAAGCAGGGGCAAGGGATGGAAGATGAGCCCACCTGCTCCACATCCCCCTTCCCAGGCCTCCCCCACCCCCAACTCCCAGGGAGGAAATTAGGAGGCCACTGCCGATGTGTTTGGGTCATTTCCACATGCTTTATTCCAGCAATCAAAATAATTAAAAACATCTCAAATTATTATACACATACAAAATAGGTACAGAGTCTCTTGCTTCCTCCCACCCTAGAGGGAAAAACTGTTTTGTGCTTTGGAAAGTTGTGCTCTGAAACCCGGATGCAGGACAGACCAGTAGAGAAGTGTGGAGGATGGGACACAGCTGCAGCAGGGGAGGGTTTCAGAGGGGAGAGAGGGGAGAGAGCGACAGGCCCAGAAACCAGAGGGGTGGGCTGAGAGAAGGTAGAAAGCTGAGCAGGCTGGAGCCCAGCACTCTCTCCCACCACGTTAAATAGCACCGTTAGAAAAAAAAATTCACATGAGGCCCCATCCACGAAAAAGAAAAAGAAAGAAAAAAGAAACCCCAAAGAATAAAAAAAGACTTTGAACAAAAGGAACATTTGCTGGTCTAGGGGGGCATCTCAACTTCTATAGCACCAGAGATTTCTTCCCCATCCCACCCCATCACATAGATGTAGCACCTTTGATATAAAATGGGGAGCTGCTGCCACCCTGCCCCCATCCCCGCCCCCACACAGTTGCCCCGGTGACACAAAGACGAGAACGAGGTAGTCTTTCAGCAACACAGTTACAAGGAACAGAACAATCTCTCCCACCCAGCCCTGCGCGCATGGGGATTGGCACCGATGTTTCTGCTCTGCCGTGGCCCTGCCTGACTCTCCTCCAAACCCAGGGAGGGGCTGGGGGCTCCCTCCGCATGGCCCCCTTGAAAACAAAGTGGCATGTACTGCAGAGGGCAGGGGTTGCCAGAGGGTGAGGCTCCTGTGGCACTCTGAGAACCCCAGGTCCCCCTAGGGTTTGGGGGTGCTAGGTGGGAGGAATGGGCAGGGGGTTCAGGGCCACTTGGATGTTTCAGCATTGCCTTTGGTTGCTAGGCAGACAATGCATTGTTTTCTGTGTCTTTGGGGGAGACTTGGATTTGGGGAGCAGTGGAAGAGAGGCCCCAAGCAGGGGTGGAGAAGGAGCAGAAAGGGCAGCATCGGGGTATCATAAGCCCAATGGGCAGAAAAGGACTTACCCCCACATGGGTCTTCAAGCAAGTGGACCAAGCTTCCTTTTTTAAAAAGTTATTTATTTATTTATTCTTTTTTTTTTCTTTGGTAAGGTTGAATGCACTTTTGGTTTTTGGTCGTGTTCATTTGGTCAAAGATAAAAACTAAGTTTGAAAGATGAATGCAAAGGAAAAAATATTTTCCAAAGTCCATGTGAAATTGTCTCCCATTTTTTGGCTTTTGGGGGGATTCAGTTTGGGTTGTTTGTCTGTTTCCAGGACCGGGGGAAAGTGGGCCAGGTGGGAGGGAGCCAGGTTGGGGTGGAGGGAGTTTACACGAAGCAGACAGGGCCAATGTCGATGCCGAATTCCTGGTCTGGGGCGCCAATGTCCAAGGGGGCCACATCGATGATGGGCAAGCGGGAGGTCTTGGTGGTTTTGTATTCGATGACTGTCTTGCCCCAGGCTCCGGTGTGACTCTGGGGTGAGGGGAGACAAGGGGAGAGGGCCATTACCCATGAGGATGATGGACTAAGGGGAACTGTCCTGCCCCAAGAGTCAAGGCCCAGAGGGTGGGGCCAGGCTTGGGGGGCTTACCGTGCAGCCATCGTAGATGGTGCTGTAGGTGAAGCGGCTGTTGCCCTCGCCCCGGAGTTCGATTTCGTTGGAGCCCTGGAGCAGCAGGGACTTCTTGAGATTGCCAGTCTGCTGGTCCATGTAGGCTACGCTGTTCTTGCAGTGGTAAGTGATGTTCTGGGAAGCCTCGGTGGACATCAGGCGCAGGAAGGTCAGCTGGATGGCCACATCGGCAGGGTCGGAGCCCTCGCTGCCATACTCGAACTGTGGGGTGGGGAAAGACAGAGTAAGTGATCTCGTGGGTGCCTCTAGTCGCTGACCTCCCTGTTCCTGAGTCCTCTCAACTAAGTCCCTCCACCCTCCCTCACCCCTCTGTATTCTACCACTGAGCTCCACCCTCAGCCCTTTTTAAAATTTGTAATTTTGACTCAGGGTCTTGCTAAGTTACCCTGGTTGCCCTCAAACTTGAAATCCTCTTGCCTCAAACTCCCGAGTCTCTGGAATTACAGGTAGGTGCCATCTCACCCAGTCCAGCTAACTTTTGTCGAGGGTTATCACTTGCTCACAGGGACCCTGAGTCTGAGCCAGCATCAAGGACCCAGCACTCTAGCCTCCCAGCCTAGCTCTGGCCATCCCACTCAACAGAGTCCACTCTAAGATTTCCCCCTCTGAGCACTGGGCTAGCCCACCTCCTGAAAGTGGTTCTTGGGTCCAGCTCACGCACCTGGAATCCATCGGTCATGCTCTCGCCGAACCAGACGTGCCTCTTTTCCTTGGGGTTCTTGCTGATGTACCAGTTCTTCTGGGCCACACTGGGCTGAGTGGGGTACACGCAGGTCTCACCAGTCTCCATGTTGCAGAAGACCTTAATGGCGTCCAGGTTGCAGCCTTGGTTGGGGTCAATCCAGTACTCTCCTGCGGCAGGACAAGGTAGTCAGGGGAGGTCGGCGGCCAGCACCATACAGGAGGTGGGGCACATATAGGCATGGGGTCACTGACATGATAGGACAGGGAGGAGGGGTCAGCCAGGGTGGGCCCTCACCGCTCTTCCAGTCAGAATGGCACATCTTGAGGTCGCGGCAGGTGCGGGCAGGGTTCTTGCGGCTGCCTTCAGGGCTGCGGATGTTCTCGATCTGTTGGCTCAAGCTCTTGAGGGTTGTGTCCACCTCAAGGTCACGGTCACGAACCACATTGGCATCATCAGCCCGGTAGTAGCGGCCACCATCATGAGCCTTCTCTTGAGGTGGCTGGGGCAGGAAGCTGAAGTCGAAACCACCGCTGGGAGGACCAGGGGGACCAGGAGGTCCAGGAGGGCCTGGGGGACCCTGCACACAGAAAGAGAGAGGAGATCAGGGATTACCAGTGTCTGAGCGCACTTGGAGCTGGAGGGCCAAGAGGCAGAGAGGGTAGGGCTACGTACAACAGGACCAGCATCACCAGTGCGACCACGAGGACCAGGGGGACCGATGGGGCCTGGGAGACCGTTGAGTCCATCTTTGCCAGGAGCACCAGCAGAGCCAGGGGGACCCTGGAGGGAGAGAGATGGTTGCAGAAAGCTGGCCAGAAAGCCCAAGACAACCCCACTTAGGGCCAAGATGCCCACCACTGTCCCTGCTGGCTCTGGTTCCCTTGGCCTCACAGGGCCAGTCTCTGCCTCTGACCCGGAGACTCCTCACTCATTCCACCGCTGGGCCAGGAAAAAATATGTGAGAGCAAGGAGTGGGGCGCAGGAGGCAAGGACTGGATAAGACTGTTCAGGACTCTCTTTCCCTCCCCCAATTCCCTGGCCCCGAAGAACTGAGGGATGCCTGCGTTCCCAGTAAAGGGGCCCAGGAATCCAGGAAGAGGAAGTGAAAAGCCCGACTTACGCGGGGACCAGCAGGACCAGATGCTCCAGAGGGACCTTGTTCACCAGGGGAGCCCTGGAAGATAGAAGCAAGGGCAGTTCAGGACCAGTGGGGCTCAAATGTGGCCGGGGCACTAGCTGGGGTGATGAGGGGCAGTGTGGGCAACCCACACCCCCTCCTACTTCTGGAAATCTCATCCCAGGCTGCCCATATGCTGAGACCTCTCCCACAATCCCTCTCTGCACACCCCTCTCCCTCTCAGATGCTACTTGGAAAGGCTCATAATCTTCATACTTGAGTCCCCAGGAGGAAGGAGTCAGAGTGCCTATCCAGAGCGGGGAGTGAGATGAGTGTTCCCTGCACCATCCCTCAGCAGAGTGTGGGCAGATGACCAAAGGGGGGACTGGGGGTCGCGCATACTCACAGGAGGGCCAGGGGGACCCTGGAGACCAGAGAAGCCACGGTGACCCTTTATGCCTCTGTCGCCCTGTTCGCCTGTCTCACCCTTGTCACCACGGGGGCCTTGGGGTCCCTAGGAGAGAGGAGGGGCCAGGCTGTCAGGTGAAGTTCTGCTGGTGCTGAGTGGGGCATTGGTCATATCTGGATAAGGGTATCAAGGGCATAGAGGTTGGCATGGGGCACTTACAGCAGGACCACGGGCACCAGCGGGGCCAATGGGACCAGCAGGACCGGCGGGACCCTGGGGAGAGCAGAGAGAGCATTAGATCCTGGCCAGGGGATACTGAGGCTGAGACCTCCCCACAGCCAATCCCTGTCTGCCCACAACCCTCCACTGCAGTCATCTCTCCTGGCTCCCAGATAACCCTCCCCAGGGGTAAACCTCACTCCTCAGGGGAAGTGGGGTCCTGTCTGGAAAGGGGCCTTGAGGGCAGTGGAGGGCCTAGACACCTTACAAGACCTCTCTTCCCCCTGCCCAAGTAAGTGAGCTGTCCATCCCCAATCTTCTAAGCAGGCCTTGAAAGCTCCTGGCCTGAGCCAAGCCCAACTACTTACAGTCTCACCACGATCGCCACTCTTGCCAGCAGGACCAACAGGGCCAGGGGCACCAGGAGCACCAGGAGCACCAGGAGGTCCAGCAGGGCCAGTCTCACCACGGTCACCCTAGAAGAGGAGGGCAGGGGAATGTGGGTCAGTCCTGGCTGGGGTGGGTCTGTGGCAGGCAGGGCTTCAGCCCTGGAGTGTAGCTTTCTTACCTTGGGGCCAGGAGAGCCATCTCGTCCAGGGGAACCTTCAGCACCAGGAGCTCCCTGAAGAGAGAAAGGAGAAAAGTAAGGTCCACCTGGAGGAAAGCTCAAGACAGACCCTCGAGGCCCTGCTGCCGGCCCTGGCTCAGGGCTACAGACTGCTCACCTCGCGTCCAGATTCTCCAGGGGGTCCAGCTAATCCAGGGGGGCCCATGGGGCCAGGGGGGCCGCGTTCACCACTTGCTCCAGAAGGACCTTGCTTGCCGGGTTCACCCTAAGCAAAAGGAAAGAGTCAGGCCAGAGACAGGGTGTGGAGGCTAAAGTCCCATGACGGTCCCTATCAAATATGCCTTCCTTGGCCCCACCACCCCCAACCTGCATCCTCCAAGTCCTGAGGACCCCAAGGTGAGGGTGTACTCACAGAGGGGCCAGGAAGACCAGGGAAGCCTCTTTCTCCTCTTTGACCGGGCAGGCCAACCACACCACGCTGTCCAGCAATACCCTGAGGTCCAGGGGTACCAGGAGCACCCTGTGGGAGGCAGAGGTGGGTGAGGTGCCTCACAGAGACACAGGGTCCACTCCCCAGTGCTGGACACCTCCAGAGCTTCAGAGATCTGAGCTGGCACTTACAGCAGGGCCATCAGCACCAGGGGATCCTTTTTCACCAGCAGGGCCAGGGGGACCAGGGGGACCAACTTCACCAGGACGTCCAGCAGGGCCAGTCTCACCACGGGGACCTTTGCCACCTTCTTTGCCAGCAGGACCAGGAGGACCAGGGGGTCCAGCGTTTCCCTAGATGAGGACAAGAGAAGTGGTCAGACTCCAGTGGCTTCCGAAGCATCAGAGGCTGCCGCTGGGCCCACCATCCTCCTGACCCAGAGAAGTGGACTCTGCATGGATACTCACAGAGGGGCCAGGGGGACCAACTCGGCCAGCAGCACCAGGGAAACCAGTAGCACCCTGGCAGGGAAGAACACAGCATGGTTAGGGGACAGCCAGCTCACCTGTCCCAGCCCCCTCCAAACATTGGCTCTGGGGAGGCTCCACAGAGAGGCCGGTGATACTCACAGGGGGACCAGCGCTGCCACGAGCACCTTTGGGTCCGGGAGCACCAACGTTACCCTGCAGATAAGCACAGAGGTGTGAGGCCCAGGTCAGCCCTGGGTCCAAGGCTGCTGGCAGCTTGACTTGAAGAGGATGAGGTACTCACAATGGGACCAGGGGGCCCAGCGGGTCCAGCAGGGCCAGGAGGACCAGCATCGCCTTTAGCACCAGCATCACCAGGTTCGCCTTTAGCACCAGGTTGACCATCAGCACCCTGGGGAGGAGGACAGAGGTGGGTGGAGAAGGTTCAGCAGCAGGGGCATTGGGAGGAGGCTGGGGGAGGGGCAGCAACCAGTGACAGGGAGGTGCTCGGGTGGGAGACAGTCCCTCCCTGCCTTTCCCCCTGACTCAGGCTGACAACTCTGTCCTCATTCAGTCACCCAGGGTCCCATGCCCCAGTGGGTGATGGAAAATGAAGTGGGTCTTGATACTTACAGGGGGGCCAGCGAAGCCAGCAGGGCCAGGGGGACCAGGCTCACCACGGTCACCCTGGAAGAAAAGGAGGCAAATTGGAAAGATGCCACAACACTGGGGAAGGTGAAAGGAGGGAAGGGCAGAGGGACAGGGAAGAGGGACAGGCAGAAGGCAGGGGGAGAAGGGATGAGGATGGGTCTTAACAGGTGCTTCTGTACTTACAGGGGCGCCACGGGCTCCGGTGGGACCAGCAGGGCCACTGGGACCACTTTCACCCTGAGAGGGACAAGCGGCTCAGGGTTAGGGATCATCTCCTGGCAGATGAGCCCAGGAGAGCCTCCCGTCTTGGTCCCTCCAGTTTCCTAGGTCGCTAACTCGGTACAGCAGGACCTGTCTATCCAACAGGCTCACTGAAGAAGCTGTGTTAGGAAAGAAGGTGGGGAGAGGACTACTCACCTTGTCACCAGGGGCACCAGCAGGACCAGGAGGACCAATGGGGCCAGTCAGACCACGGACACCATCTTTGCCAGGAGAACCATCAGCACCTTTGGGACCAGCGTCGCCCTAAAGACAAGGAAAAGCCTGAGACTTGCAGGGTGGGCCAGACGGTGACCTGTAGTGCTCTGCTTTTGTCTGGGAGCCCCCTGAGTGGCCCTCCCCAGCTCTGCCTCACTCTGCCTGTGGCAAGGACATGAGATTCGTTCAAGGGAAAAGGTACCTGCCTGGGGACTCAGGCAGAACCTAGGTTAAGAGGCCACTGACTTGTGCAGCAGGTGATGAACAAGGAGGCCTCTGTCAAGGAGATGTCCTACCTCTCATCACCATGGTAACTCATGGTGAAAGGGCCTGGACTACAGTCAGAGGATTCCCCAGTAAAGGAGCCAGAGGGGAAGAAGGGAGAATTAAGGATAAGAGGGAAATATCCCAGGAAGAGAGAGAGGCTGAGTGATCCAAAGCAGAGAGAGGAGAGAGAGAGAGAGAGAGAGAGAGAGAGATGGGTGGAAGCCATGGGAGACTCTTGGGAAGGGAGAGAAGGGAGAGCTTGAACTTACTCTGTCTCCCTTGGGGCCTGGAAGACCAGCTGCACCACGTTCGCCAGGCATTCCCTGAAGACCAGGGGCGCCCTGGCTACCGGGAGCTCCAGGAGCACCAGCATCACCCTATGTGGCAATCAGGAAGACTGGAGTGAGAGCTGAGGCCCCACAGGTGGGGCAAAGCCCTGAGCCCCTCCTGGCATCTCCCAGGTTTGGTCCTGGGGCCAAAGGCAGGTGTCAGCTAAGAGGAAAGGCTCAGAGCTGAGACTCAGGCTGTGCCGGCCCCACCCACCCTGGTCTGACCCCCACTGTCCCACACCACCTGTCCAGCACTGCCCTCACCTTGGCACCGTCATTGCCAGGAGCACCATTGGACCCGCGGGGACCAGCAGGACCAGGGGGACCTTGTACACCACGCTCGCCAGGGAAGCCTCTCTCGCCCTAGAGGAGGAGGAAGCACATGAGACAGCTGCTCCAGAGACAGGGCCAGGGCATCATGGTGAGGACAGTAAAAGGGATGCTACTTACTCTTGCTCCAGAGGGACCAGGGGCACCAAGATCTCCAGGAACACCCTGGGGGTGAGAGGGAGAGTGACAGTGAGTGATCAGGGTCCTCCCCACAAGAAAGAACTCCTATGTCTCTTCCTGGGGGCTGGCCCTTGGGGCCCATGCGTAGAGATGAATTTCTAAGCATGGAACTAGGATTTTCCCAAACAGCCCCTCTGCTCAAGATATGTCAAAGACCTCCCTTCTTCCCAGACTTAATAATCAGAAGGCTTGAGTATTCTAGCAACTCATATAAAGTCACCCAGCCTAGCAGCCATGCACCTCCTTCCAGATCATATCATACAGCACCTGCTTCCCTCTGTGTAGCTCCCTTCATGATAGGAAGTCCTTCTGGGTGTCTGCTGATTGTCTGATTTAGCTAGCATCTGTGGCCTATTCCTCTGTGTTTCCTGAATTCCCCATCCCTCTACAATTGCTACCACTTACCTGTTCACCAGGTTTGCCTGCTTCACCGGGAGGACCAGCAGGGCCAGGGAGACCCTGTAAGTGGGAAATGGGAGAGGGAAGAGGAAGGTTTAGAATTTGAAAAAGAACAAAGAGGTGCCCCCACCAAACACCCTGACAAGCATGTAACCTCACCTGGAATCCAGGGGAGCCAGCAGGGCCTTGTTCACCTCTCTCACCAGCGGGACCCTGTCATGGAGAGGATGTGATGGTCATGGAAAGGCCAAGCAGAGGAGAGGCAGGGGGTGTCCCTTCCGTGCTCCCTAGGCCTCACAGTCAGGGACACTTACAGCAGGGCCAGGGGGTCCCTGAGCTCCAGCTTCTCCATCTTTGCCAGCGGGACCCTGCGCGGAGAAAGTGAAGAAGTCAGGGTGGGGGGCTGGAGGGCTGCAGTGGGCGGGGCCTGGGGCTCTCTAATGGCCAGGTGCCTGGGTGGGGAGGCAGGGATGGGGAGGAGATACTTACAACAGCGCCAGGGGGTCCGGGAACACCACGCTCTCCAGCTTTGCCAGGCTCTCCCTGTGCCAAAGGGGGTCAGAGTTGAGGCCCAAGGAGGGGAAACTGGGCCTCCTGCATTGCTCCTGTTTACTTGGACTGGAATCTTTTAAAAGAGGTTTTCCTTTAAGACCAATGGCAGGCTCTGTTTACAAGCTCTGGCCCCCTGGGGAATGCTTTTCTGGCTTTTAGTGCTTGGTCCCATAGCAGCCCCCCTCCACCAGATGCCTTTTCAGTTCCCTCCCCTTCCCGCTCCGCCTTCCTTCTGCCTGCAGTGATCTAAGCTGCAAAGGGCTTTTATCTTCTCTGGGATCTCTTTTTAAAACTCAAAAAAACTCATGAAATTTGGCGGTCACTATCATACAGAAGGTGCATGCTACCCATGGAGTGAGGGCACCAATGGTAATTACTTCTAGGAATAGCAATGATCATGGTGCCAGGAGAATGCTTTCATTTTATGGATGGGGTATCTAAGGCCCAGAGAGGAGCAATGAGTGACTCTAGGTCACACAGTAAGTCATCAGAGCTGGACCCAAGAGTCCAGTACTCTTGCCTCCAGGGCATGCCTGTCCCTGGCTCTGCATTGCTCCTCGTTGAATACTTACAGCAGCACCTTTAGGCCCAGGGAATCCCATCACGCCAGCCTGACCACGGGCACCAGGGGGACCTGGGGGTCCAGGACGACCATCTTGACCAGCGGGACCCTGAGGATGGGAAGCATGATGGTGGCGGTGAGAACAGAAGGTCGACAGGCAGGAGGGAGAAGGAGGGCAGAGGGCTCAGGAGAGACATACTTACAGGGGGACCAGTTTTGCCATCAGGACCAGGGCTGCCAGGGCTTCCAGTCAGACCCTAGAGGGGAGGCAGAAGTGTGAATGGTGAGGGAAGGACTCTGAGGCTGTCCAGGGAGCTGTTCCAGAGTGCTTATCCCAGATCCCACAAAGGGGTAGGGGTCCTGGCTGAGCTGGGTAGAGGGCTAGGGTCTCACCTTGGCACCAGGCAGGCCAGCTTCACCGGGGCGACCAGCTTCACCAGGAGAACCTTTGGGGCCAGCAGGGCCAGGAGAACCACGTTCACCAGCGGGACCCTGGTTGGGAGGAAGTCACAGGAGCCATAAGGTCTCTGGGTCTCTTTCCCATGGGCCAGTGTATTCTTCCTTCCAGGGGGCATGGACAATTGGTTCGGGTGGGCTTGGAGGGGCAATGGATGGGATGGGGCACCCAAGTGAGGCTAAAGAAGACACACTCATCTGCAGCCACAGCAAGAGCTAATGACCATGGTGGGGGGTGGCTGGGAGGAAGGTGATGACCAGGGAGCTGGGGGTTAACCTCCCAGAGATGAAGAGAGGTTACCTTGGGACCAGCAATGCCATCTGCACCAGGGAAACCACGGCTACCAGGTCCACCCTGAAGAAGGAGAAGAGGCTGGTGAGCCCAGAGACACAGCCTGGGGCACCAGGCAGGCACTGGGGACCGAGAAAGAGGAGGGGTCTGCAGGGGGCACCTACACGCTCGCCAGGGGGTCCAGGCAGGCCAGCAGGTCCGGGTTCACCTCGGGCTCCTCGCTTTCCTTCTTCTCCAGCAGGGCCAGGGGGTCCTTGCACACCAGTGGGGCCCTGGAGCATGCAGAGAAGAGGGGGTAGCCTTGGTTCCAGCCCAGAGCCTGCCCGAGGCTGGGCCTCCACACATGGGGCGTCCCGTCTGCCTGGATCTCCCTCAAGGGTTCCCAGGGCGAGAGTGCTGGCGTGGGACTTACGGGTTCTCCTTTGGCACCAGTGTCTCCTTTGTTGCCGGGGGCACCAGGTTCACCCTGTGGGTGGAGAGGAGAGGATGAGCTGAGAGATGCTCACACCCCACATGGGGTGCTCTGGAGTCAGTGGATGGGTGCAGCAGAAGGGAGAGGTCTGTACTTACGCTGTTACCCTTGGGACCAGGAGGACCACTGGGGCCCTGGGGTCCAGAGGGGCCTCGGGCACCAGGGAAGCCAGGAGCACCAGCAATACCGGGAGCACCCTGTGAGAGGCAGAACAGAGTTGTGTAACCGGGCAGAGGCGGGTGGGAGGGGCTGTCGGGGGAGGACGGGGAGCTGGCAGGGTACTTACATTGGCACCTTTAGCACCAGGTTGTCCATCAGCACCGGGATTTCCCTGTGGCAAAAGAAAGGAGGGTGAGGAAAGGTCTCTGAGGTTGGGAAATGTCACAGGGGACACTAAGGGGTGACACTTACAGCGGGGCCAGCAGCACCAGCAGGGCCAGGGGGGCCGGGCTCACCACGAACACCCTGGGGACCTTCAGAGCCTCGGGCTCCTTGGGGACCAGCTTCACCCTGGATCAGAGGAAACATCATGTCAGAAGCCATGCAGGGGAACCCAAACTTGCCTCTCGATGGCAGGGGGAGGGGAGAGGAGAGAAGGGACAGGAGAGCAAGAACGAGGCCTTGGGAAGGGGACCCCAGGATAAAGGTGTTGGTAATAAGTCTTTCTCTTGCCACTCTGGATCCTTCTGGTTGTGGGAGCAGGAAGACCCCACCCCCTTGGTCAGTGACAGTCACGTTCAGAGGAGGACAAGGTCTCACCTTAGCACCAACAGCACCAGGGAAGCCAGGAGGACCAGCGGGACCAGTGGGACCCTGTGAATGAAATGGAGACATTAGCAAGCAGGAAGCAGGTGGCTGCAAGGCCTATCCTGGGACAGAAGGGGTTTCAAACCAACATGACCCACTGCTGGTGCCAAGCCAAAAAGCTGACACTGGGACCCCTCCCTGAGCCCAGGTCCTTGAGTCCAGGGCCCATACTCACAGGGGGGCCAGCAGCACCAGTAGCACCATCATTTCCACGTGCACCCTGCAAGAGAGAGGGGAGCCCGGGTTATGTCCACTGAGTCCTGGCCAGCTTCTGCAGACTTTGGGGAGCCCTGTCCATGGGGCCAGGAGTACTTACAGCAGGGCCAGGGGCTCCAGGGCGACCTCTCTCACCAGGCAGACCACGGGGACCCTGACAACCAAACCAAGAGAATCAAGTGAGAAGAGAGACAACCTCCTCATTCCCAAGCGTCCCTCTTACTCCAGTACCCTGCTCCTCCTCCCTCTAGAACTGGGCACACTCACCATCTGGCCAGGAGCTCCGTTTTCACCAGGGCTGCCAGGCTCACCCTACAGGACAGAGAATACAGTGAGGAATTCACACGTGGTGGGACTGGGGGGAGGCAGAGGACCAGGACATTTCCACAGCCTCTTACCTTGGGACCAGCGGGACCAGCATCACCCTTGGCACCATCCAAACCACTGAAACCCTAAGATGGGAAAGAGGGACAAAATGAGACCCTGTGGAGGGGTAGACTGCCTTGACACCCACCCAGATCTGAGAAGGAGCCTCAGGAGCCCACCGGAGCCATCTCCCTGCTCTGAGCTACACTAAACCCAAATAGCCCAAGATCCCTCCAGTTCCTTTACTGGGATTTCTTTCCCATGGAGGGAAATTCTTTCAAATGTCTACCACATCCCTTGGGATTTCTGTAGCTGTCACCCACCAAGATGCACACCAAAGTCTATTGAGGAAGGGGCCGGAATGATAGGAGGCCCAGGACTTTGGGAGCCTAGATGACCCAAGGGGGACTCACTCTGTGTCCCTTCATTCCAGGGAGGCCAGCTGTTCCAGGCAATCCTCGAGCACCCTGGAGAGAAAAATAAAAGAAGACAAGGAAAAGCCCTTAGCATGCAAAGAAGCACAAAAGCAGTGAAGTCAGGGGGTCTGACCCCCCCGCTTCTCACCTGAGGCCCAGGAGGCCCACGCTCACCAGGACGGCCAGGTTTGCCAGCTTCACCCTGCAGGGAGAGAAAGACCATCATGCTCACGTCCCTGGGCAGGGGAAGTGTAGAAGATCTCAGCGTTCCTGGGATTGCTGAAGGTCAGGTTTACGGGCCCAGAATCTTTCGTCTTTCTTTGAATCTAGAGCTCAGTTTAGATCTACCATGAAATTTTGGTGAAATTTAAGTTCCTCCAAAGGACTGCTTTTTTTTTTCTGTGCCCTGCATTTTAGTCTCACATCTTTGCACCCGGAGCACTTAAACCTGAGAAAGTCAGAATGGGACTGGAGATCCCTTTAAGGTGGTTGATGTGTTGGGAGGGAAGGGTCATCCCTGCTGGGGAAAACATCCCACTATGCTGAAGATCATCGTTCAAGGGCAGTCCTGAGCATAGGGGCAGGGGCTTGGGATGGAGCGGGTTGCAGGGTGGAGGAACTTGTCCTTCCTCTTGGTATCAACCCCAAAGGTCATAGGAGCACTGTGCAGAGGCCGTGGGGTCAGAGGATATCTTTACACTCAGGCTAATACTTACATCATCTCCATTCTTGCCAGGGGGACCAGGGGGACCTCGGGGACCCATGGGACCCTAGAAGAAATAAGAAGAGAACTGGTTAGAATCTCCAGGATAAGAAAAAGAAAGAAAGGAAGAAAGAAAGAAAGAAAGAAAGAAAGAAAGGAAGGAAGGAAGGGAAGGCTCAAATTGGAAGGAGGTGATGAGGAAGTCCCAGGTGAGTGTCTTTCCAAGGGAGAATCCGAGTTTGCAGAGGGGGGGTTTATCTGTGGAAAGAGTGCTTACTGAAGCTCCAGGCTCGCCGGGTTCACCAGGGGGACCTTGGAAACCTTGGGGACCCTGGAGAACAAGAAGAGAAGGGTGAGGTTAGAAGGACAGGTGTCTACCGAGCTGTCCCCAAGAATCTCTGAGCACATTTTCTGCTCTCATTCCAATCTTCCCTCCAACAGTCCAAAGCCCAAGAAGGAATATGAAGATTTTGTGGATACTTACAGGTGCACCAGGGGGGCCAGGAAGACCACGAGGACCAGAGGGACCCTAGGAGAAAGGGGGCATGGTAAGACTTCTCTTTTGGTCCCTGTTGGGAGCACAGTTGCCATGCATCCTTTCTAGACTCTGATGTCCCAAAGGTGGTTTTTACCTCCCAAGCCTTCTTGGCCACCCCCATATGCTCATCACTGGCCTATCTCTGGATCCCTATCCTTTTTCTGTCATCTCTGCTCCCCCTGGTGGCTCACCATGGGGCCAGGCACGGAAACTCCAGCTGATTTTTCATCATAGCCATAAGACATTTGGGGAGCAAAGTTCTGGAAAAAACAAGAGAGAATGCATGAGAAATCAGCATTAGAACAGTGAATTGAAAGGCAGAATACATCTCCAATAATGGGACAAACTGACAACACCTGCTTCCCAATGTGATGTCCCGACAGACAACATCGCTTGTGAGATTTTCCTGCTAAAAAGAACGCATCACCGGAATCTAACCTAATCAGACAATCCCAAATTGGGGGACACATTAATAAAATAACTGGCCTTCAGAAAACAACTAGACTCTTCAAAAACTTTCAGTGTTATGAAAGACAAAGAAAGTCTCAGGAATAGTCTACATTCATGCGAACAAAAGTGATATGACAATTTAATGCAATTCATGATCTTGCATCAAAAAAAGCTATAAAGGACATAATTGGAATGTTGATGAAACTTGGGCTGTATATTAGATAATCATTTTGGATCCATGTTAAATTTAATCATTGCGAATATGGTCACATATGAAAATGTTTTTGTTCTTAGAAAATACACTCTGAAGTATTTAGAAGCAAAAAGACATCATATCAGCAACCTATTTGAAAATAGTTGAGCAAAAAAAAAATAATAACATGTATGCATAAATGGAAACTCATAAGGCGGATGTGACTAAGTGTGACAGGTATATGAAAGTTCTCTGCACTATTTTTGAAACTTTCCTGTAAGCTTGAGATTATTTCGAAGTATAAAGTTATGTCAGCTGCCAACAACAACAACATTAAGAGAAAGCACACATGGCCTTTTTAAGGGGAGTCTCGACCCTCCACTTACTCCTCCGAGGCCAGCGGGTCCAGGGGGTCCAGGGGGTCCTGGGGGCCCAGGAAGTCCAGGCTGTCCAGGGATGCCATCTCGTCCAGGGGGGCCTGCGGGTCCCTGTCATGGGGGGAGGGCGGGGCCGGAGTGAGCACAGGCGGGAACCACGCCCACCTCCAGTCTCCCAAAGCCCCCAGAGTGCACAGTTTACCCTTGGGCCGCGGGGGCCAGTGTCTCCCTTTGGTCCCTGTGGGGTTAGGGGAGAAGAAACAAGACGCTGGTTAGGGAAGGGAGGACAGTGAGGGGTCATGGACTTGATGGTAACAGCGGAGAGGATTACCTCAACTCCTGTGGGGTCTTGGTCCGTAGGTGATGCTGGGGGAGAAAAGGCAGAGTTAGTGGCTGGCTGCTATCGGTGCTCCGGGAGGCAGGGCGAGGGAGTAGCCCAGACTTCCCCTAGCCAAGGCCTGAACCGTACCGGCGCCGTCGGGGCAGACAGGACAGCACTCGCCCTCGGGGGTTTTAGCGCCGGGACAGTTGGAGTGGTCAGGACAGACCACTTCGTCGCACATCACTTCGCCGTTGTGGCACAGACAGATCTGGCAGGGGTCGGGTTTCCATACATCGTTATGAGCGCGCCTGAGGCCATTCTGTACGCAGTCGACTCCTGGGACTGGACAAGTAGGAGAAGACGCGGGCTGTCAGCGGCGCCCGAGACCCTCACCTCGGGGCACCAGGGACCCCAGCCCTACCCCGCCCTTTCCCTCTAAGAAAGGCACATTTAGATTTCCCACTTCCTGCCTCCTTCCCCCTTTCCCAGCTGTCTCCCAAGTTCTTCAAAGCTCGGATGCTCCGCTTTAGCATCAGTGACAGCGCGAGGCGCCTGGCCAGGGCGGCTGTAACTCTTCCCAGTTCTCAGGAATTTAAACAAAGCTCTAGGACGGGGTTGCTTCCAACTTCAACCTCAGCCCAAAGGCGCTGAAGCCAAGTGAAATAAAAAGCCATGCTGGTGGGTGGGGGGGTAGTTGGGGCCCCATCCAGAGGGCAGGCTACGGGGAGTGGTTTGGCGTGGAAACCAGAGGCGGGAGTGGGAGGAGAGTAGGGAGGTCCAGCTCCCATTCCGCCCCCATTCCTTGGGCAGGTGGGATGGCGTGGGCGGAGCTAGGGTAAGGAGGGGCAGATTGTAGTGGCCGTCCCGCCCCAGGCTTGAAATGTTCCTCTAAAGTCATCCTAACCTCTAGCACTCACACATCTTAACTGCTTGCTTTCGGGGATAGCCTCACCCCTCCCCCAAAGCCAACCAGCGCTTCCGGGTCACTCTAGCCTAAGAACCAAAAAGTTCTCAAGTAAAGAAATTAGCCAAGCCCATCGCGCAGGCTACTCAGATGGTCACTAGGTGGCGGGCTACGCTAAGCAAAGAGAACGGAGAGGCAAATCTCCCTGGACTGGCTTCTTTTAGAGGCAGGGGCTATCCCATCCCTGGCTTTATTTTCCAGTCCTAGAACTGGGGTCTATGCCCGGCAATAACCCACGTTCTTGCATCTGCAGCTCCCGCGCCCGAAAGGGCTGGACCAAGAAGCGCAGTGCTTAGTGTTGGTCAGCAGGGGGCGCAAGGACTACGCCCTGCCAAGTCGCGCCAAACTTTCTCGTCCTCAACCCGCCCACTCCGCGCGTCCCATCCCCCTGCAGCCCAGCACCCCCGCGGTCCCAGGAATACTGTCTAGCCCGTACAGAAGGCAAACAATCTTTCCTTATGAATCATCCCACAACCCTCCTGATTGCTTTTACATCTTGGGCTCCAAACCCTATTTCGGCGCCCCTACCCCATCTTCCCCATCTTCGACGTACTCTGTCCGCACCGGTGCCCGGATCCCCGCCTTCCCTGTTGTGCTCCACAGTGCACGATTTCATCCCGCACCACCTCACAACGCACTCTGTTTCACTTCCCACGCCTGGGAGGTGTTCACCTCAACCTCCACCCCAGGGTAAAGCCCCTCTTTCCTCAGGGTGCTGAGGAAGAGCCCCCACCATCTCCCTTCCAGGGACTCCCTTCTGAGTCTCTCCGCAGCATTCCGAATCTCTGTTTAAGTCGGGTCCTTTGGACCAAGCTCAGGACGCGATACCAAGTGGCCCTGGACCCTCAAAAGTTTGCAACTTACTGTCTCCCTCTTGGTCATTGACTTGGCCTTCCGTTTGGCCGTGCGTCAGGAGGGCGGTGGCCGCTAAGAGGAGCAGGAGCCGGAGGTCCACAAAGCTGAACATGTCTAGACCCTAGACATGTAGACTCTTTGCGGCTGGGGTGGGGGGTTAGCGTCGGCTCATGCGTGGCCTCACACTCCGCGTGCCTCCTGCTCCGACCCCGAGGAGAAACTCCCGTCTGCTCCGACAACTGGCCCGGGCCCCTTTTATACGGTCCTGATGGAGAGCTGGGAGGAACCCTGCCCCTTAGAGAGGGGGAGCCGGCCGCCCGTCCCCCAGCCAATCAGAGCCGCCTGGCCCGGCCCCCGATTTGGAACGGAGAGGGGGAGGAGGAGGGAAAGGAAGGGAAGGGAGTCCACCCGACGTCTCCCCCCTTTGCCGCTCTGCCTCCCCAACCCCCCAGCCCAGCTTGGGCCAGAGGTGCTGCCGCTGGAGTGTTGCTGGGTTCTCAGGAGAGTGTGGGCTGAGTGGGGTAGGGGTGCCCCTTGCACTTTCTTCCCAAGACCTCCATTCTGGAGGAAGTGGAACTGGACGGCTGAGTGGGGAGTCTTCAAAAGTGGAGGCATTGGGGGTGCTTAAGAGAGGGTCCTCCTGACCATCCTTCATTCACTCTCCTGACAACCTTGGCCAGAGCTAAGGAATGGGTCTAAAGTGGCCAACCAAGGGCCTCTCCAGAACAGGAGAAACAGGGAATTCAAACCATGAGCCTGTCTTGGGGATGTTTCCAGGTGTGTCTGGGGTATGGAGGTTAGGGATATTTGAGGAATAAATTAGATATTCCTTTACAGACATTAAGAATCAGATACTTGGAGGGGATGCTGGCAAGGTATTTTTTAAATGTTTTTATATTTATTTATTTATTTATGTTTATAGGGTAGGGTGTCAGTTCTTCCACCATGCCGGACAGACTCAGATGCTGTCCTCCTGTCCTCAGGCATGATAGAGTGGGATGGGGTGGAGAGGCTGAGGTTCAGGGTGAGAAACTTGGCTTTGTCTCTCCTGAAGGAAGCTTTGGTGCTGAGTGTTGGGGTAGCAGGGTAGGGGTGGTGGAGAGCTGGGGACACAGAGGTGTGGATTAGGCTTTGCAATCCCTTACAACTCACTCCCCAAACTCTTCCACCCAAGAACTGGGGAATGAATTTGAAGGGAAACAGGGCCTGTGATCATTGATAACTTAGAAAAGGGTCTTGTATCTGCCATGACTGTGGCCAGGAGTTGGTTAGAGACCTTTCTACACAGCAGTCAATCCAGAGAGAACTTGGGTGGAAGGCACTCGGCCAGGGTGGGTGTCCTGGATGCTGTTTAAAGTCCCCTTCTCTCAATGTACCTGGACTCAGGGTTGGGAACTTGTAGGAGAATTTGGATGTCTGGGGAAATCAGCCTTTAAGTGTTTGAGATGGAGTTGCAGGGGAGGCTGAGTGATCTTATTTTGGAGGCTGCTTCTCATTGCTTTCCTGAAAGCTCTGGCCATTTTTGTCTACCCCTAGAATCAGGAATGGATCCTCTGTACTCTGAAAGGGAGTCGGGACCCTGCGAACAGGAGCCTACATTTGGGGAAGATGCCTCTAGAAGCCAGCGTCCTTTTCTTCTCCCGATAGTACTCTACCTCAAGCCAATCTTTTGGGCCTCAATTCTGCCAAAATCTAGGATCTGAGAGGAGACAATGGGGGGGTCTCCCCATTGTGCCCACCCGTCACTCCTCTTCCTCCTGTACCGCTCCCCCACCCCCATTGTTCTAGAGCTGCTAACGTGGAAGCGGGGAGTCCCTCCTCCCCCAAACCATCCAAGATTCCATCACCTCCCCCCCGCCCCTCTCCACGCCCTCCCCCAGCTGGTTTTGTGCAATGAAGGCAAAGGAAAAAAAGAGAAAAAAAGACCAAGGGAACAGAAGGGGAGGGAGCCACGTCGGCCTGCCGTGGGTAGCTAGAATGAGCAGTGCGGGTGGGGCAGCGGAGGGAGACGGCAGGGGCTATAATTAACAGGAAAATATAGAGTTTCCAGAGAGGCAGGGTTGGAGACAGCAATGGAAGGACGGGACTTCATCAATTATCCCAACCATGTGGCAGTAACTTGTGGCCCAGGAGCTGCCCCCGCCTAGTGCCAGCAACTGCAGGGCAGGACTGGGGGCTGAGGTGCTGAGATGGCAGTTCGTGGACCCACCAAAGTCCAGAACACCACTTGGTCAGTTCCAAGCCTCTTCCCCAACAGAGGACAAGGGGCCCTGTCCCAAAGGGAACAGATATTTAGAGCAGTTGTCCAGGGCAGGGGATCGCAGGGCTCAGTGTGAGGGTTGGTGTGATCTGCTCGGTAAGTTCTCTTCCTGGAAGGGATTTTGCCCACAGCCCCCTCCCCACACGCTTCCTGTCCAGTCTGTCCTATGTACACCTTGAAGGTGCAGATGGGGTTACTACATCATGGGCATGGGAGTCTGCCAGATGTCAGGGACCCCTAGGATTGGGGCTTTGTGTGTGTAGTGGGTGACAGCTTCCACCCCAATGTCCAGGGTTTCCAAGCATCCTTTACACGTGGCATAGAGCTAAGGCCCAAGGCCTCCTCTGCCACTTCTTGACTTGAAACGCTTGGCGGGCACCCAGCCTGAAGATGTGTCTTTAATTTCTGCAGCATGACAGTGAGAGGAAGAATGTGCTTGGGGTCCCCTCCCAGCCTGGCTGGGCCTCCCTGGCCAGGGCTGAGGGCTGGAGCCTGGGGGAGGGGGAGCTCCAGCTAGGAGGGGAGGAGACGCCACCTCATCTTTAGGAAACTCTGAAGCTCTGGCTTCTTGTGGAATGTAGGATTTTGTCCGGCACTTGGAGTGGGGGGGAGCAAAAGCCAGAATCTCCACCCCCCACCCCCAAGAATGGTAAAGTCATCAGCACTTGGGGGAAAAAAATTCCTCAAGAAGAAAAACAGAAAGAGGAAAGTGCTGAGCTCTGAGTTCTTGCCCTGTCCAAATTTTCCCAAGTGCCCCCCCAAGGGGGAGGGAAGGCCTCAGGAGCTCCTCGCACCCCTATCTGGACTCTAGTGATGTGGGACAGGGGGAAGGGCGTGTCTGAAGAGGTGGTGTTAGGGCACCTGGGGGGGCACACCCCGGCTCCTATTTGAGGTTCCGCTGTCCTTCCTCCTCACTCTGACTGTCCACTGGCCCCGGACCAGAGATGGAGAGAGGGTACCTAGGAGAGCAGAGCGACTAAGAAAGGCTGCAGGAAGACCATGGCCATGAAGCTGCCCAGTTCCCACTGAGGGACCCTGGAGCAGAGTCTGGGGACAGCCCCCAGGTGTGATGGTGCCAGTCCTCCTCCCTTTCAGGGACATTGCCTTGTCTGAGCCCTTTGTTAAGTTCCTTAGCTCCCAGTGCAGCTCTGCTTTTTCTCTGCCTCAGCCTCCATCCCAAGTCCTTCAGCTTCTAGAGATTTCCCTCTCCCCTTCCCCTCTTTTTTCCAGGTTTAGGAGGAAGATGATGAATTAGGTTTTGCCCATGTTGAGTGTGAGACCTCCATTCTGAAATGTGGAGGAAATCCTGGGGCAGCTGGGGCTGGAGACCAGAGCAGTGGTAGATGTGGGACCCCCAGGACGGGGTCACTGAGGCTGTGGGTGTGGACGGTGTCATCTCCAGAGAAAGCCTGGAGGGAGGAGAGCCCAGGGTTGGGACTGACCTGGAGGATCCTCAGGTTAAAGGGCTGGGTAGAAGAGGAGAAGTCCACAGGGCAGACAGGACTGGAGCAGAGAGAAGGCAGGCAAGGCAGAGAGGACCAGGTATTCCAGGAGGCGGAGGCATGCTGCGGAGACACCGGAGACACCGGAGACACCTCCGGTCACCATGGGGAGTGAAATGTTCCCTGGACTTAGCCACCTGCAGGTGACTGGTGCCCCCAGTAGGAGCTGCTTTGGTGAAGAGCTGGGCAAGGAAGCCAGCCTGCAGTGGGCTGAGGGTGTGTGGGACACCAGGAAATGGGGTCAGAGGACACAAAACTCAGAGAAGCTGGTCTATGAACAGAGCAGACAGAGGGACACATCTTCCCTGCCTCCGTTTCTGTCCTTTCCTTACACTCTTCCTCCACTCAAGTGTTCCATTTTGATCCCCTGCCTCCTCGCTCTTTCTCATTCCTGTGGATTTGTCTTTCTCCATCATCCTCCTCTCTGGAGCTCTTTTTCTGGGTCTCTTTGCCTTATCGCTCCCCTCCTCCTTTACTTTCCTTCCAGGTGACCTGAGCCCTTGGTGCCTGCCTGTCGTCCAGCGTGAGCCCTCAGTCCAAGCTTTTGAAGAGAAAGCTCTATTTCCAGTCCTGGCCAGATCCCACCTCACTCTCTGGGAGCACAAGTTCAAGGGGGACAACTTGGGACAGAAGCATTAGGGAAGGAACTGGCATGAGCTGGAGAGACAAGAGCTATAGGGTGACCCCCAGGTGACACCAGGACAATCTAGCCAGCATTGCTCCCCAAGCCCACTCCAGCCCCTCTCCAGGTCCCAGCTAAGAGAGTCCTGGATAGAGGATGTTGTTAGGCTTGGGAACCCCAGTCCTTCTTGACGCTCTGTGGTCATTAAAAGTGGGTACAGTGGTGCATGCCTGCAATCCCAGTGACTTGGGAGGCTGAGGCAGGAGGATCGCAAGTTCAAAGCCAGCCTCAGCAACTTAGCAAGGCCCTAAGCAATTTAGCAAGACCCTGTCTCAAACTAAAAAAGGCTGGGGATGTGGCTCAGCGGTTGAGTACCACTGGGTTCAATCCCCAATAACAACAACAAAAAAGGAGGGTCAGTGCCCAACCTTGCTGTGGGAGCCTGGATCCTGCTAGCGTCTCAGCTACATCACTAGCCCCTCTGAATCTGAAGGCAGAATGGGGTCTCCCTAAGACTAGCATGAGTCAAGTGATTGAATATGTATTTACTCCTTTCCGGTTTGGCTTAGTTCTGGGCTTGTTTTGTTCCATCTCTGGTTCTCAATTCCTCCTTTCCATTCTTTTCCCTCTTCTTTTACTTTTTCTCTCCCCACCCGCAACATCTCTCCCTTAACCTTTGTCTTCTTTGTGGAGTTTTCTTCTTTTCCTCACTTTTCTCTCCCTCTGCCTCTGCCCATGGTCCCACCCCTCCACCCACACACTCCTTTTTCTCCCGCCCGCCCTCATTTTCCTCTCCTGTTCTCTTCCGGTGCCAGTGCCGGCTCTGTTTCTGTGGTGGTGGTGGCCCTGAATCTCCAGTGCTTCCATCCAGTCTTGGGGGTGGTGCTCTGCCTGCAGCTTCCCCCTGCAGGATGCGGGATGCAGGGCAGGTGGCCACCTCCACCAGAAGCAAACTTGGAGGTAGCAATGGAGGGAAGGGTGGGACAAGTGGGTGGGCTTGCTTCACAACCAACTGTCCAGCTGACCTGTAGGGAGATAAACGCAAAGGGAGCCTTCATTGAAAAGCTTTTTAAAGAGGGGATGAGGGGGCAGTATTTGTGGCAGAGGTTCCTGTCCAGATATTAACCTCCTTCCTTTACTCCACTCCACCACAAAAGTCTCCCTAGTCCACTTCTGCCCCAGCCTGTGGGGCTTCCTCCTGGCAAACTTGGAATTGAGGAGTTTCTGTTGGGAGAGGTTAGGCAGGGGGTAAAAGGCGAGGGTCTTCATCTGCTGACCTGTACCAGCCTTGGACAGAAGACACTTTGGACACCCTCTGGCTTGGACACAGAAAGAATTCAGTGTGGATAAGATGGTCCCACCTTCTCCTCCAAAGCCATCCCTACCCTGTCCACTTCACATCATTCACTCATGTAGTCACTCAACAACACTTACATGCCTGGGCACTGAGTGAGCAGCACACACCATGCCTGGCCTCGTGCACCGACACTGGGTGAAGAGGCAGACAGGAACGAAGTCCCATAAATAAATGTGAAGTTGCAATCATAAGATTACAAAGCAGGGACCGCCCTAGTCCTGGGGACCTTGGGTAGGTTGATGGCTAAGAGGAAATAACTTAGATAACGGGGTAGAGGTCAGGGTGGGGAGGTGAGCTGACAAGATGGTTGTACGTACGCAAAGGCTCTGGGGCAGGAGGGGGCATGGAAGGTTCTGGATGCCCAAGGAATCTAGAGAAGACCAGTGTGGCTAGAGACAGAAAGTAGATTGGACAGACCATAGAAGCCAGATCTGGGGTTTTAGTGTCTGTCCTTTGAGCTGCGCACCTCTCTCCCTGTAGAGGGTCTGAGGCATGGGAGGCCATGGTCAGTCTGTGCAATTGTGAGTTTGCTGTGGTTCCTGGATGGAAAAGGTGCTGTGAGGGAGGTGAGGACCAGCTGAGGCTGAAGGGCAATGAATATGCATGAAACTACCTCTCAGCCAAGGCAGCACTGGGTTTGAGGAAATTGCTTCTTCTCTCTGAACCTTATTCCCTAATCTGTGAAATGGGGTAGTGATAAGTCACCTTGCTGGCCTATGTCTTGCTCAATAAATGGAAGCCTCCAGAGAGAATCAAAGAGTAAGGAAGATGCCAACAGCAGATAAGGCAGGTGTCGAAGAGGAGGGGCTTTTGAGCTGAGCCTGGGCAGCGGGCAGCAGGGGTCAAAGGCTGGGTTCAAATGAGAAGGAGGGCACCTCCATGCCCGGAAGCCTGGCACAGAGTGAGACAGACAGACGGGGCATTGGGCAGAGGAAACGTGGAAGATAAGGCTGGAAGAGCAGGCTGGGGCCAATTTCTGGAGGTCTGGGGTTCTCAGTCTGGTGGTCATAGGGAGCTGGTGACTGCTCTGAGCAGCATGCCTTGGTTGTGATTCTTTTGCCAAGAACTTGCCCAAAGGATGGATAACTTGCTGAAAGCAGAAAGATCCAAGTAAAAAGCTGGGGCTCTTGAGGGGAGAGGAAATTTTAAGGAAAGTGGTTGGGACTTGTGGATCTGGGAATCAATAAGAAAACAGAGAGTGGGAGAGGGCAAAGGGGTAGACCAGATGACCCTCCAAAGCAGAGTGCTCAGCTTCTGTTAGGTTGTGGAACTTGAGAGTTGCAAGGCAGAAATACCTTAGATTAGGAAATGTTCTGTTGGAAAGAAAGGTTGAGTTCATTCTGCCCTCCTCTCCTGCAGAGGAGGACACTGAAGCCCAGAGAACGCAAGAGACAGCTTAAGGTCGCACTGCTGAAGAGAGAGGGCTCAGAGGCAGGATGCCTGCTTTACTAGCTCAAACCCCGGGTAGCAGGGAAACAAACCAGGATGGTGGCCAGCATGACACAGGGACCCCACATAATTCCAGTCTAAGCTTAGGGGGACAGTCCAAGAAAGCTGTGCCCCAACTCTCTAAAGCTGAGCCATGTGGCCAGAGGGGGAAGGGAGCCTGATGGGCAGGGAGGAACTGCCACATGGAAAAGGCTTGATGGGAACCATCTGGCCTGGGCGGGGTGTGGACTGCAGGGAGGGAGGGGCAGGAGACGAGCTGGAGGCCTTGGTGGGCGGGCGGGTGGCCGGTTGGGGCTGGGCGTGGCCACCCAGAGGCCCCTACCTTCCAGCCTGCTGCAGCCCAGATGCCTTCCCTGCCGGCTGGGCCCATCCAACCCGCTGACCTCATTCCCAGCTCCCCTCCCTCGCAGGCCCCCCTTGCCTGCCTGCCACGTAGACTGCAGGCTGAGCTGCATCCTTTGCTGGGGAGGAAGAGCAGGACACAGGCACCCTGAGCCCTAAGCCCTGCCCAGCCAGGAAGAGATGGGAGTGGGCGGTTGCCAACATTCTGGGCCTCAGTTTCCCCTCCCCAAACACGAGGTCCCGTAAATGGAGAGGACTAGGGATATGGGAGGAGAGAGACCTGAAGCAGGTTGGAGTGGGCAGAGAGTCGACTCCCTAGAGGTCATTGCAGTCATTCACCTGCCTCTTCAGGGCAGGAGGGTATTATTCTCAGAGCTAGGAAGGGGTAGGAGAAGGATGTTACTCTCTTCTCAACCCATTTACAAGAAAGGGAGCTCCAGGAAAGCTGGGCTGGGGGTCCTCCTGCTACATCAGAATTTGATGCAGTGACAGGCACAGTGTGTCCCCTTCCTTTGGACACCTCAGAAACCTTGCCTTCAGTCTTGTCCCTAAGTTGGAGGGTGGCTCTGCCTCTGACCTCTACCTCCCCCTTGCCTCCCTGCCCCCCAGGTCTGGTCTGAAGCCGCCCCCCCTGGACAGGGGGCTGTCCCTACTGGCTCTCAAGGCGTTCCGGGCCTGTGAGTCATCGGGAATGTCTGCTCTGGTTGCAGCTTCCCACCCCTGGCTGTGGACCCTCTTTCCCCTCCTCCCCCAAACTGAGGGCAGAGGGCTCTGGAGAGAGGAGGAAGCCAAATGCAAGACTGTGCTGAGGCCTCCCCACCCCACACCAGTCAGGAGGGGGCCAAGGGGACCCCAACAGACCCCACCTCTCATCACAGATGGAATTCCTGTCCTGTCTCCCATTTCCCAGGAGGGGCATGTAGGGGAAGGACAGAGCTTTAATGGGCTCAGGCTTCCCCCTCCTGTTTTAGGGCTCAGCTTTGCAGAACTGGGAAGCTGCCCAAGCCTCTTCGGAAGGGCCCTCCCCGCATTCAAGGCTGGGTCTGGCACAAAAGCTGGAGAGGCCCTAGCCGCTCAAAGGATGACACGTCCTGGCTGGGGTGGGGAGTCCACGTCTGCAGAAGAGGGAGAGGCTGTGTGCTGAGACTCTTCCCACAGAGCCCCTCTCACCCCTTCCTCACCTGGGTCTTCTCAGCAGCCCTCCAGCCTGAAGCTGGAAGGAGGAGGGGACACCCTGGGGAAGGGTAGGCCTTAGGGAAGGGTCCTGGTCCTCAGTGGATCGCCCCCTCACCCTCCTTCCAACTCCAGGCCTGGATTAGTTATCTAGAGACCCAAAGTCTGCTGCTGACTGCCCAGGGACCTTAGGCATTCCACCTCCCAGCGCTGTGCCTCAGTTTCCCCATCTGTAAAATAAAGGGACTGGACAGAAAAAGTTACCACCCTTGGGTTGGTAGGTGATTTCGAGTTTTTCCAGTAGACAGACAGACTCTCAGGCACTCACGCCCTCACTCAGACCCACTGATTCCCCCTCACACAGGTGTGCATGCGCGCGCGCACACACACACACACACACACACACACACACACACACATTGTGGATACACTCTTTCACCCATGAATATGCACACACATGTGGCCCTCAGCCTATTTTGGATGTAGCAGGACCCACAATTCCCATTTCCCCCTTTCTTTTCTTTTTTTTTAAGAGAGAAGGAGAGAGAGAGAAAGAGAATCAGGCTGGAGCGGTGGCTCAGCTGTTACAGTGCTTGCCTGGCATGCGTAAGGACCCCAGTTCAAATGCCAGCACCATGTACACAACTGAGTGTTGGAGCAATGAAAACCAGATGAAAAACTAAAATAAAATTGATTCTCTCTTTCTCTCTCTCTCTCACTATCCCTCTATCTCTAAAAGAGAGAGAGATAGAGGATCAATTTTATTATTTTTTCATCTGGCCTGTTTCTTGGACACTCAGTTGTCCCCCTTTCTGGCAGCCCACTCCACTTTCTTCTTCCTTCACTCTGGTCACACACAGCCACAGTCTTTGCTAACACTTTACATTTTTCTCCACCTGAGGTCACTGGCAGGACAAGAGCAAGGAGGGACAGAGGACCAAAGACCACTGCCCTCCCCACTTGGGGCACTTGGCTCTTCTGAGGTTTGGGGCTGGAGGGAGTATGGGGTGCTGAGGAAAACAGCAGAGAAAGCCTTGCTCTTCCCACCTCCGCTGGAGACCTGCAGAAGCAACGCCTCTCACTTCTCTTTCCTGGATACCATTAGCATTCACTTTCAGAAACCCTGACCCTGTAGACATCCTGGGACTTCCTCTTAAGTGTGAGCATTTTAGCAGCTTGTACTGGCTGTTGCCCCAGGCTGCACCCTTCTAGGAACTTCTGCTTAAGGGAGACTGGTCAGAGCTCAGGAAGACTGTTCCAGGGGATGAGATATCTGCTGGCCAGGAAAGGCGTGGGAATTGGGCAGCGGCGCAGGAGTAACAACAAACATCTGTACCAGGCTCTGCTGGAAGCGCTTCACACATCGGCACACCTCACTAAACCACCCCCAAGGTGGTGCCATTATCAGCCCACCCAAGTCACAAAGCTAGAAAGGGCCGAGTTGGGATTCAAAACCTGACTCTGGAGCCCTTGTGCTTAACTGCTTCTCCCAACCCGGGTGGATGCTAAGGAATGCCACTGAAGAAGTGGCTATTTGCACAAATAGGCTGTCTCCATCTGTGTGCACTCATGGGAAGGATCGCAGCTCAGTGTGGCTGGTGACCAACCGCAGCCAGGCTCAGCACTCTGCCTCCTTCCCATCGGCTAAGGCCTGTTGGGAGCTGAGCTCCCGTGTGGGTCATCTCAGCTAAGCCTCATCGCAGTTCTGGGAGGGCATCTTAAGACTTCTATTTTACAGACGGAAATCTCGAGACCCAGAAGGCCTAAGGCATTGCCCTAGACCCCCTTCCTAGAGAGGACCTCCAGCTGGATCAGCCTTCTTTCCATTTCTCTGCAAGCCCCTATTTACAGACATACAGTGTGTGTGACAGAAGGTGTTCATCCTGGGGAGAATTACGCATCCCAGTGGTTTTTCTTTCTTTTTTTTCTTTTTAATAAAGAGAGAGGGACAATGAGAGACAGAGAGAGAGAAAAAGAGAATCAGTTTTTTTGGTTTCTCATTTGGTTTATCAATGCTCTGACATTTCATTGTGTACGTGGTACTGTGGTTTGAACCTGCATCCCTGCCCATGTCAGGCAAGCGCTGTAACCACTGAGCCGCTGCTCCAGCCCCTCTCAGTGGTGTTTCAAGCAGCACTGTGCTCCTTCTCATTGACAATCTCCTGAGGAGACCAACTGCTGGGACCATCCACCAGGACATGGTGAAACTGACCAGAGTCCATGCCTGCCTGCATGGTGTCCTTCCTGCTCCTCTACACCATGGGCTGTCTCACCCTCACTATGGTCCATCCCAGAAGCACCCTCTGTACACACCACAGCCCTTAGAGCACACATGCATGGAACAGTTACAGGAAAACCACACCCATGGAGCATGCCCACAATAAGCTGAGTGATACTGGTTGTTTTCTGTGTGCCTGGTGCTGTTGTGACACTTATCCATTAGCTCATTGAATGGCTACAACAGTTGAATGATGTAGGTTTTGTTCATATTCTTTCCCGCATTTTACAGATGTAAAGACAGAGACTCAGAGAGGCGAAGTAACATGCCCAAACTCACACAGCTAGAAGGCTGCAGAGCTGAGATTGGAACACAAGCTCTAACCACTGCTGCCAACCTGTTTGGTGATATTAAGTGTTACTGTTCAGTCAGCAGCCATCACTGACTGCCTGCTGTGCCCCACACTGCAGGCCCTTGGCGCGCAGGGATGGGGACGAACAGGCACAGGGCCTCCCTGCCCTCCTCTGCCTGACCCTGACAAAACTGTGTTCAGCTTGTTCCTCTTCGTCCCAAGAAGCCTCCTCCCTAGCATGATGGGACATGTGGACCTTGGCTCTGGCTCCATCTGACACTTGGGGAGGCAAAATACTGAAGTGCTGCCAGGATGGAGATTGTGGGGAGAGGAGGATGCAAAGCAGGGGAAGGGGAGCTGAGTCTGGGTGGCTGGGGTGGGAAATCCCTGGTTCTGCTTCCATTTTTCTCTTATATGCTCATATGAGTTCATCTGTCCACATCTGTTTTCTGTGTGTATCCATCTGTCTGTCCGTCTGTCTGTTTCCTGCCTTTCTATGCCCTCTCACTGCTTGTCCCTTGCTCTCATCCCCTGCAGGGTTAAGGATCAGGGCGTTGGTCACCCACAGTCAGAATGGACATCCATGTCAGCTCTGCCCCTGGACCCTTCCTGCTGGCCTTCTGTCTACAAAAGAAGGAGACATCTCAAGTCTTCCTTGCCTCAAGAACTAATGTCTGTAGTCATCAGTCTGTGGTCTGGGACGTATCCTTCAAAGTGCACTCTACATAAATGCTTTAAAGCCCCCCCCACTCAGGTGTGACCCCAACTTCCTCAAGTCACTCCTTCTCAGATGAGCCTTCACGTTCCTAGGGTAGCTGGAAATAAGGGCAGACAGGAAGAGGGAAATGTGTGGGCAGGGACATCAATGTCCTGGCCTCCCAATCCTACCCAAGACCCAAACTTGGCTCCCTCCAGGAAGACTTCTTGGACTAGCACAGCTCACCTGGATATATTTAGGGCTCGTCTGTCTGATGGTTTCCTAATGCTATTTTCTTTCTTTTTCTTTTTTAAGAGAGAGAGGGACAGTGAGAGACAGAGAAAGAGAGAATCAATTTTTATTAATTTTTTTCATCTCACCTTCATTTCTCTGACGTTTAGTTATATACGTGGTGCTGGGGTTTGAACTTGGGTCTTTGCATATGCCAGGCAAGTGATTTAACAGCTGAGCCACCATGCCAGCCCTTCCTAATGCTATTTTTAAAAATAACCTTTTTTATTTTGGAATGATTTTTTATTTACAGAAAAGAGTGCAGAAAGTTTTGTGTTGTCCCATTACCCCAACTTCAACTTCTTATATCACCCGCTGCATTGGGCAAAACTAGGACACCAACACTGGGACATTACCATGAAGTAAATTCCAGACTATGCAAACGTCGCAAATTTTTCTGCTACGCTCCCTTTTCTGTTCTAATTATTCATGTCTTCTTGATCTCCTTTGGTTTGCGACCATGTCTCTGTCTTGCCCCATTTTTTTGTGACTTTGACGGTCTTGAGAACTGGTCCAATATTCTCTAGGTTCTACGGTTATTTGGTAGCAATTAACATTTCCCTCAAATGAAACTTTGCACAGAGTCTTGTGACACGAATAAATATAAACAGAGTTGCCCTGGTCACAGCCGTGATGGGAGAGGGTTCAAGGCAAGCCAGATTACCTGAATATGACCACCATGGGAGCCCCCTGAGAATGCTAAGAAACCCCACGGGTGTTATGGAACGAAGCTTAAAAACCAATAATTTAGGCCAAACTCTGCTCAGTGCATGGTTTTGTGCTTTTGCCTGACAGGTCATTATAAACCAAGGCTCCATTTGGCTGATGGGGCACAAAAGTCCTGCCCATCATTGTCTCAAGGGGAAACAACCCCAGAGGGCTACCTCAGCTCCAGAACTCTTTTTTTCTTTTTCTTTTTTTTTTTTTAAGAGAGTAAGGGAGAAGGAGAAAGACAGGTATGTAGTACATGGTCATTGATTTGGAAAATGTATTCTCCTCCCTACCAGAAGGAGAAGTGGAAACAAATTTGCATGCACTTGGAAAGGACATCAGTGTGTAGGAAAGGTCTTGCCCCGGAGTGTATTAACTCCCCCGCCCCTGTCATAGTATAGTCTGAGGGGACCTGACTTACCTGAACATTCTGCATAATAGTGCATTGGCGTGCTCTTTTGATGATTTTGTGTTAATTGGGCCAGAAGAGCAGGAAGTGGCAGGTGCCTTGGTGAGACATGCATTTCAGAAGGAGGACACAAAAAAACTGAACAAAGATTTAGAGGCTCACATCTGTGAAACCTCTAGAGTTTAGTAGTCTGGGGCATGCCTCGTCATCCCCTCCACAGAAAAGACACTACTGCACATCGTTCTTCTTGTCACAAATAAGAAAGCTCATCTGGCCAGTCTCCTCTAAGTTTGGAGAAAGTGTGTTCTACACTCAGAAGTACATTTACAGGTGACATGATGCTGGATTTCCTTCCTTCCCTCCTTCCTTCCTTCCTTCCTTCCTTCCTTCCTTCCTTCCTTCCTTCCTTCCTTCCATACTAGGGATTGAACCCAGGGGTCTTAACTACTGAGCCACATCCCTAGTCTCCCCCTCCCACCTCTTTTTGGAGACATGGTCTTGCTAAGTTGTCGAGGCTGGCTTTGAACTTGCAATCCTCCTGCCTCAGTCTCTTCAGCCCCTCTGATTACAGGCATGCACCTCGCACCCAGAGATATGATGCCGAATTTGAACGAGACCCAGAGCAGGAAAGAATTATGTAACAGTTTCAGGTATGGTGTAAGTGGTGCTTGAATAATAAGCCCTGCAGACCCTGTGATAGTAGATATTGTGGCATCAAAAGAGACATTGACACTCTGATGGGAGAATCACAATGTAGATCACTAGAGTTTTGGAGAAATGTCATCTGCAATGCAGAATAATATACTGTTTCCAAAACAGCTTTTTACATGCTATGGTGCCCTGGTAGAGTTAGAACACCTAATCAGGGGATATCAGGTGACCATGTGGCCAGAGCTACCCATCATGAGCTGGGTTCTGACAGGTTCTCTGGGTTTCCATGTCTCCCCCAGACTGAGCAGCCCAGATTTCTGGTCATCATTATTGTCCTGGATCTCTCTTTGGTTGTCCACTTATGGGTCTATCAATGATCCTCACGCTTAATATGTCACTTGACCAAGAACAGGAGTTGCCAGCTGTAGTTGGCCAGAGCTGAGGGTAATAGGACACTCCCACCTACCCACGAATTTAATTATTCAAATAACAGACTTAATAGCTATAGGGTTTTCCTAAAGTGCAGTCCATTCGCCGTTGGGGGTCCCTCAACCGGTCCTCAGGTGTTGGATGTTTCCAAGGGGGTAAAAATGAATTACTTTACTCATAAATTTGAAATGCAAAATTTATTAAGACTTTCACACAGTCCCATTACGTTCTTAATAAGTGTCACATCATTTGACATCAGGCTCGTACTAATTTGAATTCAGTTGATGTATCTCAGCAGTTTGTCTCAGTTATATTTTCATTCACATATAAGCTTTTGGTTATTATTTCTGTGATGTATAATATCCTCTACCCAAATAATAAGTCAATGATTCAAAAATGATTCATTAAGGCTTAAGAGGAGCAACGAAAATAGCAACCCAAATACTACGACTGAAAAGAGTGTTACAAAAATAAATAGTGAACAAGGATCTAGTCCCCCAAAATGCAAATCGGTAAGAACTGGGCCATGTCAGATGATTTCACACAAGTGGCTGAAAACGAAATATGTAAATAGTGACTATGATGTGGAATATCTGAAACCGGATTTCACTAGACTGGGGAACCATTCCATTTTAATCCCCAGCGTGTTGTATGTTATGAAAATTTGTCACACAATGGCATAAATCCACTAAGATTTTCACATCATTTTCAAACAAAGCACTGTGACCTTTCTGGTAAACCATCAGAGCCCTTTTCTTTTTCCAGAATAAGAGCAAAAAAAGCTTTCCAGGACAAAATTAATGGATTTCCCCCCCACTAATAGGAAGAAAATCAAACAAGAGAGACAGCATTTAAAATTGCATTCCTCTTAGTTAAACACAGATACAAAGTAACACTATCTGGAAAAACTTGTAACCCAGCTGTGTTACTAATGACACACTTTGTCTCCAAGAGAATGAGGAACCAACTTTTGGCAAATTTCCTTTGTCAAATGACAGTGTTGGACACCACATTTATACCAATCACATACATTATGAGAAAATGTATGGATTTTAATAAATCCTCCTACCTTCTACTCCTCATTAAAATTGCAAATTTTTGTTACAAGGTCAGATTTGGACTCTTAAAGATATTGAACATGTTATCACCAGAGAAAGTCATTTAAGATCTTAGAAGGTTTCCCATGGTCTAATTCGTGACTTGAAGAAATGGTTTGATCGCTTCTCTCTTTTCAAATATTCATGTGGGGGCTGGAGTGGTGGCTCGGTGGTTATGGCACTTGCCTGGCATGCGCAAGTACACGGGTTCAAACCCCAGCATCACATACACAACTAACTGTCAGAGCAACGAAAGCCATGAGAAAAACTCAATGAAAATTGATTCTCTCTGTCTCTCTCTCTCGCTGTCCTTCTCTCTTTAAAAAAAAAAAAATTCATGTGGGTCCATGTGTGTGAAGTTGTTTGAAAATCAGTGCTGTGCAGAATCCCAACATACTTGATGTATGTATGGTTCATATATGAGAGAAAAATGTCAAATAACTTAATTCTAGCTCTAAAACTTCCTGCTACAGGAAAAATAATGATTCTTTGGTCAGTGATTTTTTTTAAATTTTTTTATTTTTGAACAACCATACAAGTTTTTAACAAAATACTATCAAATGAGTATAGATTCTGTATATTACAATTACCCCCAGGAGTGCCCCCCATTTACCCACCCTTATCCCTCCCTTCCCCTTCCCTCCATATCTCTAAGATTTTTTTGTTTTAAGGAGAGAGGGACAGTGAGAGAGAGAGAAAGAGAAAATCAACTTTATTTAGTTTTTCATGTGGCTTTTGTTGTTCTGACACTTCATTGTGTACCTGGTGCTGGGGTTCAAACCTGTGTCCTTGCGCATGCCACACAAGCACCATAACCACTGAGCCACCACTCCAGCCCTGCTTAGTGATTATTTTGTGAGTCACGGTATGAATTGATAAGACGGTTTGGTGACCATGACCAAGGGAGAGCTATGTTTGCAGGCAGGAAGGACACTCCTCCAGGCATGAAAGAGGTTGCACCTGAAACCCAATTCACATCTGTTTCCTGATCTTTCTTCAGTATTTTGGCAACGTCAGCTATTGTCTCCCCTCTCTCATAACAATAGTATTCCCAATTTCAGCTGGACAAAAGACTATCTAGAATAAAAACTACATTTCTCATCCCCACTTTCAATGAGATGTGGTCGTGGACAGTTCTGAGTAACGCGGTGTGAACTAAAGTAAGATTTTCAGGAAGCCACACTTAGTTACAGGAAGAGGGCAAGTCAGCCCTCTCCCATTTCTTCCAACTACTGCTAACCTGTCACGCGGTGCGAGCCACCTCGGAACACACAGATGAAGGCAAGACCTACAGGTCGAATTAGATGGAAGGAGCCGGGGTCTCTGGATGAATTAATGGAAAATCACTCTCCCAACCTTGGCCACCTGTCTCTGGACTACTAAATGAGAGAAATAAAACTCAGTGTTTTTAAAGTCACTGTTACTTTAGATCTCTGTTATAAAGAGCCAAACCTAAATCCTACCCAATAGAGGAAGCAGCGAAAGAAGGCAATCGTGAAAGTGGTGGTGAGCTCTCCTCCCTCTCAGCAAGCAGCTTTCTTTTCACGATGCTATACAAAGACATGGGCAGCAAGTTCCAGATTCCACATGCCCTTCCCACTCTAGCCATGGAGGGAAAAGTTCCCACAAGGAGTTTTTAAAAGACTGATGAAGGGCTGGAGCAGCGGCTGGAGTGGTGGCTCGGAGGTTAGGGCACTTGCCCAGAATGCACGAGTATACAGGTTCAAACCCCAGCACCCATGTACACAGCTAAGTGTCGGAGCAACGAAAGCCATGTGAAAAACTCAATAAAAATTGATTTTCTCTCTCTCTGTGTCTCACTGTCTTTCTGTCTTAAAAAAAAAAAAAAGAAATTGCTTCTCCCTTTTTCTCTCTCTCTCACTGTCCCCTCTTTCTTAAAAAAAAAAAAGAAAGAGAAACAAAAAGACTGATGAAGGAAAACTATTTCTTCATGTCATTGATAAGGCTTATAGAGACCACTTCTACATCTGCAGTGGCCTGAACATATTCAGCATCTGAATTGCCAGATTCACCAAACCATTATAACATGTTCTGGGTTTCTCTCTCCTCTCTCTCTCTCTCTCTCTGTGTGTGTGTGTGTGTGTGTGTGTGTGTGTGTATTGGGATTGTACCCGGGGCCTTCCACATGCTAGGCAAGCACTCTACCCATCAGACCATGCTTACTGCTGAGTATCAAGTTAGCAGATTATTTTTTTTAATCATTTTTGTGCTGAGGATCAAACTCAGGGCTCTACCACTAAGCTGCACCCCCAGATCCAGCAAGATTTCTTGAAATCAAATTGCAGTGTGGCTTCTCCATTCTGAAAGTTCGACTCTTTCTTAACACTTGGAGATTTTTGTTTCTGAGCAGAAGAAAGGAATCAATGACATATTGTTAAGACTATTTAAAAACCACATCCAAACATTACATCAGAACTTAAAGAGTTCTTTCCAGAGTCAAATTCCATCAAAGTACAAACTATGGCTCTGTTTGCTACTCTAAGGTGAAATACTCAGTCTTTCAGTTTTGATGTGCAAGAGAGAAGAGAGTGGTCTTCAAGAAGAAACAGTTCCATGATTTCTGGATTCTTGTTTGGACTGAATCCAGAACCAACTGACAGAGTGACCAAGCATTTACTGCTTCTAATGACCTATAATTGCAGTTTAGGATTTCCTAAATTAGTCCATATAGGAGTAAGAAAGAAACTGACAGGATATGAAAACTTACAGCTCCTCATTTCAGAACATATCTTCTCCCTCAGTCATATGAAAAAATCATTCTTCAGATTAATTTTTTTTTACAAAGTTTCACTTTTTATTATTTTAGAAATGCATTCTCTTAAAAATTGGTTTAAACTTGGTGGCTGGTATATGAGCTCAATGCCCATTACCGGGTGGCTGATGTTCAGAGGGTGGAGGAAACTTCTCTACAGCCTGGCCTGCATTCCACAGATAAGGAAATCCCTCCAGGGAACCCAGGGAGGCCCCTGCAATCCCTCAGCCCTGCTTAACTGTGGGGGCCCCACTGGGTCAGCAGATCTTGCTCACACAAGATCCCAACCTCTCCAAGTCCAGTGAGGGAGGTACCAGCGATCCCATTTGACACAGGAAGACCCAGGAGCCCAGGAACTACTCCCAAAGCTGCCCAGCCTGTGGAGCAGGGGTTACCAAAGGAATCCAAGACTTTATGTGCCTTCCAAGACTGTTTCCTCCACACTTCTATTTGGCAAAATGACATCGATTACAATTACGGTTATGGTGTACCCAAGACTTAGTACTGAGGTTCCAATCTTTGCAACAAAGCCCCATGAAAGAGATGGATCCACCCTTCACTCCTCTTTACGGATGAGTAAACCCATGTCCAGGGAGGGTGAGCCACCTGACCTTTGTCGCATGGCTACTGAGTGATAGCATAGTCCTCACACTGAGGTCAGACAGCCAAACTCAGGATTTTAACTCCACCACAAACAACCAGGCAACTGGCTTCAGAGTTCTCCCCCTACAACTTCCTCACCCTGTGGGCACCTATTCCAGCTCCATCTCCCGTCCTGCTGGCTAGCAGTCCTGTGGCCACCTCCTCCCTACTTCTCTACCAGCCCCCACCTCACCCCTGCCTTTCTCCAGCAGGCAGCAGGCAGTGTCCTTCTCCAGGTGCCTCCAGCTCCTGCCCTGTCTGCTGCATGGTGGCCCTGAGCACCCCAAGACCTGCTACAGAGCGGGAGCTATCTCCTGACAGTGCCCTAGGGACTTGGGTCCCTCCACCTGCCCACTGGTGGTTCTCCAGGCCAAAGCTCAGGTGCGTCTAGTCCTGCGCTTCCCAGCCACCCCTTGTTCTCTTTCCTCCTTCTGTCTGGTTCTGATCTCCCGGATGCTCCCCCTGACTCCTCTGGTTCTTCAGAGACTGACCTGTGTCCCACCATTGCCCCCCCCCCCACCAGTGTATCCCACAGGGCACACCCTGCCCTCCTGGGGCCCGTGCTCTGCCTGGCTGCCTACTCCCATCCCACCTTCCAGCGCATCAGCTCTTAGAGCCCTGGGGCTGTATCTGTCCTGACTCTTAGCACAGGGTCTGGCAGGGAGGGGATGCTCTGGGAATACTGGTGGGAGCAATGGAGCCCTCCAGGGCTTGGGTCTGGGCTCAGGCTTCCAGTTCAAATTCCAGTTCTTCCTTTTCCCTGCAGTGTGATCTTGGGTCAGTTGATTCCCTTCTCTGTGCCTCAGTTGCCTTGTCTCTAAAGTTGTGTGAGAAATGAAAGCGTTTAAGGCCCAGCCCCATGCATGGTGTGGAGCTGCCCCTGTGTCCTCCCTGGGATTGGAGTCTTCTGCTGTGAAGCTCCCCTGCCCTGCCCCAGTCAGCATCCTGGCCCCTGACCTTGTTCTCACCCTCTCCCTTCTCCCCTGAGCTCAGTGCCCCCTGGAAGTCTGACCCCTCACCACTCACTCAGGGGCAGTTTCACCACATGTGGAAGACGTGAAGATGTGTTGTCTCCCAGTCCTATCTCAGAAATGTCAAAACTCAATAAGTCCTGGAATGAGCTTTGGGCTTGGAGAGGAATTCTGTCCCCTAGTCCTGCCTCTGCCACCAAGTAGCTGTGTAACTTTAGAAGACTCACTCTATGTCTCTGAACCTTACTTTTCACTCCTGTAAAACGGAAATAATGCCAGCCCCGCCTCCCTCCTGATGTTCGGATGCTCCGCTGCACAGACTGGAGCCAGGGTGCTTCATAAACCAAGATTGGGTGGAGAAGGGCAGGGCTGGGTACCATCACGTTGGCAGGGGGATCTAGGCTAGGCCTGCAGGCGTCTCTGTTCAAGGAGGAGCCAAGGTTTAGCTGTTGGGCTCTGGGCTGGGCAACATGTTAAGAGGAGGGGTTTATTGGGAATCATCCTGGGCCCAAGCTTTGTCCAAAATCACAGAAGGGCTTTTGCCTGACCATTGTCTCCCTGCCACCTGTTCTCGCCACTTCTCCAGAAGCATCTTCAAGTGTCCCTGAGAGCCCCAAGAGGTTGCACTGGGTCCTGATGCCCGCAGGTCCTGCCAAGTCTGGCTGTGGCTTCAACTCTCCCCACCCCGTCCCCATCCTCTGAACTCCAGCCCAGCAGAATTAGGAATTTCCTAATATCAGTCATGATTCTTTCAGTTGCAAGTGCCAACAGTCTAACTCAAAGTGGCTTAAATAGAAAAACTAAGGTATTTGGCTGATTTAACCAAAAAAAGATCAGTACAGTTGGATCTGTGGGCTACAGTGTCATCATGAAAATTCAGTTTCTCTGCCTCTTATTTTTGCTTTTCTCTGATATGGCTTTTCTCTCCCTGCATAGTTTGACTCCATGCGGTGGTCTCAGGCCGTCACTCTGGCCTATTTTCTGAAAGCTAAACAATCCCAGGAGAAAAACAGAGCCTCTTTCACAATAGTTTCAGAAAATAAGAAAAAAAAAAAATCCCAAGACGGACCCATAGTGAGCTGACTTAAGTCATATGCCCTTTCCTAAACCAATGACCACAGCCAGGCAGATGAAGTATGCTGGTTGACTTGGGCGCAGGCCCACACCAGCAGCACGAGGACCAAGAGTGGGGGAGGGAAAGCTCTCCAAAACAAAATCTGGATGCTGATTCTGGAAGCAGGAATGAGTGCGAGGCCATGCGAAATCAATGGATGTCCAGAACGTTCCACCCCTGGGCTGCTAGCGCGCACACGTGCACCTCCCATACACGTCATTTATGAGTTTTATTGTCACCTCTTTTCCTTTTTATTTGGAAAAATTTCACATTTATAGGAAATTGAATAGTGCAGAGAACTGGTTTTTTTTTCTGAAATCTTTGAGAGTAAATCGGCACCATGATGTCTCAGCTCCTCTGCACTTTAGTGTGTAAATCCTGCAAAGACATTCTCCGAAATAACCCCAAAGCCACCGTAAAAGTGCAGATACAGTACTGTAATTTATGCATGTTTTGCCATTTGTCACAATAATGCCTTTGTAACAAAAAGTTCCGTTCCAGTATCAGGCACTGCTCTTATCCTCAGTTTTTTTTTTTTTTTTTTTTTTTTTTTTTTTTTTTTTTTTTTTTTTTTTTTTTTTTTTTTTTTTTTTTTTTGGTTTATGATTTTGTAAATTTTGAAGATTACAGGCCATGATTTTGCAGAGCGTCCCCAACTTGAGTTTGTCTAATATTTCGTCATGTTTAGATTCAGGTTGGAAATTTTGGAAAGGAATATCACAGAAGGGATGTTAAGTTCTCACTTTTTTTTTTTTTTTTTGTGAAGGGAGACTGGGGATTTAACCCAGGAGTGTTTCAATACTAAGCAACATGCCTTGCCCTTTTTATTTTGAGACAGGGTCTTACCACGTTAGTTAGGGCCTTGCAAGTTGCTGAGGCTGGCCTTGGACTTGCGATCCTCCTGCCTCAGCCTCCTGAGTCACTGGGATTACAGGCATGCGCCACCATGCCCAGCTTCTCACTGCATCTTACTGGGCGGTGTATGATTTCAATTTATCCCATTACTGATATTAATGTCTCCAGATTCTGGAGGCTGGAAGTCCAGGATCAGGGTGTCAGTGCGTCAGGTTCTGGCGAGAGCCCTCATCCTGGTTACAGAGGACCAACTTCTCTTTGCATCCTCACATGGCAGAAAGCAAGCCAGTGAGCTCTCTGAGGTCTCTTTTGTAAGGGCACAAATCCCATCCATGAGGGCCCCACTCTCGTGACCTACTCATGTCATGAAGTCACTGCCTCTTAATATCATGTCATGGAGGTGGGTAGGAGTCCAACACATGAATTCAGGAGTGGTGTGGCACTAATGTTCAATCCATGACAGTTGTCATGTGGTGATTATCATAGTCCATTATTTCTTCCGTCACTACTTAATGAAAAACCCTTTCCATATATTTATTAATTTCTTCATTTATCTATATTAGTATTAAGTTGCCATTTTTTTTTTAGATGTTCAGAGGTCCAGATGCAGCTGGTGGGAGCCTCTTCAAGCTGGCTTCTGTGTCTTTTTTCCCATATTTTTTACTGGTTCATTACAATTGTGGGATTTGTTGTTACATATTTGTACATGCACGCAGTATAATAATATAATCTGGCCAATATCATTTCCCAGCTTTCCTCCTTTCTCTTCCCTCCTTTCTTCCCCTGCTCACTTTACTCCACTGATCTCAATTCGATTTTCAGACTTTCTGGCCCAAGACGCTCTGGGCTCATTTTATACATTCCTTGTCCTACCCTCTAATCCAGCCATTTCACCAGAGAGTTCTGATTCCTTTTGGTGGAAAATGATGCTTAGAAGCCAAGGTGTGGGGGCGAGGTGCTCACTGCTATTGGGATGTCACTGATCCTAAGCCATCTCAGCGGGCGGAACTAGGGGATATGCACACCTACACATATTCATACCTACTTGTCTTTATCTGCATTGATTAAAAGCTGTGCATTCATACAGATACCTCAATTCTGATCCAACACCACAGCTTCATTCTGGTCTCCTCCTTTTTCCTACTTGTAACTTCCTTCTTCAGCAGTGAGAATCCTGGCTTCCATTACCCTTAATGTATTTGCTTATTTGATCAAGTCCCCTCTCTAACTAGTCTCCATGCCTGCTGCTGCTTTTTCCCCACCAGGGTGTTCTCATTACTCTTCTAGGACTCTGACAACCCATACCTGGCCATTCCTACATGCAAAGCCCTTCTTAACCCCTCTTTGGTTCCCATATCCTATGCCAGGCCATCTCCGTGGAGGGATGCCCTCCTCCACTAGGGTCTGAATAAACTGCGTGGAGCCATGGCAAGTTTGCGCATTCTTGCCTAGACAGGCTGACCCACCATTCCAGCTGCCCTCTCCACCTGCGTGGATGCCCTCATCGTCCTGCTCTGGACACCATTGCTGCCACCACTACTACCATGGGTGCCTACCTTGCGGTAGCTCACCGATTGGCTTTAGGGATGAATTACTCAGGGAATGGGAAAAGGAAGGGAAGGTAAGAGAAGAAAAAGGAGAAGGGGCAAAAGAGAAAGAGATATTTAATAAATTGCATTACTATAGTGCATGCGCTATGGTTTTGGTGAAAGGTATGCCCCAAAAGCTCAATATTTGAGACAATGCAAAAAAGGCTGAGGGAAAATGGGTTGTAAGAGACTTAACCCAATTAGTAAGTGATCCCCTGATAGGGATTAACTGGCAACTGAAGGCAGGTAGGGTGTGGCTGGAGGGGGTGGTTCTTGAGGGTGTGCCTTTGCTATATATATTTCGTATCTGGTGTGGAGTTTCTCTCTCTGCCTTGATCCACTTCCCTCTGCCACACCCTTCTGCCATGATGTTCAGTTTCACCTCGAGCCCCAAGAAATGGAGCCAGCCATCTATGGAGTAAGACCTCTGAAACCGTGAGCCCCCCAGTAAACTTTTCCTCCTAAAATTAATTGTTCCTGTCAGGTCCTTTAGTCACAGCAGTGGAAAAACTAAAACAGTGTGCCTCAATAAATTTTCAAAGTGAATGCACCCATGTGGCAACCAACCCGATGCTATAAAACATTATCAAAACATTACCTTAGATATCTCCCTCACTCGCCTCCAATTTCGCCCTCCTCAAGATAACCAACTTCTATCACTATGGAGTGATTTGACTCCTTTACACTTCATGTAGATGAAGCTTTGTTTATGGCTGGTTTTATTTCCTCAATTTTGGATGTTTGAAATGTACCCGTTGCGTGTTGAAGTGGCTTGTCCTTTGTCGAATCATGCTTCACTGAATGAAGATACTGCAGTTTATTCACCCGTTCTAATGCTGACGGCCCGTTTGGATTTGTTCACTTTTTACCATTGGGAGTAACTTGCCTACCAACAAGCTTGAACATGCTCCTTGGGGCATCTCTGTTGGACAGAGAATCAACAGTAGAGCTCCTAGGATGCAGTGAATGCATATGTTCAGCTTTAGTACTCACTGTTAGAATGTTTTCTAAAGAGTTTGTACAAATTTATTCTGTCCCAGCAGTGTGAGAGTTCCAATGGTCTTCCTCCCTGACAACATTTATTGTTCTTTTATATTTTAACCATTAGTGGTTTCTTATTTTGGCATCACTGATAACTATGTTGAACAGCTTTTTATTTGTTCATTAACCATTTGAATATTCTTTTATTAAAAGCATATTAAATCCTTTGCCTATTTTTAAAATTTTTTTGATTAGCTGTCTTTCTGCCTTATTTTGTAGGATTTATTTTTGCATGTATGTCACGCTGGCAGTGGAGCCCAGGGATTTGTGCATGCCAAGCAAGTACTAGCTACACCCCATTCTTTTGTAGCATTTTTTTATTTAAGAAAGAGGGGCAGTGAGAGAGAGAGACAGAGAGAATCAATTTTTATTTAGTTTTTCACATGGCTTTCGTTACTCTGAGACTTCATTGCGTTCGTGGTGCTGGGGTTTGAACCTGTGTACTTGCGCATGCCAGGCAAGCACGTAACCACCGAGCCACTGCTCCAGCCCCTTGTAGAATATTTTTAATATATTTTGGATACAAGTTCCTCATTAGATACATAAATGAAGTATCTCCCTCTGTGGCTTGTTGTTTTGCTCAGTAATGCCTTTTTTTATTTTTAAGAGAGAGAGAGAGGGAGAGAGTCAATTTTTTTTTAGTTTTTCATGTGGCTTTCATTGTTCTAACACTTTGTTGTGTACATGGTGCTGGGGTTTGAACCCGCATCCTCGTGCATTCCAGGCAAACGCCGTAACAGCTGAGCCACCGCTCCAGCCCTCAGGGATGTCTTTTGATGAAGAGAAGTTCTTAATTTTACTGAAATTCAATTTATCTTTTCCTCATGTTTAGTTTTATATATCTGTCATGTTTAAGAATTCTTTGAATAATTTTAAATCATGAATATGTTCTCCTTTGATATTCTCCATTTTTTAAAAAATCTTCTTTTCCTTTGTTCTTCATATTTACTTTACTTTTTTTTTAAAGAGAGAGAGATAAGGAGAGAGTGACAGATGGGGGGGAGAGAGGGAGAGAACCAATTTTATTTTTTCAACTGGCCTCTGTTCTCCAACACCTAGTTGTGTATGTGGTGCTAGGATTTGAACCCAGATCCTTGTGCATGCCAGGCAAGTGCTCCAACTGCTGAGCCACTGCTCCTGCCCTAAAACTACATTTTAAAAAATAGATTTTAAAATGTAGTTTTAGGGGTTGAGGATTTAGCTCAGTGGCAGAGCGCTTGCCTAGCACGCACAAGGCCCCAATTTCGATCCTCAGCCCTGAAAAAATAAATAAATAAAATGTAGCTTTAGAATGGCTGGAGCAGTGGCTCAGTGGTTATGGTGCTTGCCTGCCATGCATGGGGACGCAATTTGAACCCCAGCACCTCGTACACAAGGAAGTGTCGGAAGTCACATGAAAAACTAAATAAAGATTGTTTCTCTCTCTCTCTCTCTCTCACTGTCCCTCTCTCTTTAAAAAAGGAAAAAAATATATATATAGTTTTAAGTTGGGCACCTGTAGTCCCAGCTTCTTGGGAAGCTGAGGCAAGAAGATAACTTGAGCCCAGGTATTCAAGACCAGCCTGGGAAACATAGTGAGACCTTATCTCATAAAACAAAAAGCATAATTTAATTTTTATTACAATTAAAGTATGCACTTTATTAAAATTAAGTTACGTATGTGCATGGTTTAAGAGGCCAAGAATCAACAAGGCACGTAAAGAAAGACTTCAGTCCCACATTTCATATTTATTTCCTACTCCCCAGCACCAGTGACTTTCAACTCAGTTAAGTGAGGTTTCTTTTGAGATATTGTTCATGCTTCTAAACGATATGTTTTGTTGCAATTTTTTCCTGTAGTTTTGGGCAATATCTCTTGACTTCCCTGTATGGAAGATTTGGATTTAATTCTTTTCAACTCCTTACCTCCACTCTACTCAGTCACTTCCTAACTCTCCAGGTGCTTACGTGATAATTCTGGTTGGTTGACCTTACTGGGACGCTGTAATTGCTGTTCTTGTCTGAGTTGGGCAGTGTGTTATGATCATTTTTGCCTTTTGTTCTCCTGGAGGGAATAGTTACCTGCTTTGGTTCTTGCTGATGTTCACTTAGTTTCCCACATCGTTATACCCGGTTGCTCAAGCACCCTATAGAATGTTCAGATGTATCAGGTGCTCTTTCGGTTTTCCCTCCTGGAAGCAGCCTCTTCCGAAGGCTTTGACCCACCCCAGTCCTGACAGGTGGCTGTTCTAGGTGCCCAGCTCTCACGCTGGGACCGCCTGCACCATCCTCCGGCCATTCCCTGCAGCCTCTTCCCCAGAGGTGGGTGATTCCCTTATTCTCTAAAGCCCATCTCTTCCTCTTTTTTGTTACTCTTTGGTTCTTCAGGAGCTTATTCTCCAAAAGATTTTTTTTTTTTTTTTTAGAGAGAGGAACAGAGAGAGAGAGAGAGAGAGAGAATCAGTTTTATTTAGTTTTTCATGTGGCTTTTGTTGCTGTGACACTTTATTGTGTACATGGTGCTGGGGTTGGAACCCAAATCCTCCTACGTGCCGGGCAAGCGCCATAACTGCTGAGCCACCACTCTAGCCCCCCTCCAATAGATTCTTGAGAAGATGTGCAAAGGGGTATGATTTCTGAAGCTTTGAAGGTTTAGTAATGTCTTTGTCCTACCCTCACACTTGACGGATGATTTTACTGAGTATAGGAAACCTAGGTGACAAGTAACTTTCCTCCAGAAGTTTTTCCCCACATTTTTTATTGGTGCATTATAGTTGTCCATAATGATGGAATTTTTCGTTACTTATTCATACATGCACACAATGTAACAATGGAATTTGGCCAGAATCCCTCCCCAGTACCTGCCCCCTCCCTCACCTTCTCCCACTGCCTGGTTCCTTTCCTCTACTAATCTCTCTTTGATTTTTTTCTTGTTTTTCATTTCCAGTTTTTTATTTCCTTCAGAATTTTAAAGGCATATTTCCATTTTCCCCTTACATTTGTATTCATGAATCATCTAGGAATAATTATTTTTCTCTATATTATGAAATTGTAGTCCAAGTTAATTTTTTCCCACAAGAGTATTAAATTTATCCACTATCAGCTCAGTGCTAGAACACTCGCCTAGCATGCTGGAGGCTCTGTGTTTAAAATACAAGGCCTGGAGCAGTGGCTCAGCGGTTACAGTGCTTGCCTGGCATGCATGAGTACATGGGTTACGTGGGTTCGAACCCCAGCATCACGTACATGATGAAGTGTCCGAGGAATGAAAATCACATGAAAAACTAAATAAAAATTGCTTTTCTCTGGCTCTCTCACTGTCAGTATCATTTATTGAAAAGCCCTTTCTCCACCATTTTTTGAATTGTACTATATAGACACAGATCTGTCTCTAGACTGATGTCCATTCAGTCTCTTGATCTAAAAGTTTCTCAATACTAACTTTTCAATGCTATACTTTTGTAATAAGTGTTACTAGCAGGTAGTTTAAGTCTTTCAATTATTCTTGGCTTTTTGTATTTCCTTATAAACTTTAGAGCCAACTTGTGGATTTCCACCAAAAGAAAACTTTTAGGAATTTCTTACTTTTTAAATTGATTTGAGATATAATTGGCCCACTTAAAGAAGTGTGTAATTGAATTGTGCAACCATTACCAAATCGATGTTAGAACATTTTCAACACCCTCCAAGAAAAAGCACACTCCGTTCTCTTCCCCACCCTACCTCTAACACTAGAGAACCACGAATTCTGTTTCATCTTTATAAATGCTATTTGGGGCATCTCACATAAACGGGAAAATAATGTGGTCTCACGTGTCTGGATTCTTTCATGTGACGGTGACAGTGACGGTCTCACGTGACTGGATTCTTTCGTGTGACATGATGTTTGCAAGGCTCATCCAGATTGTAGCATGCATGAGTACTAAATTCATTTTTATGGCTGAATAATATTTTGTTGTACGGATAGGTCACTTTTATATATTCATTGGTTGTTTTTACATTTTGGCTATTGGGAATAAAGCCACTATGAATATTTATGTTCCAGTTTTGGGGCAGACGTGTTTTCACTCCTCTTGGGAGTATACTTAGGGTTGGAATTGCTGGTTTACAAGAGAACATTGTGGATCCACTAGAGGAAATCTCAGATTGTTTTTGAAAGAGGTTGCACATTTTACATTCCCACTAGCAATGAATAAGATTATTGATTTTGTACTGAATCTGTAGACCATTTGGGGGAAGAACTGATCACTTTACAATGCTAACATTACCAATCTATGCATACAGTATATTTCTATGGGGTTTTTTCCTAAAAGGATCTTCTTTTCCTTTAAGTGATATTCTACAGTTTTATGTATAGAATCCTGAGTGTATTTTGTCAGATTCATTCCAAGGTATTTGCGGGTCTTTATTTTTATTTATTTTATTTTTTAGAGAGAGGGATAGAGTGAGAGATAAAGAAAGAGTTGATTTTATTAAGTTTCTCATCTGGTTTCCATGTCTTCAACACTTAACTGTGTATGTGGTGCTGGGGTTTGAACCTGGGTCCTTGCACATGACAGGCAAGCGCTTTAACCACTGAGCCACCACTCTGTCCCAGGTCTTTAATTTTTATTTAAAAAAAAATTTTAAAGAGAGAAGGACAGTGAGAGAGAGAGAGAGAGAGACAGACAGACAGACAGAGACAGAGAGAATCAATTTTTGTTGAGTTTTTCACATGGCTTTTGTTGCTCGAACACATAGTTGTGTACGTGGGTGCTGGGATTTGAACCCGTGTACTTGTGCATGCTGGGCAAGCATCATAACCACCGAGCCACTGCTCCAGCCCCTATTTTTTAAAAAAATTTTAAGAGAGAGGGACAGTGAGTGAGAAAGGAAGAGAGAATCAAATTTTTTTATTTTTATTTTTTCGTGTGGCTTTCGTTGCTCCAAGACATTGTTGTGCACTTGGTGCTGGGGTTCAAACTCGTATATTCACGCATGCCAGGCAAGTGCTGTAATGCTGAGCCACCACTCCAGCTTCCAGGTCTTTATTTTTAAAATACTATTGCTGATGAAAATTATTTTCATTTTCTCATTGCTATTGCCCACTTAAAAATATGTGATTGATTTTTGTATATTGACCTTGCTTCCAGCAACCTTGCTCAATTTATTAATCCAATGCATATTTATAGTTTTAAATTTTTTCCTACATACAAAATTATTTTATCAATGAATAGCCACAGTGTTTTTTTTTTTTCTTTTCAAACCTCCTACGTTTTACTTTTTTTGTTTTCCTGCTTTAATGCATTGGCTAGGATTTCCCATACAATATTGAATAGAAGTCGTGGTTGTGGACATTCTCAATTTATTTCCATTTGAGATGGTTATCTTTCAATACTATATAACACTAGTGTGAAGTTTGCTGTAGCATATATATTCATGCTAACAAAATTCAGACTGAGGAAATTCTCTTTTATTCCTAGCTTGCTAATAACTTCTATCATAAATGTTGAATGTTTATAAAGTGCTTTTAAAACATCTATTGAAATATGATTTCATTCATTTATACATTTAATGTGGTGAGTTATATAACTGACTTGTAAATGTGAAGCCAACCTCACATTCCTGGAGTGAATTTAAGTTTGTCATGATGCATTATCATTTTCATACAGTAAATAGGATTTTATTTGCTATTACTTTATTTAGGATTTTGTATTTATGTTTTAACAGAAATGCTCCATAATTACCCTACTCCAGTTTTAATATCAAGGTTATGCTGCCCTCATCCAAAAATTTAGAAAGTGTTATATTTTTTCCTTCTATTCTCTTTTGCTATATTTTTTTTAGAGAGAGAGAGAGGAACAGTGAGAGAGAGAAAGAGAGAGAATCAACTCTATTTAGTATTCATGTGGCTTTCATTGCTCTGACATTTCATTGTGTACATGGTGCTGGGGTTCAAATGCATGTCCTTACACATGCCAGGCAAGAGCCAAAATTGCTGAGCCACTGCTCCAGCTACTGTAAGAGTTTTTGTAAAACTTGTGTCATTTCTTAATGTTTGAAGGAATTCAGCAATTAAGCCATCTGGACTTGAAGTCCAGATACAACTTTTCTAAAATATAGATGACTATATATTATCTTCTGTAAGATACAATAAGCTGTTTCTCAAAAAATTGAGCCATTTCATTAAAAATTTCAAATTTGTTAACAGAGTCATTATAAAAATAAGATTTTAATTGACTGTGGGATGTATAGTGATGAACTTTTTTTTTTAATTCCTGATATTTGTAATTAGTGCCTTTTTTTTTCTCCCAGAACTAAGATTGAACCCAGGGCCACTCTGCCACTGAGCTACATCTCCAGCCACTTTTGTTTTTTAATTTTGAGACAGGTCTCATGAAGTTTTCCAGGCCAACCTTGAATTTACAATCCTCTATACTTTACACTCCTGAGCTGCTGGAATTATAGGCATGCAACAACACACTTGGCTTAATGTGCTTTCTTGATCTTTATTATTTCTTTCTTCTAATCTATCTGATTTATTTTTTGCCATTTGTTATTGATTTTCAACCTCTATTCTTTTCTATCAAATGCGCATATGTCCATAAAATTCCTCTTAAATACTGTGTTAGCCACATTTCACAAGTTTGGGTACATTTCATTATTTATTTAAATTATCTCTGATTTCTAGCTTGATTGCTCTGAAATGTGGTTTATTTAGAAGTGTATTACTAATTGTCAAAACTTTTGGAGATTTTCAAATTATTTTTTTGTTACTGATTTTAACCTGATTCCATAGTTCTCATAGATATTCTATGATTTCCGTTCTTTGACTTTTTTTTTTTTAAGAGAAAGAAAGGGAGAGAAGGAGAATCAATTTTATTTATTCTTCTATCTGGCCTTCATTTCTCTGACACTTAATTGTGCATGTTGTGCTGGAGTTTGAACCTAGGTCCTTTGTGCAGGCCAGGCAAGCTCTCCAATCGCTGAGCCCCTCTTTGACATTTCTTGAGTCTTGCTTTCTGACCTAGCCTGAGACCAATTTTGATCATTGTTCCATGTACAAGAAAAAATTTATATAATGAAATTGTTGGGTACATCAGGATGGAGATATATGCAAGTATGTCAGATTGGTTTAAATTCCCCATATATTTGTTTTTTGTCTGCTTGTTCAACCAGTGACTGAGTGGGGTATATTAAAATTTCTAATCTTGGAAATCTGTCTAACCATGTGGGATTTTTTTTCCTTTAATTACATTTGTGTTTTGTGTATTTTAAGATATTGTCGTATTATTAGAGACGTAGAAATTAAGGATGCTTATATTATTATATTGGGCTCTTCTAAAGTTAAAAAGATCACTTTTCATTACTAGCTTTACTTTTGACTTAAACCTCTGTTTCTATGAGCAAAGCAGTTGATATTTACACAATATCATGTATTTGGTTAATGCTTAGATTGTGAAACTTTTCCCATCCTTTACTGTCAGTATTTCCATGTCTTTATGTTTAAAGTGCCTCATAGCAGTTAACACATGACATATTCTCTAGACATGTTCTGGGACTTTTCATTTTTAGCCCGTTTACACTTAGTGTGATCCTGGCTACGTTTAAGTTGCAGTCTACTGTCTTATGTACTTTGTTAATTGCCTGACCTGTTTAAAATTGTTTTCCACTCTTTTCATCTTTTTGATAACTCAAACACTTTTTTTTTTTAAAGAGAGAGGGACAGCGAGAGAGACAGAGTAAGAGAGAAACAACTTTATTTAGTTTTTCACATGGCCTTAGTTGCTCCAACACTCAGTTGTGTACGTGGTGCTGGGGTTTGAACCCGGGTCCTCGTGCTTGCCAGGCAAGCGCCAAAACCGCTGAGCCACCGCTCCAGCCCCTCAAACACTTTTTTTTAAAGAGAGAAGGACAGAGAGGGAGAGAGAGACAGAGGGAATCAATTTTTATTGAGTTTTTCACATGGCTTTCATTGCTCTAACACTTAGTTGTGTACGTGGGTGCTGGGGTTTGAACCCGTGTACTTGGGCTTGCTGGGCCAGTGCTGTATCCACCGAGCCACCGCTCCAGCCCTCAAACACTTTACTTGATCACTCTAACTGAAAGCTTATCAATTTTATTTGTCTTTCTAAGGATCTACTTTTTGGTTTTATTGTTTTCTTATCTTTTATTATTTTCATGCTTCTTATTTCATTCATTTTCACTTTTATCTATATTATTGCCTTTTTTCCATATCTTTTGGGTTCAATTCACTCTTATTTTTGTATTTTGTTAAGGTAGAGGCTTAAATAATTTATTTTAAGCCTTTCTTCTTTTAAAATATAATTGCTCTAAACATTGCTGAAGGACCAACTGCAGGCTCACTCACCTGAATATTAGCAAGAAGCTTCAGTTCTTCCTGGGTGTTGGCTAACCGCCTCAGTTTCTCACCATATGAGCCCCTCATCATGACATCGTTCTTGCTCCGGCTGATTTTCTCCAGGGTGAGTATAGAAAGAGAGGGAGCCAATAAGAGTGAGAGAGCATGAAGTCACAGTATCTTATAAGGAGTAGGCTTAAAAGTGATCACATTTGGGCTGGAGCGGTGGCTCAGTGGTTACATCGCTTGCCTGGCATACGCAAGTACACGAGTTCAAACCCCAGCACCAGGCACCCAACAAAGTCTCGGAGCAACAAAAGGCACATGGAAAACCAAATAAAAATTGTTTCTCTCTTTCTCTCACTGTCCCTCTCTCTTAAAAAAAAAGTGATCACATCTACCATATTTTATTAGTTAAACAGACCAAACAGGACACATGGGAGGGGAGTACATTAGAATGTGAATATCAGGGGCTAGAGCTGTGGCTCGGTGGTTATAGCACTTGCTTGGCATGTGCAAGTACGCGAGTTCAAACCCCAGCACCACGTACACAATGAAGTGTGTTGAAGCAATGAAAGCCACATGAAAAACTAAATAAAATTGATTCTCTCCCTTCCTATCTCCCTCTCTCTCTCTCTCTCACTGTCCCTCCCTCTTTAAAAAAGAATGTGAATACCAGAAGGCAGGATAAGTGGAAGGAAAAATGGTAGGATATATTTTGGAGGCTAGATACCACACAATACTTTGACACTTTTTTATTTCTTGGCATTATCCTGCTTCTATCTGGGAACATTTTACTTCTATATGAAGTTTCTTTTAAGATTTTTTTTAAAGTGTAGGTATGCTGCTGATGAGTTTTGATTGGTTTAAACATATCTCTATTATCTTCATTTTTTAAATTAAATTTACTTTAGCCTGGCATGGTGGTGCATACCTGTAATCCTAACTATTTGAAAGACTGAAATAGAAGGATTTGCAAATTTAAGGCCAGCCCAGCAACTTAACAAGACCCTTGTCTCTAAATAAAAAGTGAAAAGGGCTGGGGATGTAGCTCCGTGGTAGAGCACCCAGGTTTTTAGCCCCAGTATCACACACACAAAAATTAAAATTAAACTTTTATATATTTAAATTATAAAATAGCTATTATAGAGCAGTAATCATTCAATCGATGATATAAATTAATTCATGAATTCAGTAATCCAATGACTTCCTATTTTCAAGCATGGTATAGCATTATACCTTTTATTAAAAAATGCCCAAACAGAGTTGGACAGAATACAAAGAGTATTGAATTCCCATCGCCTAGATTCAACAACTGTCAAGATTTTTGCACGCTTGATACAACTGTTTGTGTGTGTTCTGAAACCATTTCAAAGTAAATAAGGGACATCATAGCATTTCATTGTTAAGGACTTTAGCATAAATGTCTTCCTACATAACCACATACCATAATCATACTGAACAAAAGTGAAAATAATTCCATGATATCACCAATTACCCAATCTACAAATTCCACATGAATCTCAAAAGTGAATTTTGTGTTTTTCCCCAGAGATACTGCCACGCACCACCAACAAAATTTGATTGTAATGTCTAAGCCTTTTTGTTCTAATGTTTTAAAAAACATTATGTGATACAGGGGACTGAACCCAGGGTGTTCTATCACTGAACTATATCCCCAGCACATTTATTTTTAAATTTTGGGACAAGGACTCATTAAGTTGGGGAGGCTGGAGTTGAGTTTGCAATCCTCCTGCCTCAGCCTCCAGAGAACTGGGATTCCAAGCATGCGCCAGCTTGCCTGGTTCTCTAACCTTTTATTTAAAAAGTAACATTATATTTTAGTGTAGCTTTAGGTTCACAGCAAAACTGAGCAGAAGGCACAGAGATTCCCCATATGCCTCCTGCACCCCCCATATATGCTATCTCTTCTATCAGAATCCCACACCAAGTGGCACATTTGCTGCAGCCGAGGACCCTGCATTGTCACATCGTTATCACCCGAAGTTCACTCCTGGTAGTATATATTCTATGGATTTTGACAAATGCTATGACATCTGTCTGCCACTGTGTCATCACATAGAATGGTTTCACTGACCTCTGAAAAGTCCACTTTGTTCTGCTTACTATCCTTTCACTTGGCAATATGCATCTAAGCTTCCTTCCTCCTTCCGTGTCTCTGCATAACTTGATAATTCATTTCTTTTTAGCATTGAATGGTATTTCTATCGCCTGGGTGTACAACTTAATTATCTGTTCACTTACAGAAGGGCATCTTGATTGTTTCCAATGTTTGGCAAGCATGAATAGAGCTGCTATAAACATTCATGTGCATATTTTCGTGTAGAAGTGTGACTCTTCAACTCATTTGTGTAAATAAGGAGCATAATTTCTAGATCCTATGGTAACAGTATGTTTAGTTTTGTAAGAAACCACAAACTGCCTTCTGAAGTTGTTTTGCATTCCTACCAGCAACGAGAGTCCCTGCTCCATATCCTTGCCAACATTTGGTGATGTGCTTTGGATTTTAGCCATTCTAATAACTGTGTAGTGGTATCTCATTATTGTTTTAATTCGCAATTTCTACTGACATGTGATACTGAACATCTTTTCATATGCTTATTTGGTATCTGTATATCTTGCACGGTGAGGTGTCTGTACAGAACTTTTGCCCATTCTTAAATTGGATTATTTGTTTTCTTATTGTTGAGTTTTGAGAGTTCTTTGTGTATTTTGGATAAGAGTCCTTTATAAGATATATCTTCTGCAAATATTTTCTCCCAGTCTGTGGTTTGTCTTTTTATTCTTTTGACAGTAACTTTCACAGGGCAAAAGTTTTTAAATTTAATGAAACTCAGATCATAGAGTCTTTCTTTCATGGATCATGTCTCTGGCATTGTATCTGAAAAAGTCATTATGGCACCCAAGGTCATCCGTGTTTGTGGCCTATGTAATCTTGTATGAGTTGAAAATGCGTAGCACTGCATTTTATGTTTATGTCTGCGTTCTATTTTGAGTTCATTTTTGTGAAACATGTCAAATATATGTCTAGATTAATTTTTGAATGTGGATGTTTAGATTTTCCAGCACCAATCACTGAAAGACTATCTTTGAGCCATTTCATCGACCTTATTCCTTCTAGACTCTCAGTTCTGTTCCATTGGCCTGTTTATCTATTCCTTTGTCAGGACCACATTGTCTTGATTCCTAAAGCCTGATAGCAAGTCTTGAAGTTGCACAGTGCCAGTCCTCTGATTTTTTCCTTCTCCTTCAAGATCGTATTAGCCTTTCTGGGTCTTTTGTCCTTCATATAAACACTTGAACCAGTATGTCCATATCTGCAAAACAACTTGCTGGGAATTTTACTGAAATTGCATTGACTCTATAAAGCAACCTGGAAAGATGTGACATCATCACCATATTGAGTCTTCCCATCCATGAGCATGGAATACCTCCTCAGTTATTTAGTTCTTCAATTTATTTCATCTGAGTTTTTTAGGGTTCCTTACTTAAATATTGTACACATTTTGTTTGACTTATAAGTATTTCATTTAGGAGGTTCTAATATAAAAACTACTGTTTTTTATTTCAATTTCCACTTATTCCTTTTTCTTTTTTTCTTTTTAAGAAAGAGGGGACCGTGAAAGAGAGAAAGAAAGAAGCATTTTTTTAAATTTAGTTTTTCATGTGACTTTCATTCCTCGGACACTTGTTGTGTACGTGGTGCTGGGGTTTGAACTTGCGTACTTGCTCATGCCAGGCAAGCACTGTAACTGCTGAACCACCGCTCTAGCCCCTGTTCATTTCTTGGTAGCTAGGAAAGTAATGGACTTTTGTACATTAACCTTGTATCCTGTAACTCTTCTGTAATTGCCTATTAGATACAAGAGTTTATCCAGTTTTTTTTGTGTGGTTCTGAGCATTGAACCCAGGGATTTGTGCATGCTATGTGAGTGCTCCGCTACTGAGCAACATCTCCAGCCCTTGTCAAATTTTTTTGTTTTCTGCATAGACAATCTTGTCATTTATAAACACAGTTTCATTTCTTCCTTCCCAATTAGTATACTTGTTTTGTTCTTATAGGAATTCCAGTACGATGCTGGAAATAAATGATAAGAGTTGACTTCATGCTTTATTCTTGATCTTAGTGGGAAAGTTTCTAATTTTTCACTATTAAGAATGATATTACCTGGGGCTGGAGTGGTAGCTCAGCAGTTATAGCAATTTCCTGGCATGTGCAAGGACATAGGTTGGAGCCCCAGCACCACATATACAGAGGAATGTCAGAGCAATGAAAGCCACAAGGAAAACGAAATAAAATTCATTCTCTCTCTTCTCTCTCTCTATCTTTCTCACTGTTTTTCTCTCTTAAAAAAGAAAACGATGTTAGCTGTGGGTTTTATTTTTTAAATAGATGTTCCATGTCAAGTTAAGGAAGGTCCCCTCTATTCCTAGTTTGCTGAGAAGTTTTTTGTTTTTTTTTTTTTCTTTTTGTGTGTGTATGTGTGTGAGTGTGTGTGTTGGGTTTTATTTTGTTTATTTGTTTGTTTATTTTTTATCATGAATGGGCATTAGATTTTGTCAAATTCTTTTTCTACATCTATTGATATGAACATGTGATTTTTCTTCTTTAGCCTGTTGATATGATGAATTATATTACATTAATTGATTTTCAAATGTTGAACCAGACCTGTGTATTTGGGATAAATCCTACTTGGTGGTGGTGTAGAATTCTGTTATATATTACTGGATTTGATTTGCTAATATTTTGTGGAGAATTTTAAAAATCTATGTTTTTGAGAAATATTGGTCTGTAGTGTTCCTCTATTATAATGTCCTAGTCTGTTTTTAGTATTAAGGAAGTGATAGAGTCAGAATTAGTTAGGAAGTATACCCTCTGCTTCTTTTTTCTGGAAGAGATTATAAAGAATGATTATGATTTCTCCTTTAAATGTTTGATAGGCTTTGCCTGTGAACACTTTGGGTCCTGGTGATTTCTGTTTTGTAAGGTTATTAAATACTAATTCAATTTCATTAATAGATACAGTTCTAATCAAGTAGCCTATTTCTTCTTGTGTGAGTTTTGGCAGATTATGTCTTTCAAGGAATCAGATAATTCCATCTAGTTTATTAAATTTGTGGACGCAGAGTTGTTCACAATATTCCTTTATTATGCCTTTTTTTTTTTTAAGAGAGAGAAGAACAGTGAGAGAGAGAGAAAGAGAGAATCAATTTTATTTAGTTTTTTTTTCTATGTGGCTTTCGTTACTCCAACACTTCATTGTGTAGGTGGTGCTGGGGTTCGAACCTGTGTTCTCGCTCATGCCAGGCAAGAGTGTAACCACTGAGCCACTGCTCCAGCCCCCTTTATTATACATTTGATGTCCATGGGACCTGTAGTGTTGTTCCTCTTTAATTTCTGAGATTAGTAATTTGCATCTGCATTCTTTTTTCTTGGTTAACCTGGCTAGATGCTTATCAATTATATATTGGTGTTTTCAAAGCGCCAGCTTTTGATATTGATTTTTTAGTTTTCAACTCCATTGATTTCTACTCTAATTTTTTTTAAAGAGGGCAAGAAGGAGAGTGAGAGAGAGTGAAAAGAGAGAATCAACTTTATTTATTTTTTTGTGAGGCCTTCACTGCTCTGACACTTAGTTGTGTAAGTGATGCTGAGACTCAAACCCATGTCCTTCCACATGCCAGTCAAATGCAATACTGTTGGGGGCTAGAGTGGTGGCTCAGCAGTTACGGTGCTTGCCCACCATGCACAAGTTCACGGGTTCAAACCCCAGCACCACAAACACAACAACTAAGTGTCAGAGCAACAAAAGCCATGTGAAAAATTCAATAAAAATTGATTCTCTGTCTCTGTCTGACTGTCCTTCTCTCTCTCTCTCTCTCTTTAAGAATCAATTTTATTTAATCTTTCATGTGACTTTCATTACTCCAAGACTTTGTTGTGTAGGTGGTGCTGGGGTTTGAACTCGGGGACTGGCACATGCCAGGCAAGTGCCACAACCGCTGAGCCACCTTTCTAGCCCCATGTCCTTTTCTCTTTAACAAAAAACAAAAAACAAAAACAAAACAAACAAACAAACAAACAAACAAAAAAAAACGGTGATACCCTTGAGCCCCCACTCCAGCCCTCTGCTCTAAGTTTTATTATTTTTTTCCTTCTGCTTACTTTGGAGTTGATCTTTTTACTAAGATGAAAGTTGAAATTACTGAGGTTAGATTTTGCTTTTCTAATATATGCATTCAATGTTTTACAATTCCCTCCAAGTATTGCTTTTGCTGCTTTACGCAAATTTGAAGTTGTGTTTTCATTTTCGTTTAATTCGAAGTATTTTAAACTTTTTCTTGAGATTTATTCTTTGGCCCATGTGTTATTTGGAAATGTGTTTTTCATTTCCAAGTATTGTGGGATTTTCTAGCTATCTTTCCATTATTGATTTCTAGCTTGATTCCTTTGTGGTCTGGTAGACGTTGTACGACTTACTCTCTTAAATTCGTTAAGGTGTATTTAATGTCCTAGAATGTGGTCTATTTTGTTGAATATCCCATGTGAGCTTGAAAAGAATGTGTATTCTGCTGTTGTTGAATGACTTAGTTTATAAACGTCAATTATATCCAATGGAGTGATGGTGTCACGGAGTGTGACTATGTCCTTACTGATTTTCTGGCTACTAGATCTGTCCATAGGTGCTGAAGTCCTCCAACTGTAATTGAGGTTCATCTATTTCTACTTGTACTTTGATCAGTTTTTGCTTCATGTATTTTGATGCTTTTCTAAGATTCGTATACAAGTATGGATTTTGATGTCTTTTTTTTTTTTTAAACAGAGAGAGGGATGGTGAGAGAGAAAGAGAATTAATTTTAGTTTTTCAAGTGGTTTTTGTTGCTCTGACACTTCATTGTGTATGTGGTGCTGGGGTTCAAACCCACGTCCCCACACATGTCAGGAAAGCACCATAATCACTGAGTCACACCAACAGCCCAGATTTTGAAGTCTTCTTGAAGGATTGATCCTTTTATTATTATGCCCCTCTTTATCTCCAATAACTTCCCTTGCTCTGAATTCTGCTCTCTCAGAAATTAATATAGCTTTGCTTTTTTAAGAGAGAAAGAGAATCAATTTTATTTATTATTTCACCTCTTTTCTGTTTTTCTATCACTTAGTTGTGTATGTGGTGCTGGGGTTTGAACCTGGGTCCACACGCATTCCGGGCACGTGCTCTAACTGCTAAGCCACCGCTCCAGCCCCTACATTCTATTTTTTTTGCAAGACAGTTGTATTAAAAACAAACTCTTCCAATTTTTGTTGGTCTGAGAAATCCTTTATTTTTTCTTTGCCTTGGAAGAATAATTTCACAGCATACAAACTTCTCGGTTGATGTTTTTCTTTCTCTCATCACTAAATACTTCACTCTCTTGACATGGTTTTGAGAAGAGAGATGTAATTGTTATCTTTGTTCCTCTACAGGCGCGACATTTTTTTCCCCTTTGATTTCTTTCAAGCTTTCTATTTATCTTTTGTTTTCTGCAGTTGGAATATGATGTGCCTGGGTGTAGCTTTTTTGTTTTGTTTTGTTTTTGCTTTTGATTTTTGCCCTTATCTTGCCTGGTGTTCTCTGAGCTCCCTGGATCTGTATTTGGTGTCTGGCGTTAATGTGGAGGAAATTCTCAGTCTTTATTGCTTCAGATTCTTCTGTTTCTTTCTGCTACTCTCATTTGGTGTAGGATATATCCTTTGTAGTGGACCCACCATTCTTGGATATTTTGTTTTGTTTTTTATTCTACAGCCTTGTTTCTCTTCGTACCTTGTTTTGGAAGCTTCTGTTGACATATCTTCAAACTCAAAGATTTTTTCCTTTTTTAAAATTCTTTCAATTACTCTTTTAAAATTTTTATTGGTGCGTTATAGTTGTATATAATGAAGGAATTTGTTGTTACCATTCAGATATGCACTCAATATAACAATGTATTTTAGCCCCATTGCCTGGCTATCCCTCATCCTTGCCCTTCTCCCTCTCTGGTCCCTTTCCTATACTGATCTTCTTTTGATTATATTATTTTTTTTAGTTTTCCAATTTTTATGATCGCATAGGAACTACTTAGTATCTCAGAGGTGCAAAGTATACTATACAATATTTATCTCTCCCCATTTCCTTCCCCCTTCCCCTCCATTCCTTCCTCCCCTCTCCTCTTCTCTTTCCTTTAACAAGCTTCCTTTAGTTCATCAGTTAGTTTGTATCTGATGGACCTTTTTATAAAAAAAAAAAAAAGAGGGAGAGAAAGAGAGAATCAATTTTATTTTTTTTTCATCTGGCTTTTGTTTCTTCAACACTTAGTTGTGTATGTGGTGCTGGGGTTTGAACCCAGTTCCTCGCACATGCCAGGCAAGTGCTCCAACTATTGAGCCACAGTTCCAGGTCCTGATGGATCTTCATATGAAAAGATTTTCTCCTTAGCTGTGTCCAACCTACTTATAAACCCATCAAAAGCATTCGTTGTTTATTTGATCAGTTTTTATCTTTAACATTTCTTTTTTATGTTTTCTTAGAAGTCCTTAGTTTATTAACCACAACTGTTTTAAATTCCTTGTCTGATAATTCCAGCATCCTTGCCATATCTAAATCTGGTCTGATGCTTGCTCTGTCTCTTCCAACTGTTTTTCTTGCCTTTTAGTGTGGCTTGTAATTTTTTTATTGATAGCCAGAAATGATGCACTGGGTAAAAGAAGCCTAAATAAATAGGCATTTAGTAGTGTGGTGAAAGTATGTGGATGGGCTTGATTTTAATCTTTTAATGAGCCCATGCCTCTGAATTGTGCAAATCCAGCCAATGGGAACCCCTACCAGCTAGTTTCTATATTCTTTTGACAGATCTCCTTCTTTGAGAACCTCTTCTTCTTCTTCTTCTTCTTCTTCTTCTTCTTCTTCTTCTTCTTCTTCAGAAAAAGGGATAGAGTGAGAGAAAGAGAGAATCAACCTTATTTAGTTTTTCCATGTGGCTTTTATTTCTCCAACATTTAGTTGTTTACGTGGTACTGGGGTTCAAACCTGGGTCCTTGCCCATTCGAGGCAAGTGCTTTAACCACTGAGCCACCGCTCCAGTCCCTGAGCAATTCTTAAAAAAAAAAAAAAAAGTAGCCTTAGGAAGGTATACTTTGTATATCACCCATTTAAAGTATACAATTCAATAGTTTTAAATATATTTGCAGATATGTGCCATCAACACTACAATTTTAGAACATTTTCATCCTCACAAAAATAGTCCTCATAACTTTTAATTATTCTCCTCCTGTCATCCCAACTAATCTACTCTCTTTATATGTACGTTTCCCTGCTGGGTAGTTCTTGTAAGTGGAACCGTGTAATATATGGGCATTTTTGATTGGCTTCTCACTTGGATGATGCTTTTGAGACTAATCCAGATTATGTAATTACTTTGTTGTATTGATTATTGCTTCATTACTTAGTGTATAGTTATTTCATTCCTTTTATGACTGAATTGTTCCATTGCATGGATATACCCTGTTTTGTTTATCCGTTCATGAGTTGTTGGACATTTGAGTTGCTTTTACCTTTTGCTATGATGAATAATGTTTTATATGCATTCATGTACACGTTTTTGTGGACATGTTTTTATTTCCACTGGCAATGTCTAGGGCTGGATTTCTGAGTCACGTGGTCATTCTGTCTAATCACTTCTGAGCACTTCTTTACTTTCTGAAGCAAGATGATTCAGGCTTGTCTTGTATTTTCCCTGTCCTAACCTTGTAATCAGCCATTGCCCAGGGAATCCTGCTTTCCTTAGTGGAGAGTGGCATTCAAGAATGAAGACTTCGGGGGCAGGGGCGGGAGTGGCGGCTCAGTGGTTACGGTGCTTGCCTTGCATGGGTGGGAACATGGGTTTGAACCCCAGCACCATGTAGACAATTGCGTGTTGGAGCAACGAAGCCCACAGGAAAAACTAAATGGGATTGATTCTGTCTTTCTCTCTCACACACACTGTCCCTCTCTCTTAAAAAAAAAAAAAAAATATATATATATATATATATATATAATTTTTTAAAAAGAAAGAGGGACGGTGAGAGAGAGAGAGAGAAAGAGAGAAGCAATTTTTATTTAGTTTTTCATGCGACTTTCGTTCCTGTGACACTTGGTTGTGTACGTGGTGCTGGGGTTAGAACTCGTGTACTCGCACATGCTGGGCAAACGCCATAACCACTGAGCCACCGCTCTAGTACCTCCCCCCAAATATATATATATTATTTTTTAAAAAGAATGAAGACTTGGGTGGTGGCAATACTTCATTGTTATTAAGGCGTCCCTGCTCCCAGGGACTCTTGTGGGTGAAGTTAGGAAATACATGCACATGTACACATAAATGTATACAGACACGACATGGACACAAACACCCAGTTACATCAATCCACATTTCTCTATCTAGCTCTTTTGAAAAATCACAAATTCTCAACAACACCTCCAGTTGCAGTTCAGGTGTAGAGAAGGGCAGATAGCAACGGCACATCATTTTCTCCTCTTCCATATTTACAGCGCTCATTACCATCAGTGAAGAAACCCAGCTCATTTGGCTATGGGCTCCATCTCTGTATGCCCAAGCTCTCATTCCCACTGGCCTGGCCCTGTGTGACCCCTCCTCAACTGTCTTGGGCTTTGGCATCTATCGTGGGCCAGTCCACTGCTTGGACGCCTCCTCATCTGCTCCAGCTCTATCATGCCATCCATCTGTACCCACACACAGGTGATCTTAGCCCTTGAGGTCTCCATCACCCTGCGCAGGACATCCGCACAGCCCCTACCCAACATGATAGCTCCACCCCGCACACCAAGCTCTGGCTGCCCTGCCACTCCACTTGCTGTCAAATGCCCTCTTGGCCTCTCTCATGCCACCCTTGCTGAGCTGGGCCCCATGGACATCTTCCTTACCTTTCTTGGGCTTCGATACCCCACACCGGGCTGCCCACCTGCTCAAATGCCCTCCTTCTCTCCACTCTGGTTGTCCCCGCTCGGAGACATCCATCTTACTTCACTTGCGCTCCAAAGCCGTCTGCTGGGCACTGTTCTCTCCCCTCCCCTGCACACAGCAGCCGCTGGGGACACCCACCACGCCTGGCTCCACCAAAAGGCTTCCGAACCGAAGTATTTTTGAAGGGAAGAGAGGGGAAAAGGAGGGAGGACAGAAAAAGGAAAGGAAAGGAAATTTAAAAGGGAGGAAGGACTGGAATGGTGGCCCAGCAGTTACAGCGCTTGCCTGTATCAAATGGGAGGATCTGGCTTTGAACTCCAGTACCAAGTACGCAAGCACCAAAATCCACACGAAAAGCTATATAAAATTGATTCTCTCTCTCTCTCTCATTGTCCCTCTCTCTTTAAAAAGAAAAGGTGGGGGGGGGAGAGGAATAGGGGAAGAAAGAAGAGACAAAGAAGGAGGAGCAGAAAAGGAAGAAGGGAAAGATATAGAAGAGGAGGAAGAAGAGAAAGAGGGCTGTCGGGTAATTTTTTATTGAGTGGCGGACACTAGGTGTAATAAATAGGTTCTAGAAGCTCTGGTAGATGTCATCTTCTTTCAAAGAATGATTTGTTTTTCTGGCGGCCGGATGGGGTGCAGGGAAATTGTCTCGGTGCAGTGAAACTGGTCCCAGTTTGCCCTTATTCTTGGATGTGACTCTTCCCAGGCTCCCAGACTGGAGCAGGCTTAGCAAGGGACAGAAGTAATGACCACTCTTGTAAGCCCAGTGCCTGGGAAGGGAAGAGGACAGCCTGGAAGGTGATTTGGGAGGTTCAGGAAGGTGGGAAAGTGAGAGACACCAGTGCTAGTGGGGGTCTATGGACAGGTGGGGCGAAACTCATAAAGGGGGAGGTGTGGTCGGGTGGCAGGTAGTGGGTGGTGGAGGAGCTGGGTGGACCCCTGAGCTTGCCAGAGTGTGAACTTCAGACAGGAGGGTGACACTACCACTACCAGACCGCCTTACAGGAGGACAGGATCAGGCTTGCTGGGCAAGGGTACAGGACTGCAGGTGGGAAGCTGCCTGCCTCCCTGCGCCATTTCCATTTCTGGGAGCAGCTGGAAATGAGGGGCAGCCCAGGTGTGAGAGGAGTGAAGGAGATGGGGCCAAGGGGAGCTGAGACTCAGGAGAGGGGCAGCTTGTTGGGGGAGGTGCTGGGTAGGGGCAGGGGGCTTATTAAGTTGTTCTCATCACTTTCTAGCCAGAGACCCTCTGGGAGCCGTGACTTCTCCCCATCTAGCCCGGTCCCCTCCCTCTAACAATGAGGCTCCAGCCCAGAGACTTGGGGTGGGCAGTGGGGAGTCACCTCCTTCACTTTTCCTTTCCAGGGCTGGGGATGGAAAGTGACAAGTCTGTGGGCCCGAACTCTGCAGCTCGTGGTGTGGGCAGGCAGGGAGGGACCCTCTCTCCTGGCTGAGCCTTTGGTCCCTAGGGACCTGGAGCACAGGAGTAGGGACAGCAGCGGGGATGGGGGCACGCTCTCCCCCTTCTCTATCAGCACAGGAGCAGCGGAGGGACCCGCAGCTTCGGGCTGGATTTGTTTCTCATTTTACTCTTGGCACTTCTGGTGGAAAAATCGAAGCGCTCCCGCTCCAGTTGGTAGAGCGGAGGTGGAGAGGCTGGGAGGCTGGCCCGAAAGGGAAGTCCAGGGGCAGGCGGGGCCTGGCCTGGGAAGACTGCCCCTGCCCAGCCCCCTGCCCAGCCCCCTCCACTTCTTCTACGTGGCTCTCCACCCTGGTCTGGGTTGGAGGGGCTGGGCCAAGGCAGAGGGAGGCAGGCACTAGGTTCAGCCTCAGCCCATAGCACCCTCCCTCTCCAGGGCTTGTCCCCAGAAGAGTCTCCAAAGGGTGATTAATGTCCCCTGAAAGTCCTCAAAGGAACCCCTGGAAAGCTGCTGTATGAGGGAGCTGAGCACCTAGGACATTTCTTGTTCCTGCTTAACAGGGAGATCAGCAGCATGCTAGAAGGGTCCCTAGCAACTGCTGGGTATTTATTTCCTGAACACCCCAGGATATCCACTTTCTCCCAGGCCATCTCCAGAATCACCCCCAGGTCAGCCTTAGCCAACCCATTTTACAGGTGAGGAACCTGAGGGCCCAGGAAGTCAAGTGTCCCACCCAAGGGTGGTGCAGCCTATCAGGGGCAAGGGTAGATCTGAACCCAGATGTGTCTGGCTTTCCTCCCAATCCTGGAGATTCAGGAAGGTCCTCATCCAAACCCCCAAGCAGAAATGCCTTCATGGAATCCAGGAGGTCCTGTGGGCCACTCCTGCCTCTGTGGCTCAGTCCACTATGTCTGCACTGTCCCTGGCCCCTTATTTGGAGTGAGGTGCCTCAGAGGTCTCTTTCCATCCACTCTGCTCTTTCCATCCACCCTGCGTGGAGCTAGCAGCCCCCACGCACTCCATCCTCCTAAATGCCCCGGCCCCTCGCCTGGCCCCCTCCCCAGCTGGATGGAGAGAGGAGCCCAACCACTTTCCCCTGGAATCTGCTTTCCCATGCAGGAGCCATCTGGACTGCATTATGGCTAAGGAGAAAGCCGAGAGCAGGAAAATGGGAGTTGGCCCTGTCGCTCGCGTCTGGGGGGGGGGGGGCTCCATTCTCTTCAGGGAATGGGCCAAGCATTTCTAGAGGAGAGAGATGATGAAGTGCCCAGGAGAGGGTGGCCTGGGGAAGGGAAGGACACTTCTGCAGAGTGTTTCAAAGTGCTTAGCTTACCAATCTTTCCATTTCATAAAGAAGACGAGGTCCAGAGAGGGGTAGTGATTTTCCCAGGGTCACGCAGCGAATCATGGGGAACAAGACCAGGATTAGAACACTTTCACAGAGGGTTCTGGAAGTCCCCATCAGAGCAAGGGTGCAGGAAAGCGGCTGGATGGGTGTTTCTCTCTGTAGAGTCAAGCGTGAATTGAAGGGGACCCCCCCCCACACACCCCAGAACAGTGAGGAACAATCTTCATTATTTGGTGGGGGGTGTCTCCATTCCTTGCCTCCCAAGCCCACTCCCTGGCTACATGTCACCCTTCCCTGGCACCAGATCCGTGGGGTGGGGGCCCTGGGCTCTTCCTCTGGGTCCCAGGAGCCCCTCCCCCATGCAGCCCCAGCTCCAGACGTGGCAGGGCAGGCAGAGTGAGGTTTCCCTGCTCCCTCCCAAGTGCTGCGCTGGCGGCTCCTGAAATAAAAATCAAATGTGGGCTTGGCAGAGGGAGCAGGGTGGGAGAAACAGCCGGCAGTGGCAATGCGCTGGGGCTTCATTCTTTCCATTGTAACTTCACCTCCTAACCTCTGGCATTTTAATTATGTCTCCTACCCGCTGGCTCTGCATGGGCCAGAGCGTGAGCTCACCCTTTCCTCCAGCCTGGGAGGGGGCAGCCGCTGCTGGACCCCAGCCCCAGCCTGCTCGTGGGGACCAGGCAGGGGGACCTGGGGAGGGGCCCACTACCAGGCATCCAGCCTGGCCCCTCAGGTTCTCCCTCTGCTCCATTTAATGGTGGCCACTGTCTTGAGTCCAGGCTGACAGGCTCACCAGCCCATTCCATGGGTGACTAAGCCATGACCAGACTGCGCAGGAGGGTAGACCTAGACCCAGGAAGAAGGCAGGAACAACTCAAGCCTAACCTTTGCCGCGTCTTCCCATAGTGGCTGCTCTTTTCTGATGAAAGCATTATTTTGATATTAAAACATACAAGGACATAAGAGAGGGCAAGAAGTAAAATGCCTGTGCATTTTTAAATTTAAATTTTATTTACTTTTGGTACCAGGGATTGAATCACTGAGCCACATCCTTTTTATTTTTTCTATCCAGTCCTTTTTATTTTATTTTTATTTTTTTATTTTGAGACGGAGTCTCACTATGTTGCTGAGGGCCTTGCTAAATTGCTGAGGCTGGCCTCAAACTTTCGATCCTCCTGCCTCAGCCTCCGAAGCCACTGGGATTACCAGTGTGTGGCTTGTCTGTGCATTTTAAAGGTAGAAAACAGATTCACAAAGAAGATCTCCATTTGTGGCTGTCTGAAGACTCCAGTGAGTAGCCTCCTTCTCCTTGGCATGGCCCTGGAACCAGGTGAGATGTGGCTATGTTGGTTTGTAGGCAGTTTGTTCCGACCCCAGGTTGCCGCTGAGGTGCCGTGGGAGCTGCCATGCGGCCTGAGCCCTTCCTGGGATCAGAGGCTTCTCACACCGCAGGCCCAGAGCTGCAGCTCTGCACAGTTCTGTGTCACTGGGGAGGTAAACTGGAACAGAGCAAGATGCGTGGGCGTGGTGCAGCCTCACTCTGACCCTGGGACACCACCCCAGCCAACCCCAGCCCACCCCAAAGCTTCCTGCTCTGTTCCCAGACACTGAGCTGTCCCTTGCCCCACTGTCTTCTCTCTTGCCCTACAAGTGTCCTTTGAACAAATGTTCCATCGACAAATGATGCTTGGGTACCTACTCTGGCCCAGGCCTCTTTGTGGCCCGTTACAGCCTCTGCCCTGGAGAAGCTTCCGGAGTGCTGTGAGGAGGGACATCCAGGCAACTGTAGTGCCCGAAAGGGGGTTCCAGACCTAAGCTTGGGTTTGAAGAATGTAGGAAAGGCTTCCCAGAGTGCATGCTGGCTGGTCAGAAGAAGAGAATTGTGCCTCAGGGAACAGCATCTGCGAGACCCAGAGGAGCCTGGGAAAGAACCAGTGCAGGGCCTACAGGAGTTCAGGCCTGGGGAGCTGCCCGAGCCATTAGGCAGCACGTGAAGACCAAGCGCAGGGTGGGTTGGAAGGTGACCCGCATGGAGGTGGGCAACTGCCTAAGAGGTTCCTGCCAAGGTCCAGATGAAAGGGGGTGGTAATCAGGCCCAGACTGGTGGCTACGAGGTGGCAAGAGAGGGCCAGATTAATGGAAATGTAAGAGGCAGAAGCCATAGGACCTGGTGACTAATTGAGGACTAGGGGTCCATAGGGCTGACTACCAGGCTTCGTTCTTTCTCTTTCTTTTTTTTTTTTTGGTACTGGGAATTGAACCCAAGGGCACTTAACCACCAAGCCACATCCCCAGTGCTCTTTATTTATTTTTTTTTTTTTCAGTTTTTTTTTTTTTTTTTTTAGAGAGAGGGACAGTGAGAGAGACAGAGAAAGAGAGGAACAACTTTATTGAGTTTTTCACATGGCCTTAGTTGCTCCAACACTCAGTTGTGTACGTGGTGCTGGGGTTTGAACCCGGGTCCTCGTGCTTGCCAGGCAAGCGCCGAAACCGCTGAGCCACCGCTCCAGCCCTATTTTTTTTATTTTTGAGACAGAGTCTTGCTGAGTTGCTGAGGCTGGCTTTGAACTTGCCATCTTCCCGCCTCAGCCTCCCGATTCGCTAGATTAGAGGCGCGCGCCACTGTGCCTGGCTGCCTGCTAGGTCTCTTGTTTGAATATCTGGCCAGGTAGTGGGGAACGTATTGGGTTTCTGGGACCTGCAGGGTGTCTGGGTGGACGAGCCTGTGGAGCGTCTGGGTATGCAGAGGTGTCAGTGAGAAAGTGCAGAGAAGGGCCTGGGCCCACACGCTAGGGAAGGTGGAGAGGGCAGGGCCTACAGAGCTATTGGAAATAAACAGCCCGAGCCTCCCAAGGGGATTTTTTTTTTTTTTAAAGAGAGAGAGGGACAGTGAGAGAGAGAATCAATTTTATTTAGTTTTTCATGTGGCTTTTGTTGCTCCAACACTTTGTTGCGTATGTGGTGCTGGGGTTTGAACCTGCAACTCTGCCCATGCAACGCAAGCTCAGAAACCACTGAGCCACTGCTCCAGCCCCCCAAGAGGACTTCTTAAAGGCCAGCAGTGTCAAAGCCCAGGGATGAAGCAGGCTGGGGTCTGAGAAGCAACATGTGGTCTAGTTCCTGAGACACCTACCTCTACTTTTGCACCCAGCCTTTCTCCCTTCCCTTTACTGTTCCTTCCCTCTCCTTAAACATCTGTCACATTGCCTTTTTTTCTGTGTGATTTCTAATTTTCTCTGCTCAGAAGGCTCAGCATTTTTCCTAGGGACACTTTATGCCACTTCCACCATGGCTCTTGAAATCATCCCCTCTCCCCACTACCACCAGTAACAACCACATACAACCCTTGCCACAGACTCACCCAGAACTCCTGGAATCTGGGACACTGAGGATCTGGTCCTCTGAGTGCCTCACCCTTCCTCCAAGTGAGCCCCCATGGGTGTCAGGCTCCAGGCAAGTCCAGCACCTGCCTACAGGAGAGTGAAACACAGTGCCACCAGGCCCATGCAGGATGAGGGGAGATTTGAGGAGCTGTGGGCATCTACATCCAGCAGAGGGAGAAGCGGAGCAGGCTTCCTGGAGGAGGCGACTCTGCAGGGAGCCTGGAAGGATTGGCAGGGTTAGGTTTCCTGGCACTGAAGCCAAGGCAGTTGAAGATGGAGTGTGGTGAGGAAAAAGGCACAGAGGTGAAGGGGACAACATTCGGGTGACAGCCCTAGCTCAAGGCTGACCTGAGGAGCCAGGTCAGAGGGGGCGGCAAGCTTCAAGGCCAAGAGATGACATCATGCAGGCCTGGAGACCAAGGGACTTTAGGCTGTCTCCTGCTCCCTCTGAACGCGGGGACTTTTGAATCTGATTCTATCTCCCAGCTCATTCATTCACTCATTCAGGAAATATTTATTGAGTTCCTATTCTGTGCTAGGCAAGTGCTGAAGATAGTGTGAAACAGAATAAATCCCCAACACAGAGTTCAAGTTCCAGGTAGAGACAGACTGAAAGTCTTAAGTAAATAAAGGCTGAAAATTAAAATCATGGTGGGGCTGCTTTAAGGATTGGCCACTCTTTCAAGGCAAGGCCTGGGTCTTGTCTGCTGTACAGGTGGAAGGCTCTCTAAAGTCAGCCTGCGTCTCCATCAGATTAGGGTAGAGCCTGTGCCTCCTCCATCAGACTAGGGTAGGGCCTGCGCCTCCTCCATCAGACTAGGGTAGGGCCTGCGCCTCCTTCATCAGACTAGGGTAGGGCCTGCGCCTCCTCCACCAGACTAGGTTAGGGCCTGCGCCTCCTCCATCAGACTAGGGTAGGGCCTGCGCCTCCTTCATCAGACTAGGGTAGGGCCTGTGCCTCCTTCATCAGACTAGGGTAGGGCCTGTGCCTCCTCCATCAGGCTGGAGCATCCTACTGCTCTGGAAGGGCAGAGAGTAGAACATCTGGACCAAGAGCTGAGGCATCTCAGAAACCTCCCAGGAATGGCTGCTTCCCCACCCACTGGCCTCGTGGCTGTGCCCACCACAACCCTCACTGCTTCCCTCAGCCAGCAGCTGCTCCTGGTGCCTGATGGTGTGAGAAGGGATGAGACCTGCAAGTGGGATCCCTATAACTTGGAGGGGATGGCAAACTTCTACTTATTGCTAAAGGAGGAGAGAGACCCTGGAGGTGAGCAGGGATCTTGGGAAAGACCCCCTGCCACCACCACTTCTCATCCAGGCCTGAGTTGGGAGGGCTTCCTTCTCCTCCCATCTAACCCTTTACCCCGTTAAACCCTTAAATTAACCTCAGCCACACCCGGAGAGGAGAGAGTGCCCCAAAATAAATCCTAAATTACATGCTGCTTGGGGGCAACCACAGTTCTGCTTCCTGCCTTTCCAGCAAGCAGACCCGCCTTGCCCAGAGCTGGGGGCCTCCCCGCAAAGGGGCTATTTATACAACTCCGGCTTCCCTCTTTGTTGTCTGGCCTGCGTGTCCTTGGATGAGGCCTGAGCAGGCTATGCAGCTCTCCTGGGGGCCACAGAGAGTCGGGGAGATGACACAGTCAGGGTCAGCTGGGCCCAGGGCAGAATTCATGACAGGGGACTTTGGGGCACTGTTAATACAGGCCAGGGGGTAGATTTTGATTTCCCAAGGACACCAAGCATCTGGTCATCCAGAAATATACCAGACACCAGGGTCACAGAGCAACTGCCTTCTCCAGATCAAGAGAAGAGAATAATCTGCCTGTGACACCTCCCATACCACCTGGCAAGGCTGGGACAAGCTCTGGCTCCAAGGACCCCAGGCACAAGAGTGTCCTGCGGGGATGCCCTGGTCAAATAAAAAGGAAGAAAAGGGAGCTGATGTGGCTACTTTGAGATCACGGACTTGGGCCAAGTTCTCCCTGGACAATGCCACCTTCCATTTTGGGAACCTGGCCCCTGCTGCCCTAGAGAGCAGAAGTGGGGAGGGGAGGGCTGACCTGGCAGCAGGCCAGGCTCCCTCTATCCGAGCAAGCGGCACCTGGGAGCCAGGACACCTGACTGCAGCCCACGAGCTCCTCCTCGGCCTCTCTCCCCTGCTTTCTGCCCCACCACCTGTGAAGGGTGTGGGTAGGGCCTCTGCCTATGGGTAGCCCCAGGGGATATCTCTCCTCCTGGTCCTCCATTGTCCCCCCAGGTGCCTGGGCCCCATCCTCCCAGGCTGTGAAGTTGGCAGGGTTGTTGTCCTGTTCTTTGCCACCCTGGCTCCACCATCTGGTCCCACCTCTGTCTCCAGAAGCCTGGCTCCTGCTAGGTAGCTCTCGTTTCTACCCTCCACTGCTCCTCTCCCCAAGCAAGCCTAGCTTCCCAACCTCCTTGTCCTCCCCTGAGAGCTTCCCCTGTGGGAGAGAAGCTTGGCAGGCTGTCCAGAGGCTGGCCAGGGAAATTAGTGGCCCAGAGGAGGGGAGCAGCAGGGAGGCTGGGGTCCCCCTGGTCTGCATCCCAGGATTCGAGACAGAAGTCCCAGGGTGGTCTGGTGGGGCAAGGTAGTGGGACTGCAGTGCTAGGAGGACCAGCTACACACACAAGTTTACATATCCTGTAAGTGATTTAGGGGGTGGGCTCAACTTTCTGGGCTTCAGCCCTGGATTGTGACAATAGGGACTGAAGACTGAACACTGAACAAGGCAGGCCAGCAGGATCCCGGTCACTGATGTGGTGTGTGCACTCACAAGCAAAGTGTGCAGAGAAGTGAGCCAGGACCTGGAGGAGAGGGCGGTGTGTGAGTGTGAGCATGGGCATTGTTCGGGTGTGTGTGAGAGTGTATGTGAGAGTGTGTGTGTGTGTGTCGTGTACGTGTGTGTCACGGGGATGGGGAGGAAAGGGGATTTAACCTGCTGCCTCTGAGGGGCAGGGACCCCTGCAGCAAGCAGGAAGACAGCCATAGCAGCCCTCCTGCCCTGGAGGAAGTCACAGTCTCTCGATTAAACTTGATTATCCGTCTGCTTGACAGTCCCCGGTACCCATACTTGCCCAGAAAAGACTATTTATGGGCTTGGGGTATCAGCCCTGTCATTTAGCTGGAGGAGGCAACCCTGCCACGGCCCGGAGCCTGGCCTGGTGCGAAGAAGCAGTGCCCAGCCTGCGGGCACCGCCCAGGCACTTAGTGGCCTGTTTACCCTGGCCTGGGAAGCCACACAGGAGAGCCTCTCCAGGGAGCAGCTGGCGGTCTGTCCAGCAGACTCACCTGGAGGCCATGACTGCAGCTCTGCCAGGCAGAGAGATACCCAGCCTAGCGGGACACCTCACAGGACAACTTACAGGGTAACTGCCCCAAGCTCAGTAGCCTCCCAGCTGCCCCATAATACAAGACCACCTGGCCCAGGGCCTTGTGGGAGACCCTACGACTGCAGGAGGCTGAGTGCTATGTACCCAGGGAACCTGCCACCCAGCTGGCTAAAGGAAGTCCAGGTTTTTGGGGCCCTGCCTGATGAGCTTGGATGCTCTCTGCTCCCCAGGTGGAGAGGGTTGTGCCCTCCGCCCAAAGGCACAGGTGACAAAGCATCCTTGCCACAGCCCCTGCCCTCCTAGAGTCAATGGATACTGTCTCCTTGTTCTGCTATGAAGTGGGCTGTATAGACCAGGCTCTGCATCCCGGCCCCCACACCCAAAATGCATAGCATCTTCTAACACAGAAACACAGCTCCCGTGGGCAGACAAACCATGCCCACCCAACACTCCAACACAGGTAACCTATGCTCCAACAAGCCACACACATCACACAGACTCAGTCTTCTGCACCCCTACACCAGCCTCCCAGTGCCCCACTTCTAAGTGGGCCAAGAGCGGCCCAGCTGTTCAGTTCTGGGCTTCTTCCCGCCCCTCCCCGTCCCCGTTCGCCCCTCTCCTCCTCTCCCTCCTGCTCTGGCTCCTGACCCTCCACCTTCTGCCCCACTTCCTAGCTGGGCTCTGGCCCTGAGGCCTCATTCTCTCCTCCTCTGCACACACGCAGGGAAACTTGAGGTCTGCACATCTGGGCAGCTCCAGGCAGCTACCACTTCACCCATCCTGGAGTTTTCAGGGCTGGAAGCTCCAGAGGATGGAGAGCAGCAGCTGGCAGTGGCTCCAGGCCTCACATCCCCCCATGGACCGCCCACCCTCCCCATTCCAGGCTGAGTCATCCCCACATCTGGAGGCGGCCCATCTGGAGGAGCTGCAGCCTGTGCAAGCAGCTCCACGTGGACACCCCTTCCCCCTATGCTACCTCGCCCCACCCCTATGAATAGGGGCACTTGGGATCTGGTTCTCCGCTCCACTTGGAGAGCTCCCTAGTTACCTGGTGGGCAGGAGTGCCAGCCCCAGGCCAGGACACCATCCCCCCCCCCCCCGGGCCTCTTCCCAGCAGCTGTAACAATGGCCACTTGGTGCCCCTCACAGTGGGCAGCACAAGCAGCGCTGGCCCTGAAGGAGGCTGGATCCAGGGCTGGGGGAGGCAGCCGAGCCAGGCTGTGAGGAGGCCGTGGCTTGGCTTAGCAGGCAGCGGGAATTTATCCTGGCTTGCAGCCCTGAAGCCAAACATCCTCCACTAACCTCGCAGACACATCAAAGCCCGCAGGGAAGGGGCCCTTCAGTAGAGGAAGCCTGCAGTCCTGGAGGCCTGACAACCTGGCTCCGGGCAAAGGACCACCCTGTCCCACTCTGCAGCCAGGCTCAGGCTGGACACAGCGGTCTTGGAGGAGGTGGGCAAGAAGGACATTTCCACCCAGAGCCCCTTCCGCCTCACCCCACCCTTCAGTGTGGTGGTGGGGGGTGGCTCCCTGGCAGCAGGTCTTAGCTTTGACCCCAGCACAGGGCTCCCTCCCCCACCCCCCACCACTCTCCAGGCAGGGAAGGTTGATGGGGGAGTCACTGCACCCTGGTTTTTCACACAGCTGGGGAACTGATTTCACCCTCCTTTGTTCTGCAAAGGCCCCCATCCACGTGGACAAGGGGAAAACGGAGAGGACAGAGGGCTGAGGGGTTGGGAGGAGAACTGAGCTTCAAAAAATAGACACTGAAGTGGAATCAGAAGGCCAGAGCTGGGCTGGGAGCCACAGGGCCTCTCTGGGGGCAGCAGGGCCAGGAGGATGGAGAGGGGCTTCAAGGCGCTAACAAGGAAGGAGGAGGTGCTAACAGGGCTGCTCCGTGAGGGGGTGCTGGAGCCAGCCCGGCAGGCCCCTGCAGGCGGCCTGCAGATAAGGAAGCTGGGCTGGGGTGGGTGGGGACAGCCACATCAGCTTGAGGGGCTGGATGGCTGTGCACGCGCGGGCACATATATGTTCTCACATGCATGCACCCTCGCATGCGTGCGTGCGCATAACGAGAGCCAAGTGTGTCCTCAGCTGGGAGCCAGATGATGTGGCTGCCTAGGGTGGCCAGGATTTGAGGAAGAATGTGTCTCGCTGCCTCCTCTCCCCGCCCCTTCTCGCACTCATTCTTTGCCTTCAGGGATGTTCCCAGGCTGTCCCTGCTCCTTGCCCTAGAAGTAAGGACACAGCTACTTCTTGCAGTCTGAACCCCCAGACCATTTAGAGGCCCTCTGGTCAATCTGCCCAGCCCACAGACAGCTGCCCTGAGCCCTCATTTTCTTTGGAACTTTGAAGTTCTTCTAGGTGTAACCACAAGCCCCTAATAACATTTGGATCTGAGACAGGGTGCAGAAGAGGTCTCTTTCAAGAGGCCAATAAGAACAGAGCTAGAAAAACAGGGGTCCTGGGAGTCCCCGAATTCCTTTCTTCTCGCTAGCTATAGGGTCCCGTCTCAAAAAGTAAACAGTAAGGGTTGGGGTGGGAGTGAGGCTGTAGACAGGGGGAGAGGCAGGAAAACCATGCAGAGAAGCAGCCCCAGAGGGAGAGGACTGGGGGCGCTTGAGACCCTCAACCTAGCTTCAGCTCAGCCTCTCCTGCCTATGGCTCTGCTCCATCTACCACCCCACACAGCCAAAGCCCATTCACACAGTCTTCACATTCCCCACAATCCACCCTGCTTCCCATCCCTATTGCCCCTCCTCCCCATCTCCTAGAGGTGTCTCCCTCTCTGGCCCGGACCTGGTCCCCAGAAACCTACACTTTGGAAGGATAATGGTTCCTAAATGAAGTTTTTGTCTTTGCTAAGCCTTGGAGAAGGTGAGCATTAGGTGGCCCTCCAACCCACTCATCAGGGTAATAAGCTCCTGTGCCGCTGATTGTCAGCTGGTATGCCCTCCCCTCAGCCTCCTGGCCCACAGGTTGGCGGTTCAGACTTAGGGTCAACTCCAGAAGCCACCCCCCACCCCCACCCCCATCACCCCAAGAAAGAGGGCCGGTGGGCTTCATTTCCAAGGAAAGGAGACTGAGACCATGGCCAAGAAGTCTCACGGGCTGCCCTCTGCTGCTCCGCTTGCTCCTGGAAGGTGGACAGGAAGCCAAGATTCCTTGAGGCACCCTTAAGGGTTGCTCAGTCCCTAGGAGGCTATCTTGCTGGGAGAGGTAACCAATGTGAGCATACTCTTGGGGCAGGAAGCAGACAAGGTGGATTGCCCACACAGCCAGCCAGGATGGGAACCCAGTCAGTCTGGAAGCCCCAAGGGAGAGCCCCTCACCAAGGATGTTGGAAATGAATTCCCTCTGTCCTTGGAGAAATCTGCCCTCTGACCTGGAGAAGCCCCTAACCAGCTTTGATTCAGTGACAACAGGGCCAGTGTTTACTTGGAACAAAGCACCATGGGGAAATGAAAGCTGAATCAAAGCTGGCTGGCCCCGTACCCTGGTGGGGACATTAGGACGTGTCCACACATCTTCGAGGGAGAATGGCCAAGGGGTGTTTGAGGCTGGAGAGAGGCAGGATGGGAAAGCGAGCAATCACTTCTTGCAGGAAGATCGAAGTCCCGGAAGGCTTTCTGGAGGAGGGTGACATTCGAGCAAAGTCTTGAAGAATGAGTGAGAATTTTTTAGGTTTCAGACAGGGGTATGGGAAGAGTGTTCTAGTGGAGAAAACTGCTCGGTAGACAGGAGGGAGGCAGAAAGGGCACAGAGAGGGGCTGAAGAGCATGGCAGGAGGGCAGGGGGCACACACTGGAAGGGCAGGTGGGGCCAGTTATGGACCCTTAAGACCTCCCTGAGATGGGACTTCATCCAGGTGGCAATGTTAAGGAGCAAAAGAGTGGCATGTCCCGCCAGGGGTAACAGGGAGACAGTTGTAACGTCCCTGCTGAGCCAAGCTGCAGGGGAGCAATGGCGATGGGGATGAGGGGAGGAGACACCTGTGACAGGCACAGTCTCCCTTCTGTCCCTGAGAGCTCTCAGCCTAAAGGGCAGAGGTGGATGCAGTGCTCAGTGGGCTGCGAGGGAGTAATAAGGGGGAGTGTTCGCCAGGACTAGTGGGGCTCACTGGCATCTCCAGTCCCAGGGCCACGCCCAAGAGTGCTAAGAACCAGGTCATCCTTTGAAATGGGCCACCAGCCCAGCACTCTCTAGCCCAGAGTGGGCTAGTGAGCCAGGTCTTGGGGGCAGTGCTGCTGGATCACCCAGAGGACCAGAGTGGCCTTGGGAGGGAAGACGGACCCTTAGTTCCTGGGCATTTCACTCTGTGGAATGCACAGAAGAGACCATTGCCCCTTTCCTGTACCAGAAACAAAAAAAGGCAGCTTTATTTGCTTTTGCTGTACACCAGATATTGAGCAGCTTGTATCACCCCCACAAGTCTGTGTGGTGAGGGAGGTACTATTACCCAACTCCTAGCCTCACCTTCAATAATAAGAGCAGTTTCGAGAGGCACAGAGAAGTGCAGTTTCGAGAGGCACAGAGAAGTGCAGTTTCTTATTTGTGGTCACACAGCATACCACAGTAGGTGGCTTACTAACATGACACAACACTGCCCCTAGAGGCAGAGCCAAGTTAGAGTGGGGTACTCTGCCAGCTTGGTAAAGATCCCAGGCCAGTGTCACACTCTCTGTTACAGGTATTACTGTTCAACACAGTATGGGGGAGTGGGGAGCATGCATGCTAAGTGGGACGGAACTCAGCCTGGCTCTTTCCTCTTGGCCTCCTGCCCCAACTCCCAGGAGGCTTCCTTCCTTGAAGCACCAGCTCTCCCGGCCTGAGTTGTGTCTGCGGTGCTGGGTGTGGGGTCCCAGGACCTGTGTGGCTCTGGTTCTGACTCACCGCCTCCTGTCCTGTGTGACTTGGCCTTCCCGCTCCTCTGGGCTCCAGTTGCCTTCTTGAGAAGGGAGTGGGTGGGCCAGCTGACCTCCCAGCCCCTTCCAGCTGGGCCCTTGGAGGATGCACAATCAGTTCGTTCTTCAGCAAAAGGGCCAGGGAGAAGGCGAGAGCATGTGAAGATATTTTGACTTTACTTGGGAAACCCCAGCTGGAATTTGGCGTGGAATCCAGAGGGACCCAGTGACTGCATTAGGTCTCTGGGTCACCCGGCCTCTGTGTTCCTGTATGCCTGAGCATACCCATGCATGCAGGCACATGTTTCCAGTGCCAGATTAAGTGTGGAACAGAGGGGTGCTGTCCTTGTACGGGACCCTCCTCCTCCCAGAGAAGAACAGTCCCTTCTCTGCTCAGCCTCGGGCCTCATGGAACCCCTACCCCCACCTGATCTCACCCAGCAGGAATGCTGGGGCCATGGTGAATGCTGACCAGGGCCTGGAGCTCCTGACCTGCTCTCGGACCACCCACCTCTAGGCTCCTTGCCCCATCTGCAGCAAGGAACACAGAGGGGCAGTTGGGTGTCATGAAAACAACTGGGGGGCCCAGAGGCAGGTTCTAGGGACTCTGGATTTTATCTGATGGATCAGGTTCTAGGGACTCTCTGGTTTTTATCTGATGGGTCAAGTTCTAGGGACCTTACTTTTTCCACTGGGAAGATATAGGGCTGAAGGTAGAGTAGCTGTTTCAAATGTCTGTTCCAGTGACATCTTAGGAATGGGATTAGAGCTGCCTGATTTAATAAATAAAAATGCAGGACACCCACTGAACTTTGAATTTCAGATAAATAACAAATATATTTTAGTATAAGTCCACACCAATATTGCATGGGAAATACTTATACTAAAAGAAAATTATTTGTAGTTTATCTGGGTTCAAATTTACTTAGGCATCTTTTTTTTCCTGGCCATCCAAGATGTGGGACAGGTGGATGTCAGAGACCCAAAGGGTGGTGACATCAGCCTCTGCCCCCTCCTCCTGCCCCTCCTTGGGGCACTGGTGCCTGCCTTGTCCCTTCACATCCTCAGCTCCCAGTCTCCCTCCATGCCCTTCTCAGTGGGGTTATCCTGCACCCCCATCTCACCCCTGCACACCCTCCTCCTCCGTGCTCAGCCATTCTTCTCTTACACACACACACACACACTCTGTAAGGCTCCAGGCCTGGGCAGGGTGGCAGGTAGTATAGAGGGATGTAAGTCTATCACAGGCCTTGGTGCTGGTACAGTGTGGCCAGGGGCAGGGGGCTCCCAGAAGTGGTGGAAATGTGGGTGGTTTTTGGGAGAAGGTTCCAGCACTCTCTGGACTAGGTTCCCCTTGGCAGAGGGGGTAGTCTGGGGAAGAGGCAGAGGTGCCTCCACCTATCCCCCATTCCATTCACCAAGGTCCTAGTCACCAGGGAGAGACTTGAAATAAAGGGGACATGTTCTGGGGCCAGGTCCCAATTGAACATGGCTTAGGAAAGTAGAAGATTCTGTTTTTGTTTGTTTGTGTGGTGTGTATGTGTGTGTTTGAACCCAGTAACATTCTCTGAGCTATATCCCCAGCTTTTTTCTTAAATATGATTTTGAGACAAATCTGATTTTGTCTCCCCAGTAAGCTGGGATTATAGGACAGCCACCACTGCACGTGGTTTTTGGAAGATTTTATTCTAAGGAGTGAAAAGGGCCAGAGGCGAGCCAGGGAGAGATGGGGGTAGCACTATAAAAGTCCCTGAGAAATGAACAGTAGGCAGGGGGTGACCAGTCAAAATAAGTTATGGGAACTGGAAGCAGAGGCAGAAAAACAGACTCCTCCACTGACCCCGACAGTAACGGAGGAGAAACGGAAGGTAAACAGGGAGCTATAGAAATTGGGAGAAACTGGGTGCTCACGAGGCTAGGAGGAAGCCAAGACAGGAAATCAGAAACTGGGAGAAAAGGGGGAAACACAGAGGTTCAGTGTGACTGATAACACGACGGGAGAGAAGCAGGAGGGGAGAGGCAGAGAAAGGGGGGAAAGAAAGGGCAAGGACGGCTGTCCTAAGAAGCCGGGATGTTACCGGGGCCACGGTCAGAGTGGCGGCTAAGGACTGGCCCTCCCGGGGTGACCCTCTTTTTTCCCAGGCGGGGCGCAGCGCCCAGCACTGCTCTTCGCCGGGTCCCCGGACCCCGGCTCATCTCTCCACCGCCTGCCGGGCGGCCTCCTGTCCCCTTCCCTCCCCCGCACCGGCCAGCCTGCCAGCGCGGTGGGGACGGTGGGGACGGCTCGGAGGGCTCCAGGTCTCAGCCCCAGGTCCCAGCCCGCGCGCCTCGGGCTGCCGGGGTCCACGCTGGGCGATGCCGCCACCTGGCGGCCGGACTTCGTCTGCACCGAGAGCCCGGAGGCCGCCGAGCGGTGGGAATCTGGGCGCTCCCGCGCGATCCGCACCTGCGCGGTCTTCCGGGAATCCCGATCCGCCTGCTCGCCCGCGCCCCAGCTCATCCCGCTACCTTTCGCGGCCTCGGCCGCTCAGTCCTTAACCACAGGACCTTAATGTCGCCTTTAGGCAAAGGAAATGTACACCTCCCCAGGGTTTCGAGGCGGGGCGCGCGGGGGCGGGGTGTGTGTTAGGAATGTAGCAATGCTGACTCCGAGTCTTAGGTCACTTTGAAATCCGCCAGGCTGCCCCTTCCTGCCTCCCTCCCTGGCCGAAACTCCACGTGGTGACCCCTACCATATAACCCCCTCACTATTCACCCCAGGCCTTCGCCTCCCTTTCTCTAGATCTCTGTGCCCCCCTGGAAGTTCAGGTGAGAAGGGACTTCCAGCTCCCAGCCCCCTCTGCCTGCACCCCTCTCCATTCCCTGCCAGCCACAGTACCACTTCCTTAAGTCTGGGACTCAGGAGCAGAGGAATTGGAGGTTAGCAAGGTAACTCAGAAGTCTTGAACTGATCTCATAATTTTTTCGTTTAATCAATGAATCTCCGCCACCTCCCAATTCCCAAAACCCAACCAAGTCTTTTTCCTTCTCCACACCCCACCCCACTGATCTCCCTTCCCCCTCTCTTCCCCTAGTCATACCCAACCCAGGTGCATCAGCTCCGCCCCCCATTCCAAGGCGGGGCGCCAGAGGTGGAGAGAAGTGGGAGAGGTCGCGGCCCCGCCTCTCCCCTGCTCCTGCTACAAACGGAAGCTCTGTACCTAGGTGCTAGGATGTCGCACGCCTGGGTTCCAGGCCTGACGCCGTCCTTGCTGCTCGGCCTGCTGGCTGGCCTCCACCGTGCGATCGCCTGGGAGGTAAGCCTGTTGAGCTTTTCGGGCCCTACCCTATGGGGCAGGGGCCTGTCTCTGGAGCCTGCTCACCACCTTCCATTGTTAGGACTTCCTCGTGACCACACACAATTAGCAACTTCCTTTCTTTTTTGACATGGGGTGAAGGTGGGGACACAGAGCGAGGTCCTGGGAAAACCTGGGCTCCTTCACCTTTGGGGTAGTGTGTAGTGGGACTAGATCCACCCACCACCTGTCTGACTCCTTGGACCCTTCTCTGAATGGGGACTTTGACCCCATATTAGCCTTGCCTTGTCCTTGGAGCTCTTTTCCACCTGCGTCAGAAAGCGGGCCGACGTCTGGAGGCTGGGCCAGGTGTCTCCCAAGCTCTGTTCTGCCAGTGCTGGGTGACCTTGGGGATGGCCCAGACATCTCTGGAACTGTATATCTGTATCTTAGGAGAAAGGAGGCTCCCTCACCTTTTCTGGGGGTGGGGATAGAATTCCAGCCTGAGAAGCATGCGGCCTGGTTGCCTAACCCAAGACTGGGGTGACCTCTGAAATAGGGCCTGAGCCCTCCTCTTGCCCCTATAAACTTTACAAGTGACAGGGGAGGGATATCCTGTCCTGGGATGGCTGACAATTCTACAAACTGAGATGGGCCTAGAAGTGGCATTTTTTATTTCCTTCCGTTGGAGAATCTGAGGGCAGTCTGGATCTGACTCCCCAGATCACATGCAGTGCTGAACTCCCCACAGTAATGAGCAGTGGATGGCTGGTGTGAGCCCTGGGCTGAGCATCCTCCTAAATCCTCCACCTCCCAGACTCAGGTGAGGGTGCTTCGTCTCACCTGATGCTTCCGGAGACTCAGGCTCTGAACACCCCTCCGCCAGACAAAGCACCCTCTGCTTAAGATGGGGAGAATCTAGGCAAAGGGCTCCTTCCCCTCCTAAATGGGAACTGGGACTTTATTAAACCTGCCAATTTTCCATCACTTCTTAGTTGGGGTTCAGGGTAGAGAGGAGGGTCAGAGTGAGAGATCTGAGGGACAAGATGCATGACTGAGTGCCTGGACCCCGTGGTTTCCCTCCAATTCTATAAGTCACCCCTGTGTCCTGTGTGATTTGGGAGACTCACCCTCTCTGGGATGACCTGCAGGTTCCTTCCTCCTCCAGTTCCCACTAAAGGATAGAGCTTATGAAAATGCACTTAACCTGAGATAAGAATATCTTTTGGTACTCTTATCTTTATGGTTATGATTAGCATACAAAATGCTACTTTTATTCTTATTACTCTTTGGTGCTGGGGATTGAACCCAGGGCCTCACAAATCACATGCTAGACAAGCACTCTACCACTGAGCTGTACGGCTATTTATTTTTTTTTCTTACATGACAGGGTCTCATTAAATTACCCAGACTGGCCTCCAACTTGTGATCCTCCTACCTCAGCCTCCTGATTACCTGTAATTACAGATGTGTGCCACTGTGCCCAGCTGCTATTTTAGTGATTTTAAATAAAGCATAAAGATAATGGTGGTCTTGCCAAAGCTGGCTTCCTATTTCTTGAGTCCTGATTGTTTGTCCAGGGGGCTAGGGTGACAGATAATCTCCTCATGTGGGGGTGAGGAGTCACTCAACCACTGAGCCACATCCCCAGCCTATTTTTATTTTTTTATTTTGAGACAGGGTCTCACTAAGTTGCTTAAGGCCTTACTAAATTGCTGAGGCTGACTTTGAACTCCTTTGTGATCCTGCTGCCCCAGACTCCCAAACCACTGGGATTACAGGTGGGTGCCACCACAGTTGGCTCCTTGGTTTTCTGTCCCACACCTAGATCCTTCCCTCACAGGCAGAGAGCCGACAGGGTGAAATGAAACCAGGCAATCATGAGTGTGCATTCATTCCTTCTGCAAATATTTTGATATTGAGTTTTCAGCAGTTATAGAAACACAAAAATCCCTGCCCAGGTAGAGTTTTCCTTCTACTGGGCAGACAATTAACAAGGTAAAGTAAAATATCTAGCATGATAGATGTTGGTACAGAAGAGGACGGGAGGCAGGGAGGAGCTGGCTGGGGAGAAGGCAGGACACTCCTGACCTCTCTGAAGAGCTAGGTAGGGATCCTGGACAGGGATCTGAAGGATGAATGGAGACTCTGGAGGGGTGAAAGGTGTTTTTGCAAGGGGAAGACAGGGGACCAGGTGCAGCAGAGGGGCGAGGGGGCGAGGGGCCGAGGCTGTTGCTGGGGTGCGTACCCAAGGAGCCACTGAAGAGAGTTTCCAGCAAGGCTATTAGGTGATCTCATTTGCATTGTATGTAGCAAGAGTCTTCATGTATGCAGTGTCCTGAGGGACTTGGGCAGGGCAGAAATGAGTTGCTGGTCGCTGGACCACAGATGTTGTGGGCATAGAATTGGAAGAGTGGCCAGGAGTTACTGAGCTTCCAGACTTGGAAGGAAAGCCTGTGATGGGGATGCTGGGAGGAGGAAGGAGAGCCTGCTGGTCAGAGCTCAGCTGACACCCCAGTCATTGACCTGGGGAATGGTGGAGTGAGGGAGGAAGAGGCTGAGTACACTGGTGATCTGTTGGCTGTGACACACCTGAGCAACATCAGAGTGGAGACCCCATCCTTCAGTTTATGAGCCCTGACCTCTGCCTCTTTTCTTCCACAGGGTAGACCCAAATGCGACATCTTGTAAGTCTGGGACAAGTCTGGTTGTAACTTCCAATCTGGGGAGGGGAGAAGGACAGACAACCCAAATCATGCCCTGCCTGCCTTCCTGAACAGACACCTCATCCATCATATCCATCATCCTCACCCACCGCTCCCATCAGACACCATCCCCCTCCCTCTCCAGAGAGAGAGAGAGAGCGAGAGAGATATGTCCCCTCCTGCCCTCCACCAGCCTGCCCTTCAGTCTTTAGGCTTTGGGCAGGTCAGTAGCTTAACCCCAAACCTTCCTACTTCCTATTAGTCTCAGGTCAGCTCCCCTAAGGGTCCCAGGAGGGTGTGGGCAAACAGCCTGTGTTGACACTAATATATAAACCCCTGAGCACAACAGGGAAGGGCTGGAGTGAGGGCATCTGGGCAGAAAAGTTTCCATCAAGTCAGCACTGAATGTTCCAGAAGCCCCTTTCCCCGCCTACCTTCCGCTCCATGGTACCATCAAGGGTTTGCTCCTCTTCCCCAAGTTAGCTCCAGGACCCTGGGCACTGCCTCTGTGTCTACATCGTCTGAGTCAAATGAGTGATGTTGTAGCCACCAGGACATTGAAGGCCCACAGCTGCCCAGGGAAGCTGCAGGATATTCATTCCCCCACTTGGCAGCTAAGGACTGTAAGGCCCAGTGGGAGTAACTCAGAGCAATGGACAGGCCAGTCGTGGGATGAGCCTGGAAACCAGGTCCTTCCACAGAGCCAAGAGTGGGACTGTCCCCTTGCCCCACTAAGGGTGGCTTGAGCCTGAGTGGTCGGGTGTTTGGGGAGGCTAGGATCCTTCTGCCTCTCCATTGATCCTTCCTCTGTCCCTGAGCAGAACTTGCCCCCAAGGATTCAACTGCTGCCAGGAGATGACTCTCTTCTCCGGCCCCTTGAGGTGAGCCCAGGGCCTGCTCCTCTGGGCGCTACCCATGGAGGGATCTGGTCCACACTGGACAGGGATGGCCCTCCTGCTGAGTAGTGGGCATGGGAGGGGAGTGTGGCAGGGTGGCCTGGGCACTCAGGGTGACGTTGGCGTCCCCCACTCCAGGATCTTCGTCATCGTCTTCCTTGTCATGCTGCCGCTCATGTGCATCTGTGGCCTGGCTAAGCACTTCTGTAGTAAATGCAGAGGGCTGGAGAGGGACTCTGCAGTGGATCACCAAGGGCCCCCAGGCCCACCCTCCATTGCCCCCCAAGAGAGGATCTCTGAGCCCCCACCACCCTACAGCGAGGTGGGTCTCTGTCCCAATCCCTGATTTGCTCCTCGACTAGCTGTCCCTCCCTGTCGTCAGATTATCACAGTGACAGGTTAGGGCCTTTCAACCCGGAGGAGGGCTCTGACACCAACTTTGCACCCCGCTCTCCCAGGCAGATAAACAAGCCTTAGCCGGCATGGGGCTGGTGACGGCCAGGTCCGGGCCCTGAGAAGACCCCGTGCTCTCTTTTCCCTGCAGGTCGTTCTGAAGCCCACCCTGGTCCTGCCTCCCACAGAGCCACCCCCTCCCTACAGCTTCAGGCCTGAAGAACATGCTGTGATGCAGAGCGGCATTGACAACCCAGCCTTCTGAGCCACCGCCTCCCTGGGGCCTCCTGGAGAACGCCAGAGACTTCTGGGACTCCTGGAACATCCCCACCTCTCCTGCCACTTCTCTGGTTCTTCCTGGGTTTAACTTATTGCTTTCTTCTGCCCTCATTCCTCCCCAGCTACCTCTTGTCCTATGGGCTGGGCTGGAGCAATAGTACCCCCGCCCCCAAGTTAGAGGCTGCCAGGAGGAAAATGTGAACAGCTGGAGGTCCCTGCAGTGGCCTGGGCTGCTCTGAGGAGTAGAGAGAGCCCCGTCGCTGGAGACGTACACATCGTGACTTATATTATGGCGACACTAATGTACCTGTGGGAGGTTGGACTGGGTGGTCTCTGAGCCACCTTCCGAGTCTACCTGAATGGAGAAGACCCCATTGCACCCACCCACCAACACATGCACAAAACACATGTGGTCACTAAACTTTAGCTGACCGTGGCCGGAGTCTGCCTTTGCCTGCGGGAGGAGGCGGGCTCTGGCATGACTGGCAGGATGGAGGGAGGGGCCCTGCACCAAGCCCAACGATGGAGCCAGCGATGACTCTTCTGGGAGTCTGTTGACCTTCAGCCTGGGAGGACGAGCCATCCATCGTGGACATGCTTGGACCTCCATTTCCTTGAGGTCTCTGGGTGCTCACGATCTGGGAATGGGCTGGAAGGGACAGCTGTGTGTGTGTCCCAGCCCTGCCCTGCTTCCCTGGGAAATGTGGAGCTCAGTCCACTGAGTGTTGGTAAGATGCATTGAAAACCTGATGCTCAGCAACAGACTTCTGGGAGAAGGAGAGGGGTGTCGTGGGGCTGGGCATCCGTGAAGCGGAGCCTGTGGAGTCCTTGATCAGTCCACCCTAGGATTTCTGGGAGAGGAGAGCTCAGATCCCTCTCTGCTTTTCGGTCCCTGTCCAAACTCTGTGTGCTGAAGTTCGGTCCCACTTCCTAAGAGGAGGATTCTCCCTGCTGGGCAGGAGCTTCCCTGGGCTGAGTCCCCATGGGGCCTGCAGTAAAGCTTGGTGCTTGGAGCCAGGCCGGGGTGGTGCAGAGTGAGTGAGGGAGATCGTAGTGCCAGTCTCCACTCCGACCTTTGCCTTTGCCCCATACCCTGCTCTCCTCTCCAGATGCAGGGCACAGCATCAACACTGTCCAGAGCTCTAGGGAGGCATAGAGGTAGAAGTGGCTCCACTGTGCTGCTAGGGGTCCTCCAAATACAGCATCAGGCATGTGGCAGGGCAGGGTTGGGGAGATGGCACAAGCATCCCCCAAGATATCAGGATATTAGACAGCAGTACCTGGTGGTCACAAAGCCCAGAGAAACAGTGGTCGCTGATGAGATGGTGCCAGGGTGGCGAGGTGAAGGAGCAGGAGAGTCTCCCTGCAGTCCCCGGGGGTGAGTTGAAGGGGCAGAGGAATGTGTGTGGGCACTGGGCATCTGCGTGTGGCTAGCCCCAGTCAGAAGTTCCAGAGCTAGCATTGCCTGCACCGGTAAGCACCACTCCCGGAGGAAGAGGAGCAAAGGGCTCTGGAGTCCTGAAGGAAGAGATTCCCCTCAGCCTGACATCCAGGCTTAGGGTCTTTAACTTCTTCTCAGCAACTGCAAAGTGCCCTGAAAAAGAGGCTGTCCTAAAGCCTAGCTTCTGGGCTCCCCTGGTCACTGTTGCTGAGAGTGGAAGAGATGTGACCTTTCCAGGCAGCCGTCTGACACTATCCTTCCATAGAAGTTTACAAAGCTCCTACTATGTGTGAGGCACCTATGCCTGGCTACTCAGGAACAGGTAAAACACACGTGACCTAGCAATTTCATTTCTAGAAACCAGCCCTCAGGAGGCTCACACCACAAACCTCAGCGATGTCTATCACTACGCTGTGGCTGTGCAAGAGTGGGTGGAGATGAAAAGATCGCCAGTGTCACCCATGTTTAGTAAGCCAAGTGCATTCACACCACGACTGCCAGGCAGCCTTGAAGAAGTGGCTCCAGGGCTGGGAATGTGGCTCAGTGGTAGAGCTTCCCTGGCATGCACAATGCACAAGGCCCTCGGAATCCCCAGCACCACAACAACAACAACAACAAAAAAGAAGGCTCTGTAGCACGGAGCTGACTGTGGCCAGCATTTACGGTTACAGAGGAAAGGCAATAATAGCCTTAAACATATACTCTATCGTTAGACTTTAAAATCATATATATGTGGGGGCTGGAGCGGTGGCTTGGCAGTTATGGTGCTTGCCTGGCATGTGTGAGGACGCGGGTTCAAACACCAGCACCACGTACACAGTGAAGTGTTGGAGCAGGGAAAGCCACAAAAAAACTAAATAAAATTGATTCTCTCCCCCGCCCATTGTCCCTCTCTCTAAAAAATAAAATAAAATATACATGTGCATTTTTTTTCTTTGCAAATCTATGGACAAGCTCTGGAACAGGGACTGAACCACACTTACCACATGCATGGAACAGCTGTTGGCGCCACGGAGTGGGTTGGAGAGGTTTGGATGCTGTGTACTTTAGCACTGGTGGCATTTTTTGCAGTAACCAAGTCTTGCTTTTGTAAATATAAGAGGCTTGTTTACTGGGATTTGTTTATAGACAGCCTTGGAAGTTTGTAATTCACCTTGTGAACTTGGATGGCTGGCAAATAATATATTTCCAGCTCTGCTGTGGAGGAAGAGGTTAGGACTCAAACACGTGGCATACACAGGACGTGTACGTGACTCGGGGTGCACAAACGATGGACTGACACGGGAAAGCCCGGACACCTGCCAGACACGAAGCCCACATGCCAGACCTGGGCAGGATTGCGATGGGCACTGGGTGTAGACTGAATGAGAGAGGCAGTGAGCTGGTGCCTGGCTGGTGGGCGGGTAGATGAGCAGTTTCCCAGTGAGTGAGAATTCGCCTCCTGTAGTTGGTTGTCCCTGTTTATAACAAGTCCTGCCATCCTTCTTTCCCCTCTGTGGTGTACTGTCCCACTTCCTCCCTCCCCGTTCGCATTGCCTGCTGCTCCCATCAGCCCTCTGTCCCCATCATTACATGACATGGGCCATGTCCAGATCATGACCTAAATTTTGCCGAAGACTGAGGTCCACTCCCTGACCTCAGCTCTCACTGGCATTTGACCCACTTGGCCACTGCCCTCCTCTCAAATAACTTTCATTTCCAGACCTCTCTGGCTCCACTTTCCCTGGACTTTCCTCCTACACACTGGCGGCTCCTTCTCGTCCTCTTTCATTTTTCCTGCTCCTACTCTGCCACCTCTGAGTGATGACTGACCTGGTGTCTCTATCTTTGGCTCTGGTCTGGATGGTCATTCACTCACCTAGTGGCCTTCCTCCAGTTCTGTGGCTTCACAAACCATCTATTGTCTGGTGAATCTCAAATCTTTATCTTGGACCAAGATATCCCACGTGAGCTCAGGACGCCTATACTAAACTGCCCCGCACCTCTCCTTGGATGCCTGAGGAACATCTCATGGCCACAAGTGGGCTCCGATTTCCCTTGCACTCCCCCAAATCTAGTCTTCTCAAGGTGTCCCACCACCATCCACCCAGCTGTTCAGGCTAAAAAAAACCTAAAGGCTACTATGTTCAGATTTCTCCTTCTCTCCCCCTTCACCCTGCCCAGTCCTACCTCCAAAATAGACCCATGTCCACTGTTTACCATTTCTGTGTCACTACCTACACCAAGCCTCTAGCCCAGGTTATCCCAATGACCTCCCAACCTGTTTCCCACCCCAGAACTCTCCATCCTGCCCCCTACTGTTCGTCCTCTGCTCTGCACTCAGGTAGATCTTTGCAAGCATAACACTCCCTTGCTTAAATTAAAGTCCTCCAATCTTGCTCATTGCACCTGGAACAGCCACCAAACCCCTGTGGATAGCCCACAGGACTTAGGAGGTGTGGCCCTTCCTTATCCCCTCCAACAACATCTGCTTCTCTCTTCCCATTCCTCTCGGCCACAGCGCCTTCTCTCTGTTCTTGGCTATCCAAGGTCATAGCTGGCTCTGGGCCTTTGATGGCTTTTTTTGCTTAAAATCATCACCCTGAATACACTCTTCCCTCTCCCTACCAGGTCATCATGTGGCTGCCATCTTTTCATCATTCAGGAAATAAGTTTCCAAGGCCTGACTACCAGTCCAATGCTATCTGTCGGATGTCCTTTTTCTTTCTCTCTCTTTTTCTGCCTCTTCCCTCTCTTTTTTCCCAACAAATATCACTGAGTCCCTTCCATGTGCCAGGCTCTATCCCATGGCCTGGGTGCAGGAGGCACAGCAAATAGATGCTGTTCCTGCTCTTGTGCAAAGCAGGAACAATCCCACGAGTGGGTCTGGGTTATGTCACGTGTTAAGTGCTGGGAAGAAAAAAAGACTCATGGGAGGTACAGAGAAGTACAGTGGGCTTAGTGTTGCTTCACTAAAGTGGAAAGGCACGGTCTCGGAGGAAGTGATTTTGAGCTCATACCTGGAGAATGAGAAGTAGGTTGATCTGCAAAGAATGTAGGAGAGGGCACTCTCAGCAGAGGCCCCAGTGTGTGCAGAGGCCCTAAGGAGAGAAGCAGCTTAGTGAGAACTTGAGACCCCACCTGGTTTTAAAAATACCCCCAATTTTCCTTTTTCTTTTAACCAGGAATAGAACTCAAAGGTGCTTAGCCACGAGCCACATCCCCAGCCTTTTAAATTTATTTTTTCTTTCTTTTTTTTTTTTTGTCTCACTAAATTGGTGAGGCTGGCCTTGAACTTGCAATCCTCCTGCCTCTGCTTCCCAAGTCCAGAGAGTACAGGCGTGCGCCACCACACCCAGCCAAAGTCCCCAACATTCTTAACGGAGGTGTATTCATAGCCCAGGGCTGCTGGAACAATCTCAAACTGAGCGGCTTTGAACAACAGAAGCCTGTTCTCTCACAGTTCCAGAGGCCAGAAGTCTGAAATCAAGGTAGTCTGCTTTCCTCCGGAGACTCTCAGAGAGTCCGTTCCATGCCCTGTCCTAGTTTGTGGTAGCTGCTGGCCATTCTTGGTGTCCCGGGCTTGGGACTGCCCTCCCATCTCTGCCTCCAAATTCACACAGCCCTTTCCTCTCAGGCACTGTGTACTCTACTTTTCCAGCCAACAAGCACACTCTTCATTGGATTAGGGATCACTGTAATCCAGGATGATCTCATCTGGAGAACCTTATATAAATGACATCCACAAAGATCCTGTTCCGAGTAAGGTCTCCATCTGAGGTTCCAGATAGACAGACATATCTTCTGGGGAACAAAATTCAATGCACTGCAGACGCTATATTCCTAGACATTCTCCTGGGACCTGTGAGATCATCGAAAAGAGCAAATCTCAAAGCATATTCTCCAAGAAGCTAGTTCTAGAAGACCCTTTTTTTAAAGGGGCCAGAAGAACATTCCATGTCCAAATACATTGGAAAATGCAGAATAGATATCTCACATTGGAAGACTCCAGATTTATCTGCACTTCTTAAAGGGTTAAAAATTCGCAGTTAAAAAGCCACCTTCTTATCATTTAAAGCAACATTTTCCTATTTCATTTCACCATACGACTAGGGATGTGACTCAGAGGTAGAGCATTTACTGTACATGCACAAAGCCCTAGTAGGTTTGATCTCCAGCACTGCAAAAAAATAAACAAACAATAACAAAAATTTATTTCACTGTAAAAGCTCGTTTTCCTTCTCAGAATCACTGTAGAATTTTGAGATCACATCATGTTGTGGAAATTTGGGAGAAATGCTGATGTCATCCAGCCTTGTCTTATCACAGATGAGAAGGTCGTCATCTAGAAAAGAAGTCACTGGTCCAAGGTCACACAAGTGGGAGGGTAGCAGGTTGGATTTGGAACTCGGTCTCCTCAAGATGAAGGAGATGGAGTCGGGCTGGTGGCACACTCCTGTAATCCATCCCATTGGCTCAGGAGGCTGAGGCAGGAGGATCGAAAGTTCAAAGCCAGCCTCAGCAACTTATCGAGGCTGTAAGCAACTTAGTGAAGCCCTAAGCAACTTAGTGAGAGCCTGTCTCAAAATAAAATATAAAAAGGGCTGGGGATAGCTCAGGGGTTGAGTGCCTCTGGGTTCAATCTCTGCTACCAAAAATAATAAATACAGGAAATGGAAATGCATTAGTGGTTGACGTGGGGAGGGAGTGGGTGGGACTCTGGAGTCATCTGGGGGTCTCCTTCCTAGGGGGCATCTTCATGATGATGGGATAGCTTTCCATCCTAATTGCTGTGGTAGTTACACCAATTTCTGATTGTGATAAAATAACATAGAACGATACACACACATTGCACCCTGATCAATTGCCTGATTTTGATACTGTGCATAAAATGTAACTATCAGCCTTGAGAGAAACTGGGGCAAAGGGAAATTGACACCTCTTTGTCCCCTCCTTGCAACTTCCTGTGGACTCTAACCTGACTTCAAAATTAAACATTTTCAAAAAAATCAGGTTCCTGCTTCTGGGTTCAAAACTTTTTCTTGTGGCAAATGTCACTGGATCCAATATAGTTTTTTCTCCTAATAAAAGGCCCGATGTGTGTCTCTTTATGGGTTGCAGTTTATTTAAACTGCAGTGATCTGGGAGCAGGGGAAGGGAATTTGCAGCCACTTCAGTGCAATGATGTCCTCCTCACCTGCGGATGGCCTTCCTTCAGCTGAACGTGTGGCACCTGGCCGCACCAGCAATGATAAGTCGAGAGGAGGGGGACGCCAGCCCCCTCTAGCTGCACGACTGTGGCTCAGGATCGTATTTTAATTTTGTCTATTTGAGAAATTCAAATGTGTTAACCAATATTTGACCAATACTTGACTCAACGTTTGCCTGAGTTTCCCACCAGCGTTTCTAAAGCATGAAGGATGGCAAGAACGCTGGCATCTCAAGAAGACGGCTTTGGGGTTTTGCCATGGCAGTGACAGAACTTTGGGCAATTTGATTCAAACCTGTTATGTCACCTATGTTGTTGCCAGATGCCCTATCCTCATTCACATCATGACTGTGGGACTGAGGGCAATCACTTTGTACAATGTGACCTGACCTCCCTGGCCATAGTTGACCACTGCAGAAGTGGAAATTGAATCATTCTGGTCTGGTCAGAGCCCTCCCATGAGCTCCTTTGAGATTTGCAGGGCCCAGGAATCTGTCAAATCTCTAGATTTCCCAGTGGAGCCATCAGGTGAAGGACCTGGAGCCACAGGGAGCCAGGTTTAGTGTCTACATGAAGAAACCTGTCTGAGTGAGAAGGAATGAATGACACCAACATTCCAAGGCAAGTGAGGGTAGGAGACAGAGTCCTGATGGGCTTCCACTGCCTGGTTCTATTTATTCCTGAGGTCCAGCCACCTTGCCATAGCATGGCTGCTTCACTCTTCTGTAATAGTTTTGGCAACCAAAAACTATTACATTCTCCCTTATGCTCAAGCTAGTATGAGCTGGTGTCTTGTGACTTGCAACCCAAAGAGCTCAGAGTGGTCTGCAGACCAACCGCCTCACTTTCCAGGTGAAGAAACAGACTCTGAGGAAGACTGGGACCTCCCCAAGACTGAGGTCAGTGACCGTCTAGGCTAGACTTAAATGGCAAGTTGCCCAGAGGTAACTTTCATTTGTTTCTGCTCAGCTGCTGCTCCTGCAGTGCCACGTGAGCCTTGCAAAGCCTGCTGGAGAGTTCCAAAGTCCTCGGAGGGGAGTTCATCCTTACCTCCTCCTACCTACAAAACAAAAGAGAAAGACAAAAATAGAAGACCATTGAAACATAACTAGAGACCTGGAATCTTAGGGGGTTGGCACAGGAAACTGAGAATTGAAAGAACAAAGTCAGCTTCGTTAGAGGTGACAACCAACAGGCGCTGCGCCACGCTCTACATGAGGCCAACCTCTCACACAGGAAGCAGGACCAAAGGAGGCCTGCGCCTTTTTGCAAAACTCTCACGCAGGATTCAGATTAAACTGAGCCAATAAATATCCTCATAACCAAGGCTAAAAAGAGATCAGAGACACACTCAAGTGTCTGCTCCTCGTGGATCCCCAAGTTTTCCAGTCCTCTGAGGTCACCCTTATCTTTAATAGAAATTAAAATGGCTTGCAGGAGAGGCCAGATGCCCTCTCTGCATAGCTGCTCAGTTCCTTGGCAGCCCCCAGGTGCTCCAGCAGTTGACATCCCCTCCAGCTACCCACCCAGCACTGCTGACAACGATGTTGCATATCTGGGGCTGGAGCGGTAGCTCAGCAGTGACGGCATGCGCAAGTACACGGGTTCAAACCCCAGCACCCACGTATACAACTGTCAGAGCAACGAAAGCCATGTGAAAAACTCAATAAAAATTGATTTTCTCTGTCTCGGTCTCTCTTTCTCTCTCTCTCTCCCTCTCTCTCATTGTCCTTCTCTAAAAAAAAAAAAAGATGTATATCTGACTATTCCTGAAGGTTCAGGATGTCAGAGAAGGGCATGATGGGCCCTGACAGGTTTTCAGGAGTTTGAGACTAATATGATAATATATGGAGATGACAGAGTGGCTTATCAAGATGGGAAATGCGTAGCAAGATGGGATCTGTAGCCAGACAAGAGCTTCTCTAGAACCAGGTGTCATAAGGTCCTGGTGACCCGGCTTGCCATAGGCAGGGTCTCAACCCCATGAGGCAACATTGCAGGGGTTTCAGAAAGAGGTGGATAAGGGTCATGCGGCTTGCTGAGCCCCTCTTTAGTCACCTAAGGATTGTCAGATGCTCATCCACAACAGGTAGAATCCCTTGGCCACCATCCCAAGAACCCAGGGGGCCCAAGAAGCCACATTCTCTTGTCATTTCCCAACCCCTTGTCCTCCAGTTCCCTCAAGGGCTCCTATTGTCAATGGCCCTTTAGGGGGCTCTGGGACAGCCTCAAATCCTGTGGGCAGAACCTGTCCAGAGAGTTACACCTCAGAAGACAGATAGCTCTACCTCCCCTGGTGGCCCCTGGGCCCTGCCTGCCACTGGATTTCTCTTCTTATCTTGTGTGTCCTGGGGGACCCCACACTGCAGCCTGAAGACCCCTCTGAAGAGCACTTTAACCTTTTTAACCTGAGACTTTCCACCCAATGAGGTCTTGCCTTCCATGAACAAATGTGTTCATCAAAGTGGTTTTCCTAATCCAGCGGGTGATCATCTCTCTAAAAGCAATTCTGCCTGATTCTGGGCCAAAAAATGCAATTCAAGAACCCTAGGAAAAATTTCTTCTCCTTCCCCTTCACCTTCCTCTTCCCCTTCCCCTGCCCCTTCCCCTCCTCCTCCTCCTCCTCCTCCTCCTCCTCCTCTTCCTCTTCCTTCTCCTTCTTCTTTTTTGTGATAGAGAGAGAGAGAGAGAGAGAGAGAAGGAATTAATTTTTTTTTTCTTAAAGAGAGAGGGACAGTGAGAGAGACAGAGAAAGAGAGAAACAACTTTATTGAGTTTTTCACATGGCCTTAGTTGCTCCAACACTCAGTTGTGTACGTGGTGCTGGGGTTTGAACCCGGGTCCTTGTGCTTGCTAGGCAAGCACCGAAACCGCTGAGCCACCGCTCCAGCCCCGGAATTAAATTTTTTTAGTTTTTCACCTGACCTTTGTTTCTCCAACACTTAGATGTATATGTGGTTCTGGGGTTTGAACTTGGGTCCTTGTGCATGCCAGGTGAGCAATTCCAACCACTGAGCCGCTGCTCCAGCCCCCCAGCAAAAATTTCTTAAATAGCAGGAAATGTGCCCCCATCTCCAAAATATGAACCTGACCCACAGGAGTAATTTTTCTATTTCCTAGAGTCTGAACTGGGATATCTGACCTCATGGGGACACAGAATCCTTGAGATTAGAAAAACCCTCGCAAGTTCAGGATGGATGTCATCAAATCCATTTGCCCTGCATGTACCACTCATGCTGGAAATGGTGCCACTTCTTGGCCATCCTTTATCTGGAAAGCACCAAGACCACACAGTGTGGCTTCTGCAAATCTCAGGGACAGGTGAGTCCTAACAATAAACCACAAGAACCAGGGGATTTATTTTTTTTTTGGGGGGGGATAGAGGAGGGATGCTAGAGATTGAAGCCAGGGGCGCTTAACCACTGAGTCACATCCAGCCCATTTTTAGTTTTTATTTAGAGACAGGGTCTTGCTAAGTTGCTTAGGACCTTGCTAAGTTGCCTAGTCTGGCTTTGAACTTGTGATCCTCCTGCCTCAATCTCCCAATTTGCTGGGATTACAGGTGTGTACCACCTCGCCCGGGCAGGGGATTTAATTTTAAGAACGCACGGCAATCCCTTGGAGCTCCTCTGCTCCAGCCAACTTCCTCCGGGACAGCCTGAACCAGTGCCCCTTCCCAGGTGGCGGAGCCCCTGGGCACAACCTAGGTGATGGCCTCCATTCCTCTCTGTACTTCCTCTTTAGCACTGTTTAGGTTCCAGCTTCAGCTGGCCCTCTGCACAAGATGCCCACTGCTCAGGGAGGACTGAGCTCAGAGTCCCCTTGGGGGCTTTCCAGACACCCCTTGCTGGCTTTGAGCCCCTGCGGCAAGCAGACAGGGAAATGCCTTCCTGGTGCTTTCTTCCTCCTTCCACACTCACCCGAATCCAGTCTTGACAAGCCACGGCTCTTCACCAAGATCAGAATGTGTTACCTGGGTGAAGGAGAGCTGTAGAAGCTGAACTTCCTTTGCCTGGGGACACTGTTTCCTGCAGTTCTGGGGCATGGCTGGAGGGAGGGCTCTGAGTCTGAGGTCCACAGTTTCCTGGAGAAAACTCTGGGGATCTGTGAACTGAAAAGGGAAAAGCCTGCTGACTCACACACCTCTTAAATGAAAGTCAGCTTTTCCTTCCTGATGACGGCAGGCAATAGCCCTGACGGTGTTAGCAGTACGAGAGGATTTGTCACATTGAAACCACAGTGCTTTATGTCACCTTGTAGTTGCTGCAAGCATCTTAAAATGCTTTTGCACTCAAAACTCTTAGCAAGGCAGGAGGTGTGGAACGCTCGCCGAGAATGTGTGAGACCCTGGGTTTGATTCCCGGTACCACACAAAAAATCCGTGTGGCAGGCAGGTTAGTTGTTATTACTCGACCCTACTTTTCTTTATAAAGACACTGAATGTGCATGCGCTTTATTTTCATTATAGTTTTCCCCAAATAGGTTGATTATTGCATTTTAATAAAATCAGTGTTCTTCATATCAGATACCTTGTTTCATGTGTTGTAATTGTATTTTAGCTTCACTCTGAGAAGAGCTGAGTTTTACCCAATTGTCAAAGGAGTCCAGGGCAATAGTAATAGTAATTATTATTCCTGAACTCTGGGAAAGGCTCCAGGCATCAGGATATTTAGAGTAAGGAGTTAGTTTTTTTTTTTTTTTCTTTTAAGGAAATCAAGTTCGAATGGATTTTTTAAAAACCCAACTGTCTGGTTTCCGGCGGTCGCGCGCTCTTTTCTCGGGACGGTAGAGGCTGTGTAGCATCGCCGTTACTCTGAGGAGAGGACTGTGTGTAGAGGGGAAGTCGAGGTTAGGCCTGGGAGACACTTTGCAGTCTTCAGTCGAAGTTGAGGTACGTTGAGGGTGCAAAAATGCAGAGCAATAGAACATTCAATTTGGAGAAACAGAACCATACTCCAAGGAAACATCATCAGCATCACCACCAGCAGCACCAGCACCAGCAGCAGCATCAGCAGCAGCAGCAGCAGCAGCAGCAGCAGCAGCAGCCGCCACCACCAATACCTGCAAATGGCCAAGAAGCCAGCAGCCAAAGTGAAGGCTTGACTACTGACCTGAAGAATTTTCGGAAACCAGGAGAGAAGACCTTCACCCAACATAGTCGTCTCTTTGTGGGTAATCTCCCACCCGACATCACGGAGGAGGAAATGAGGAAACTATTTGAGAAATATGGGAAGGCAGGCGAAGCCTTCATTCATAAGGATAAAGGCTTTGGCTTTATCCGCTTGGAAACATGAACCCTTGTGGAAATTGCCAAAGTAGAGCTGGACAATATGCCACTCCGTGGAAAGCAGCTGCGTGTGCGCTTTGCCTGCCACAGTGCATCCCTTACGGTTCGAAACCTTCCTTGGTATGTGTCCAACGAACTGCTGGAAGAAGCCTTTTCTGTGTTTGGCCAGGTGGAGAGGGCTGTAGCCATCGTGGATGATTGAGGAAGGCCCTCAGGAAAAGGCATTGTTGAGTTCTCAGGGAAACCAGCTGCTCGGAAGGCTCTGGACAGATGCAGCGAAGGGTCCTTCCTGCTAACAACATTTCCTCGACCTGGGACCTGGAGCCCATGGACCAGTTAGATGATGAAGAAGGGCTTCCAGAGAAGCTGGTTATAAAGAACCAGCAATTTCACAAGGAACGAGAGCAACCACCCAGATTTGCAAAGCCTGGTTCCTTTGAGTACGAGTACGCCATGCGTTGGAAGGCACTCGTTGAGATGGAGAAACAGCAACGCCACCAGGTGGACCGCAACATCAAGGAGGCTCGTGAGAAGTTGGAAATGGAGATGGAGGCTGCACGCCAGGAGCACCAGGTCATGCTAATGAGGCAGGATTTAATGAGGCGCCAAGAAGAACTTCGAGGAATGGAAGAGCTGCACAACCAAGAGGGGCAAAACAGAAAGCAACTAGAGCTCAGGCACGAGGAAGAACGCAGGCGCCGAGAGGAAGAAATGCGGCGGCAACAAGAAGAGATGATGCGGCGGCGGCAGGAAGGATTCAAGGGGACCTTCCCTGATGCGAGAGAGCAAGAGATACAGATGGGCCAGATGGCTATGGGAGGTGCTATGGGCATAAATAACAGAGGTGCCATGCCCCCTGCTCCTGTGCCAGCTGGTACTCCAGCTCCTCCGGACCTGCCACTATGATGCCGGATGGAACTTTGGGACTGACCCCACCAACAACTGAACGCTTTGTCCAAACCGCCACAATGGAAGGAATTGGGACAATTGGTGGAACCCCTCCTGCATTCAACCGTGCAGCTCCTGGAGCTGAATTTGCTCCAAACAAACGTCGCAGATACTAATAAAGTTGCAGTGTCTAGTTTCCCAAAACCCTTAAAAGAAGGACCCTTTTTGGACTAGCCAGAATTCTACCCTGGAAAAGTGTTAGGGATTCTTCCCAATAGTTAGGTCTTCCCTGCCT
>PVKS010000025.1:297610-347323 GCA_004027875.1 Aplodontia rufa | reverse complement strand
CATCCCCCCAGTCTTTTTTTTTTTTTTTAAGAGGGACAATGAGAGAAAGAGCAAAGAGAAAGAGAATTAATTTTATTTAGTTTTTCTTGTGGCTTTTGTTGCTCTGAGACTTTGTTGTGTACGTGGTGCTGGGGATTGAACCATGTCCCTGTGCATGCCAGGCAAGCACCAGAACCACTGAGCCACCGCCCCCCCCCACCCGAAGTCCTTTTTATTTATTTATTTTTAAATTTTGAAATAGGGTCTGGCTAAGTTGCTGAAGCTGGCCTGAAATTTGCTTTTCTCCTGCCTCAGCCTCCCAAGTCACTGGTATTATAGTTATGCACCACTGTGCCTTATGTTAGCTATTCTTGTTCCTTAAAATGTGCTTCGTGGAATGGGAGATATAGTGAAACTAGTTTAAGGTCATTTAGTATGTATTAATGATATAATCCCACATATTTTTCATGTCATAGGCATGAACTTATAAATTTTAAAATGTTTGCTTCCTGTTCAGTACCCACCCATTAGTCTAGAGCAATTGTGAGGAAGATTAATCAACTTAAATAAAAATATGAATGATGGAATATTTTTAAAGAAATACAATTTGGTTATTTTTTCAGATTGGCTCGAGGAGTTGCCAGAAGGTCCTGATCAGTTTGTTGATGACTAGTTAAAAATAATTTAAACTAGTATATATTAAATTGTTGATCTTCTGAAGTGCTTGAAAATAGATGATTTTTTAAGTATTTGTCTCCTTTAATATCATTTTTTTTAAAGAGAGAGGGACAGTGAGAGAGAGAGAAAGAGAATCAATTTTAATTTTAGTTTTTCATGTGGTTTTCATTGCTCCAACACTTTGTTGTGTATGTGGTGCTGGGATTTGAACCCATGTCTTTGCATGTGCCAGGCACTGAGCCACCACTCCAGCCCTCCTTTAATATCATTTAATTTAAAAACATTTATTGAATCATTTTATGTGTAAAGATATCAATCTGAGCCCTCAGGACATTTGTAACCTAATATTCTCTTCTCTGAAGTAGCCACAGCCCATCACCAGCATACTGTAATTAACATTCCCATGATAAGAGTGTAATAGGTGAGAAAACTCGAAAAGAATGATATGTAGTGAAGTAGGGCACAGTGGCACATGCCTATAGTCCCAGCTACTCAGTAGTCTGAGGCAGGAGGATCACTTGAACCCAGGAGTTTGAAGCCAATTTGAGCAACATACTTAGATCTCATCTCAAAAAAAAAAAAAAAATTAAAATGACATGTGGTAGTGATCAAAAATTGAAATATATTTATTAAGCTCTTTAAGACCATCAAAGTACAAAAGGCTATTAAAAGACAAAACAAAACAAAACAGAAAACAAAGTGCAAAATAAAACGAGGTCAAACACAACAGATTATCCTTGGTGGACTAATTCTCATACAGTGACATCTATGATACATTATTCATTTACTTTGCAAACTTCCTTCAGGAATATGCAAAGCTATAAAGTGAAAAAGCAAACTATATTGTCTAATTAGTAATGGTAAATATACATTCATCATGACACATTTATTTTATCTTTATTTCTACAGCAGATAAAATTAAGAGAAAGAATTTCATCTTCTTGACTTGTTATAAAATGAAGAGATCCTCTAAATTTCTGGGTAAGAGGGATAACTGGCAATCCCACAATGATTTTTACTGTTTCTTGCCATCCGAATATATCCTTGTTCACCAAAGTGGAGGCCCCAGCTTTAGAAAAAGAAATGAAACAAAATTTCAAACAAAAATATTCAAATCATATTATCAACTTTTTATCTCTTTGATTATTTTTCTCCTAAAATGATTGTGTATAAAAAACTGTAAGACAATTGGATGAAATGATATAATAATTTCTCCAGGGATATTAGGCAATTTTTAAAGGGTACTTTGGGGGCTGGATCGGTGGCTCAGCAGTTGCAGCGCTTGCCTGGCAAGTGCAAGGATGTGGGTTCAAACCCCACCACCACATACATAGCAAAGTGTTGGAACAACAGAAGCCACATGAAAAACTGAATAAGGAGTACGCAGGTGGCACTCCGAGTGGACATTTTGGCCTTTGTCAGTACGGCCTCTTCATCCACCTGGTGCAACAGTGGGAGGAAAGACTATCTCTAAAGTAGATTGCTTCAAGTGGAATTGCCCAGTAGCAGGTGTTGAAGAGACCTCCACTGAAGCAAGAAAAAAGTAGAAACAAAGTCTTGTCAGAAGAAGCCTGAGAAGATGATGACAGAAGAGATGAGATAGAGAGGCAGCAAGACCTGGGAGGCAAGTTACATCCATCTCCAGTAAACTACAGACTAAGGAAAAACAGATGTGATTAGAAGAAAATTGAAAAAAATCCTTTGTTTGCTCACAGACCATATTTCATTTAACCCAAGAGAGTTTTGAGGTTTTGAGTTTGAAACGCAATTTAGACTTAACTATGAGGGAAGTTGTGTAATAGAGTCACTGATTTTATTAGCTTGGAAGCCCTCTACCACGCTTTTATTTCTTTTGGTAATAGTCCCCTGTAAAACAGTGTGAAAATGTCTTCTGTATAAAAAGTGTGTCCGATCTGATAGCAGAGCATTCATACTGCAGAAAAATCCTATGATTTACTGAATGTGGGAAAACTTAACCCACACGTCACATTTCATTGAACATAGAAGTCATGCTGAAGGGGATTTGTGTGCTTCTAAGGAATATTGAAAAGCCTTTAGCTAGATGACAGATCTCATTCAGCAGCAGAAAATTCAGCTGCAGAGAAGCCTGTGGATATAGTAGGATTTCATTGAATATTGGAAGATTTGTGCTAGAGTGAAAACTGAATGAACTGCTTATGATAAAATTTTTTCACAGACTTTATCCCTTACTCTGCAGTTGAGAGATCATACAAAGAAACCATGTAAATATAAGAAATGTGGGAATATCTTCAGCTAAAAGTAAATCCTTGTTAATAAAAAAATTCATACTGGAGAGAAACCTTGTGAATGTAGGAAAGCTTGCACTCAGATGTCATACCTCAGTCAGCAGAGAATTTATAGTGGGCAAAGCCCCTTTGCCTATAAGGTATGTCAGAAAGTCTTCAGCCACAAATCCAATCTCACTGAACATGAGCATTTTCATAATTGAGAGAAACCTTTTGCATGTAATGTATGTGGGAAGGCCTTTAGCCAAAAGCACTATGTCATTAAACATCAGAACACTCATACTGGAGAGAAGCTTTTTGAATGTAATGATTGTGGAAAATCCTTTAGCCATAAGGAAAACCTCCTTACCCATCAGAAAATTCACACTGGAGAGAAACCTTTTGAGTGTAAAGATTGTGGGAGAGCCTTCATTCAGAAGTTCAACCTCATCAGACAGAGAACTCACGCAGGAGAGAAGCCCTTTATATGTAAGGAGTGTGGGAAAAACCTTTAGTAGGAAATCAAATCTTACTAATCATGAGAAAATTCATATTGGAGAGAAACCCTTTAAATGTAATGAGTGTGGAACAGCTTTTGGCCAGAAGAAGTACCTCATAAAGCATCAAAACATTCACACTGGAGAGAAACCCTATGAATGTAATGAATGTGGAAAAGCCTTCTCTCAATGAGCATCACTTACTGTGCATGTGAGAATTCGTTCAGTGATAAACCCTATGAATGGAATGTATGTGGAAAAGCCTTCTCTCAGAGTTCATCTCTCACTGTACATGTGAGAAGCCATACAGGTGAGAAACCCTATGTGGAAAAGCTTTCTCTCAATTCTCAACCCTAGCTCTGCATTTGAGAATACATACAGGTAAGAAGCCTTATCAATGCATCGAGTGTGGGAAAGCCTTCAGCCAGAAGTCACACCATATTAGACACCAGAAAATTCATACTCATTAAAAACCCTAAGAATATCTTCAAAATGGGTAAGTGTACATCAGGAATTTATACCTCACAGTGCATCAGAAAGTCATTCTGAAGCAATGCACCATAAATGAGGTGAACTTATACAAATGCTAACAACTTTTAGGACACAGAATTCATTTAGAAGAGGAAGACATTTGTATGATAAAAAGATTGCCAACAACAAAAACCATACAGGTAACAGTAAAGGTAATGCTGAAGCTCTAGACATATTTCCACTAAAATTGGAACAGAAAACGCCGGTTACTCCAACATATCTGAAGTTCTTCACTATTGTATTGAAAATGAGTTGTATTAGAAACAAGAGACAAAAAACAAATGGTGTGATCATCTACAAGTAGTAAAACTGGTGGTATTGATTCTGCAGAGCAGAGATTCCAGAAAGAGACCTATGCATTTAGCGGAACTTGGAATATTGAAGAAATGCATCGGATGAGGAAATATGGGACTATTTTAAAAATGAATTGGAGGTAATTTGTTTTCAGAGGGGGAAAAGAAATAGACTGTGAACATCGAAGCAAAATTCATGGAGATTGAAGACAATTTGAAGACAAACATGAAAAAGCTATATAAAATGGCAATGACTTTGGGAGTAGGGAAACATTTTTTTTTTTTTTTTAAAGAGAGAGGGACAGTGAGAGAGACAGAGAAAGAGAGAAACAACTTTATTTAGTTTTTCACATGGCCTTAGTTGCTCCAACACTCAGTTGTGTACGTGGTGCTGGGGTTTGAACCCGGGTCCTCGTGCTTGCCAGGCAAGCGCCGAAACCGCTGAGCCACCGCTCCAGCCCGGGAAACATTTTTTCATCTTAAATTTAAAACTATTTAGCAGTTTTACTTATGAGTGTATATGTTAAGGAGATAAATACCAGGAAATTTACTGTGGCTTAATTTGTAATAGCCAAATATTGAAAACAACTTAAATGCCCATCAGGAACAAAATGAAAAATTCTTAAGATGGGATACTAAATATCTGTAAAATGCAACAAAGAAGTTCCACATGTTATTAATAGAGTTCTCTAAAACAAAAAGAGAAGGATCTGAAAAAAACACATTGAGGGGAGAAAGAAGTTGCAGAATGATGCATATATATATAGTGACTTTGTAAATTTGAATTTAAACTTCCTTCATGAAATTCAGTACTTTATATTGGTTATGGATACATATGTGTATGTAAATGTTTTTGAAATGAATTAGAGGAATACAGACCAAATTCTTGGTAGTGGTGGCCTGTGAGACAGAAGGGAAGGGAATGATTTGGGAGGCTAGGTGTGGAGGAGGGCTTCAGCTTTTATATATAAGCCTCCATTTCTCCTAAAGACTTCAAGTAAATATATGAAGATACTGGCTAATTCTGGATTGTGGTATATGGATATCTCACCTTATTTTTTGTACTTTTCTGTATTTTTAAAACTTCTCAAAGTTAATAAGAATGGGGGGTGAGGATGGGAACTCTACCTGTAGAACTCATGTTATAATGTACTAATTCCCAAATACTAAAGTTTTTATAGAAAATATTTCTAAAATATTATCAACAATGAGTGGATGGACTTGTTCTCTATGTAATATGAAATTATCTATTTTATTAAAATTAAAAATGACAGCAAAAAAACGGAATAAAATTGATCTCTCTTTCTCTCTCTCACTGTCCCTCTTTTTAAAAAAACAAAACAAAACCAAAATGATAGTTTGGAAGGCTTTAGTTCCAAACAGACTACTTACAGGAAAACAATGAAATATCCATCCTACTTTGTAAATATGCCTTCTGTAGGAAAAGAGTATTATTATCCTTTATAAGGCTCAATCTCTAAATGTTCATAGTAGGATCACAGGTGATGATTTCTTAACAAATTTAAATTGCCCTGGAAAGTGTCTTTTAAGAAATATTTTTGATTAAACATGCTTAAAAAAAAAGAAATATTTTTGAGCAAATACTATAAAAATGTCAGGGCAGGGAATTCCAAAGTAAATGATAAACAGTGTAGTTTTGAAAAGCTTTCTGATCTGGAAGTGGACATGAGATAAGACATTATGATAACTAAAGCTATAAAAATAATATATGTTACCCTGTGAGCTGACAGTTTCAAACAGAATGTTGATGTTTGAGATGTTGCAGTGAGAATTCACGGGTCAATTAATGGTTAGAGGAAACCAATAGTTCATTCACTTTTTGGTTCTATAGATTTTTTTCTGCAGATTGACATAAAGATATCAATTTTTAAATTGGCATGTATGAACAAAATATTTATAACTCTAGATAGAATAAGTGTTCAATAAATGGTGGCTGGTAATATCAGTGATATCTTGGCAAGAGTTTATTGTTATTGCTTTTGCTTACTAAAGTAGATGTTGAACAGTGTATTCATTGACAAGAGGTAACAATGGAGTTTGGAATTTAATGTAAAAGGTTTTTAGTGTAAAACCATTAAAGGTTTTTGTTTTTTGTTTTGTTTTATTTTTTAGTGTGTGTGTGAGAGAGAATCAACTTTATTTAGTTCTTCATCTAGTTTTTGTTGCTCTAACACTTAGTTCCCATTAGTTTTTAAGGAGGGCGTGGAAAGTTAGTAAAAGGAAGAAGAAGAAAAAAAAAGAACCCATGAATTTGAGAATGATCAAAGAAACCAAAAGATCAGGACACTGGGGCTGGAGCAGTGGCTCTGCGGTTATGGCGCTTGCCTGGCATGTGTGAGGATGCAGGTTTGAACCCCAGCACCACATATACAACGAAAAGCCACATGAAAAACTAAATAAAATTGATTCTTTCTCTCCCTCTCCCTCTCCCTCTCTCTCACTCACTGTCCTTCTTTCTCTCTTAAAAAAAAAAAATCAGGACATTGTAATGTCTTCAATGTCTTAAAGTCAAGAGAAAAGTGAGGCAAGTTTATTAAATGATGCAGAGAGATGAAAAGTGTCCAGTGAGGACTGATACTAAGAATATTTAAAAACATCTTAAAGCACAGTCTCTTTAAATTAGGCCACTTGTGTTCCAGCAATAAACCAGCACTTAGTGTCTCCACTACATCTCTACATGCAAATACACAACCTTCCTAGAGACCTTGAGCAAAAGTTTGCAACAGCTTCCCTATGCCTAAGGAATTGAAGTTTCTGTTTGCTATTCTCAGTTATCCACAACAGGACCAAATCAACTTTCTTTCTTCTTCTTCTTCTTTTTTTTTTAGAGAGAGAGAGAGGGAGAGAGAAAGAAAGAATAAATTTTATTTTTTTTTCCATCTAGCCTTCATTTCTCTGACACTTAGTTGTGTATGTGGTGTTGGGGTTTGAACCAGGGTCCTTGCATATGCCAGGCAAGCACTCCAACTGCTGAGGCAACGTTCCAGACCCCAAATCAACTTTTTTCTATCCTTTTTCCCCCCACAATTTCATTGAAGATATACAGTTTTTCAACTTAATTTCTTTCTGCTTTCCCAGCACTTAGGCATTCTCTCAATTTTATGCTTTTTTTTTTTTTTTAAAGAAAGAGGGGACAGTGAGAGAGAGAGAGAGAAAGAGAGAAGCAATTTTTATTTAGTTTTTCAAGTAATCATTACTCAGATACTTCATTGTGTACGTGGGTGCTGGGGTTTGAACTTGTATACTCACGCATGCCAGGCAAGCGCTGTAACCGCCAAGCCACCGCTCCAGCCCGGAGGACAAATTCTTGCCTTCAAAACCGTACAAGGTATGCTCCAAATATTCATTTCAGTACTTATCAATTTGTTTATTTTTTATTAATTGGGAATAAACATAATTTAACCTTTGAAGAGATTAATAAGGGGCTGGAGCAGTGGCTCAGCAGTTATGGTGCTTGCTGAGCATGTGTAAGGACCCAAGTTCAAACCCCAGCACCACATACACAATGAAGTGTCAAAGCAACGAAGGCCAAAAGAAGAACTAAATAAAATTGATTCTCTTTCTCTCTCTCTTTGTCCCTCTCTTTCTCAAAAAAAAAAAAAAAAAAGAGAGAGAGATATCAATAGAACAATTTCAATGGTAGAAGAGGATTTGTTCAAGTGCAGCCTGGAATTATTATTATTATTATTATTAATATTATTGAACTCAGGGGCACTTCACCACTGAGTGACATCCCCAGTCCATTTTTATTTTTTATTGTGAGATAAGGCCTCACTAAGTTGCTGAGACTGGCCTCAAATTTGCAATTCTCTTGCCTTAGCCTCTGAATGCAGCCTGGAATTCTTAAGCACATTCAGTCTTTCCTTGTGAGGACAGAATGCCAGCAAGAGCTGTGGTCGTTTGATTGTTTGGTCCCTGTGTATACCTCTCTCTAACAGGCACCTAATATCACAACCTTAGAGAAGTACATGTAGGGGGCTGGAGCGGTGACTCAGTGGTTGGAGTGCTTGCCTGGCATGCGAAAGCATCACAGGCAGAGCTGATTATCGCAGAGGTGGAGGCCAGATTGAAAAAATAAGTGGAACTGATTCTATCTCACACACACACTCTCCCTCTCTCTTAAAAAAAAAAAAGTACGTGCAGTTTCCTTAACTCATCTACTTTTTCTCAACTCTCTTCTCTTACATGTTTTTTTTTTTTAAGAGAGAAGGACAGTGAGAGAGAGAATCAATTTTTATTGAGTTTTTCACATGGCTTTTGTTGCTCTGACACTTAGTTGTGTACGTGGGTGCTGGGGTTTGAACCCATGTACTCGTGCATGCCTGGCAAACACTGTAGCCACTGAGCCACTGCTCCAGTTCCATGTTTATTTCTTAATTTATTCCCTAGTTCCTAAGCACATGACAGGTACTTAGTATATGTTTGCCAAAACAATGAAGATGCAAAAATGAGCAAAAGAGCCAGGTGTGGTGATGCACACGTGTAATCCCAGTGGCTTGGGAGGCTGAGGCAGGAGGATCACAAGTTCAAAGCCAGCCTTAGCAATCTAGCAAGGCCCTAAGCAACTTAGCCAGACCCTGTCTTGAAATAAAAAATAAAAATGAGCTAGGGATGTTGCTCAGTGGTTATGAGCCCCTTGGTTCAATCTAGGATACCATTTAAAAAAAGAAAGAGCAAAAGACTTTCCTACCTTTAAGAAGTAGACATTTGGGCTGGAGCAGTGGCTCAGCAGCTACAGTGCTTATCTGGCATGCGTGAGGACTGGAGTTCAAACCCCAGTGCCACGTACACAATGAATTTTCAGAGCAATGAGGGTCACATGAAAAACTAATGTTGATTCTGTCTTTCTCTCACTGTTCCTCTCTCTAGTGAATGGAGTGTATTTTACAAAAATTGTTATAATACAAGGCACATTTGTTAAATACTGTAATAGAATTTGGAAAGCATGGCTAAAACTTAGAAATTGGAGAAGCAATTCTTAGTTAATGGGGTAGTTAGCAGGTAGTATTTGAAGTAAGTTCTGAAGAATAAATAGGATTTTTTTTTTTTTTTCTAAAGAGAGAGGGACAGTGAGAGAGACAGAGAAAGAGAGAAACAACTTTATTTAGTTTTTCACATGGCTTTAGTTGCTCCAACACTTAGTTGTGTGCGTGGTGCTGGGGTTTGAACTCGGGTCCTCGTGCTTGCCAGGCAAGCGCCAAAACCGCTGAGCCACCACTCCAGGCCCAATAAATAGGATTTTTAATGATTTTTTTCATTTTCAAATGAATAACTTTTTAAAAAAATTATTTTTTTTATTTTTTTCAAGAGAGGAGAGGGACAGTGAGAGAGAAAAGGAGAATCAATTTTATTTAGTTTTTCAGGTGGCTTTCTTTGCTCTGACAATTCGTGGTGTATGTGGTGCTGGGGTTTGAACCTGCAACCTTGTCATAACTGCTGAGTCACCACTGCAGCCCCAATAACCCCTTTTTTTTTTTTTAAAGAGAGAGGGACAGAGAGAGAATCAATTTTTATTTAGTTTTTCAGGTGGCTTTCTTTGCTCCGAGACTTTGTTGTGTACGTGGTGCTGGGGTTTGAACCTGCGTACTTGAGCATGCCAGGCAGGCGCTGTAACCGCTGAGCTACCATTCCATCCCCCCAATAACTCTTTTTCTTTTCTTTTCTTTTCTTTCTTTCTTTGTTTTTTTAAAGAAAGAGGGTACAGTGTGTGTGTGTGAGAGAGAGAAGCAATTTTTATTTAGTTTTTCATGTGACTTTCATTCCTTGGCCACTTCGTTGTATACGTGGTGCTGGGGTTTGAACTCGCGTACGCACATATGCCAGGCAAGTGCAGTAACTGCTGAGCCACCGCTCCAGCCCCCCAATAACTCTTTTAAAGAAAACTTTGAAAATATACAGACAGGGCTGGAGCGGTGGCTCAGCTGTTATGTGCTCGCCTGGAACGGGCGAGGACACAAGTTTGAACCCCACCACCATGTACACCACAAATTGTCAAAGCAAAGGAAGCTACATGAAAAATTAAATAAAATTGATTCTCTCTCTCTCCCACTGTCCCTCTTTTTCTTAAAAAAAAAAAAGGAAAGAAAGAAAGAAAATATATAGACAATTGTTTGGAATAATCAAGTTATGTCATTATTTTATATTAAATAGTTTAGCATAACATTCATGAGAGAAGTTGGATTTACTATTTTAAAATTAATACTTACAAATGTATTTTTCCATTTAAACATCAAGTATATCTCAAGTATTTTATTAGGTTATAATTATTATTATTTTGAGATACTGGGGATTAAACCCAAGGTTTACATGTGCTAGGTAAGCACTTTACCACTCAGCTACATTCCCAACTCTTTATCAGTTTGTTAATAATAATATGAATAATTCTAATTCTGAGTCATGGACTTGATTATATCATAGTTTGTTTAATCTTATCCCTATTATTAGGCATGTTTGGCTGGTTTAATTATTTTCACTATTAAAAAGAGTAATGTTGGCTACATACACAATGAGGTGTCGGAGCAACAAAGACCATATGAAAAATGAAATGAAGTTCATTCCCTCTTTCTCTCTCTCTCTCACTGTTCCTCTCTATCTTAAAAAAAAAAAAAAAGAGTAATGCTGGGGGGCTGGAGTGGTGGCTCAGCAGTTACAGCACTTTCTTGGCATGCACAAGTACATGGGTTCAAACCCTAACACCATGTACACAACGAAATGTCAGAACAATGAAAGTCACATGAAAAACTAAATAAAAATTGATTCTCTCTTTCTCTCTCTTACACTGTCCCTCTCTCTTAAAAAAAAAAAAAGAAGTTTTAAGCACGGTTGTTGTGAACTGTATTTTAAGACGATACCTCTACAGCTGGGTAGATTGGAATCTGAATTATTGAGTTGCCACCAGAAATGGAAAGGAGAAAATAAATATAAAATATGATTCACAGGTCAAATGGACAGAGCTGTGTAGGTTGTAGGAAAGAGGGAGCCCAGGATTGATGCCAAAGCTTAAATGATCTGAAGATGGTGATGCATACCCCAGATGGGGAATGGCTTTCACTTGAGCTTGTTTTAAAGCCTTTGTCAGGGATGGGAGATGAAGGAAGAGAAGGGATTTTTAGAGTTGTTGAATGTGAGAGTGTGTGTGTGTTGCATTGTGAGTAGTAGTAGGTTAAGTAGGAAATCTGAATTTTTCAAGCGGAGCTGCTAAATTGGAAGTGGACAGGGAAGTCTGTTGCTCAGCAGAGAGGTTGTTTTAAAGGTTGTAAACTGGGGATCATCTACATAACAGCAACTCAAGAAGCAGTTGTAAATTTGCTTTAGCACAGGTGGACAGGTGGAAGAACATAATTTAGGATATGAGGTTTAAGCTGATATAGTGAAATGAGTCAAGATAATGCTATATTATAGATGTCACAGAGTAAATGTGGTGGAGCATTTATAAAGCATAGAAATCTTTTATACTTCTGTCACTGCCTATGTTTTTTGGGTCAGTGGACAACTCCCCAACCTCCAACACATGAGCAACTCAACTCCACACATCTGAAAGTTTACTGCAAATGATATGCTTCATGTGGAGGTTTAGGCAGTTAATGATGTCCTCCTCTATAATCTCAACCATGTGGTCATATATCACTATACCATGATATGTTGTATTGTTTTAAAAATATATCAAATTCCATGTTGGATGGTGAGCACCTTCAGGACAGAATGATTTATCATTAACTTTTGTATCTGTAGTACCTAGATAATAATGCTTATCACATTGCAGATGCCAAATAAATACTTGTTGGATGGATGAGAGCAGTGAATAGGTTATAAATTTCAATACTGAAAGATATAGATAATCTTCAAGAAGAGCAGCTTGAAGAGAGAAGTGAATTTATAACATTTACTTAGGGAGTCCATAAGAACATGAGAAAATATTGTTTCATTTAACAAAGCTATCATTCACTGGGTATGGTGGTGCATGTCTGTAGTCCTAGTTACTGGGGGTGAAGGGTTCAGATAGAAGGATTACAATTTTGAAGTAGTATCTGCAAATTAGGGAGACCCTGTCAAAAAATACAAAGGTCTGAGGATGCAGCTCAGTGGTAGAGCACCCCTGGGTTCAATCTCAGTGCTACAAAAAAAAAAAAAAAAAAAAAAAAGCTATCATTGGTTTATGATCAGTGCTATGAATGGATTATAAGTGAATCAAAATATTGATTCTCTCAGTTACTTTCTCAAAGGACACTACAAATGTGTACCCATCTTTTAGGTGTGCCACAACATGAATAAGGTAAAAAAGCACCTTTTTGAAGCACATTTTCCTTGTTTGTAATTTGTAGACTGTATACTTCCAGAAAAGATTTGAGAAGTGCTATGAGTTAAATTATTCCCCTCAAAATTCATTTTAAGGTACTTCCTCCAGTACCTTAAAATGTGACCTGGGTTGGAAATAAGGTCATTATAGATGTCATTAGGTAAATTAAGATGGGGTCATTAGGTGGGCCCTAATCCAACCTAAGTGATATCTTCAGAAAAGGGAAAATTGGGGCTGGAACAGTGGCTCAGCAGTTACGGCGCTTGCCTTGCATGCACAAGTACGCAGGTTCAAACCCCAGCACCATGTACGCAATGAAGCGTCTGAGCAACAGAAGTCCATGAAAAACTAAATAAAATTGATTCTGTCTTTCTCTCTCTCTCTCTCACTGTCCCTATCTCTTAAAAAAAAAAAAAAAAAAAGAAGAGGGAAAATTGAGCTGGGTATGTTAGCATGCACCTGCAATCCCAGCAACTCAGGAGGCTAAGCTGGAAGATCTCAAGTTTGAGGCCAGTCTGGGCAATTTAGAGAGACTCTGCCTCAAAATAAAAAATGCTGGGGATGTAGCTCAGTGGTCAAATGACCTTGAGTTCAATCCCCAGGACAATAATAATAATAATAATAATAATAAGAAGAAGAAGAAGAAGAAGAAGAAGAAGAAAATAAATAAAATAAAAAGGGAAAATTGGACATAGCAAACATGGAGAATGTCCTGTGAATATGGAAAGAGATCACAGTGATGCATCTACAGGCCAAGGAAAACCAAAGATGCCAGTGACCGTTCAGAAACCAAGGGAGAGGTACTAATGATTTTATTTTCTCTTAATTAAAAATATATTTAGGGGGCTGGAGTAGTGGCTCAACGGTTATGGTGCTTGCTCAGCATGTGAGAGTACATGAGTTCAAACCCCAGCACCCATGTACACAACAAAGTCTTGGAGCAACGAAGGCCACTTGAAAAGCTAAATAAAAAATTGTCTCTCTCTCTCTCTCCCTCTCTCTCTCTCTCACTGTCTCTCTCTCTTTAAAAAATATACATATATCTGGGGCTGGAGCAGTGGCTTGGTGGTTACTGCGCTTGCCTGGCATGTGCCAGTACGCGGGTTTGAACCCCAGCACCACGTACACAACAAAGTGTCAGAGCAATGGAGACCACATGAAAAACTAAATAAAATTGATTCTCTCTTTCTCTCCCTATTTCTTAAAAAAAAAATATATATATATATATATACATAATTGACAAATATTATATATGTCCAGGATGCTCAATGTGATGATTTGATGTATGTACATATTGTGTAATAATTATCACAATCAAATTAATACATTCATCACCACCTATGCTGTACATTAGATCCTCAGAACTTTTTCATCTTGGAACTGAAAGTTTGTACCTTTTGGTCAATAATATCTCCCCAGTTACCCCATCTCTACCTGCTGGCAAGCACTGTCCTTTTCTCTGATTCTATGAGTTTGACTTTTTTAGATTTCATGTAAAACTAAGACTGTACAGTATTTTTTCTGTGCCTATGAACATTTTCTTTCCAATAGCCTTTAGGAGCAACTAAGCTGATGATGTCTTTATTTCTGACTTCTTGCCTTCAGAACTGGGAGACATAAATTTTTGTTTTTTAAGCCACTCAATTTGTGGTACTTTGTTATGGCAGCCCTAGGAATCTAATACAAGAAGACACCTCAAGTGTGTGTAAAAGTCTCAACTCTTCATATTTCTTTCCTTTTTTCCCTTTTAAAAGTCACACTCCTTTTGTTTATGAATTAAATGGACGTAAGTTCAATATGTGTGTTGAGGGGCCATTACATGCCGCTAGCATTCTGCTGTGGGTAAAAGACAAGACATAATCTCTGCCCCAAAGGCATATATAGAATATTGGAATGACAGAGAAAACATACTATTTAAACATATATAGCACGCTGCGATCCACTTTCCATAGGACATTTGGACAGCATTTTACTTAGTATAAGGATTCAGAAGTTTTCTAGAACAGATAATGCCTGAACTGCTTCTGAAGGAAAAGGAGGAATAAACCAGAAGATATGCAGGGATGAAGGATAAGATGGTAAGTATGAGAATTATAATTGCATATAGTTCATGTAACTAGAGTGAAAAGCATGAGACAACAAATGCCAGGACTTGGGGCTGGAGCGGTGGCTCTGCAGTTACATGCTTGCCTGGCATGAGCGAGGACACGGGTTTGAACCCCAGCACTACATACACAATTAAGTGTTGGAGCAACAAAAGCCACATGAAAAACTAAATAATAAAATTGATTCTTTCTCTCTCACTGTCCATCTCTCTCTAAAAAAACAAAACGAAACAACAACAACCAAAAAACAAATGCCAGGACTTGAGGTTGGCAAGACAGGTAAGGATTACAGCATAGGAGCCTTGTCATTACGTAGGGAACATTAATTTTACATTGAATGGCACTAAGTATAATAGTTATAAGTACAGATTCATTTGTTTCTTAAATCAGTTTGGAAGCAGTATGAAAGATGGATTTGCAAAGAAAGGAGACAGGTTAGAGACTATAGCAATAGTCCAGAAAAGAGATGTCTGAACTAGGGCAGCGATAGAAGAAATGGAGAGAGACAGAACCAAGGACAGATATAATGTAAAAATAGTTTGACTTGTTTGAATGGAACTGGAAAGGTCTAGGATGGTTGCATAGCATCCTTTTTTTTTTTTCTTTTAAAGAGAGGGACAGTGAGAGAGAGAGAGAGAAAGAATCAATTTTATTTAGTTTTTCACATGGCCTTCATTGCGCTGACACTTAGTTGTGTATGTGGTGTTGGGGTTTGAACCTGCATACCCACACAGGCCAGGCAAGTGCCATAACCACTGAGACACCGCTCCAGCCCCTGCATAGCATCTTATTGGGTAACTGTGACTATTGTGCGATGTTGCCATTTACATATAGGAAATTCTGGAGGGTACAGTATGGTGGAGAGGGTACTGAGTTCCTTGGACATATTGAGTTTGGAGAGACTTAAATATAGGAAAACTGTATATGACCAGATAAGTGAAGTTCTGGGTAAATGTCATAGCTACAGAGAGATGGAAAAGCTATCAGAATATAGGTTATGGCTAAAGTCATAAAAATGGAATGATGTAGAAAATGTAGAATAAGAAGAGTAATGGGCAGAGAGATGGTAAAGCTCTAGGGGAAATACCAACATTGAGGGGCTAAGTAGAGGAACAGTGTTCAAAAGAGGGACTGAAAAAGAATAATTACAGAAGTACTGTAGAAGATAAATAATGAAAACAAAGAGATCAAGGCAAGATAGTAAGTGGAGAATTGGAAACACTGAGTAATTTAGAATATCAGAAGCTATGAATGTTCATCATTGGCTGGGCATGGTGGGGCACAACTGTAATCCCAGTAATTTGGGAGGGTGAGGCAGGATGATCACAAGTTCAAAACCAACCTCAGCAACTTAATGAGACCTCAAGCAACTTAGTTAGACCCTGTCTCAAACTAAAAAGTAAAAAGAGCTGGGGATGTGGTTCAGGGGTTGAGCACCTCTGGGTTCAATCCTTGATACCAAAAAAAATTATTATCAGTATCATGTTGTTGAGGGTCCCTTGAATTCCTGATTTAAGTAAATATACAATAATGTACAAATATATTACCTGTTTTTCACAAGCCAGTAGTCTTTCCCATCAAGGTTACCATAGCCAACCACTAGTACACCATGATTCACAGTTTGAGTACAGGATGGATCATAGTAGACACCTGAAAATAAAATATGGGTAGGAAATAGAGTGAATGCCAAATGATAGTAAAGGGTATTTGAAAATTTTATGAGTTTTTATTAGACTACTCTGGATAGAAGGCAAGGATCATTCAAACATTAGGAATGTATATTCTCATGCTAAAACTATTTAGAGCTCATCATTCTTTGCCATCAATGCTATATTTGCAAGTGTTCTTGGCAAGTTTGGCACCAATCCATAGTTCCCTCAGAAACCTCTGTTAAGCCAGCACCTTTTTTCTAATCATTTTAAACACATACAGTAACTATATTTCTTTGTACATACACCTAAATTGTTTCATAAATTTTCACCCTTTACTAAATTTAATATTCTTTAAGATGAAGTTTAAAATACATATTATGGTCTTGTGCTTTGTATAATGCAATGTTCTACCTTTACTGTATACTCAGAAAATATGCTATGAAGTTTTGTATAATCAAAGTATTAACTTAAGAAACAGTGTTAGATGCCCTCCTTACATAGCTACAAGTCTCTAAGGTGGTTAAGAGTACAGGGCTGAGAATGAACCTGAATAGATTTTTCCTGTTGTTGTTGTTGTTGAAATCCTATATATTTTTTAAATTTAGATATTTTTTTAAGAGAGAAAGAAGGAAATAGAGAGAGTCAGTTTTATTTATTTTTTCTTCTGGGTTTTTTTTTTTCCCCGACACTTAGCTGTGTATGTGGTGGTGGGGTTAGAACCTGGGTCATTGTGTATGCCAGACAAATGCTCCAACTGCTGAGTCACTGCTCCAGCCCTAAATTTAGATTTATTTATTTATTTATTTATTTATTTATTTATTTATTAAAGAGAGAGTGACAGTGACAGAAAGAGAGAAAGAGAGAATCAATTTTATTAGTTTTTCATATGACTTTTGTTGCTCTGACACTTCATTGTATATGTGGTGCTGGGGTTTGAACTGGGGTCCTTGCACCTTTGCCAGGCAAGCACAGTAACCTCTGAGCCACCACTCCAGCCCTAGATTTATTTTTAAATGATACTTAAAACATAAAAGTGTACAAATTTATGGGGAACAACATGATATTTTGATACATATTTCATTATGTAATATTTGATCTGGTTAAAACACTGTCTCCTCAAATATTTATCATTTCTTTATGGTGAAAACTTTCAAATTCTTTTCTTCTAGGTTTTTGAAATATACACTACATTATCATTATCTTCTAGGTTTTTGAAATATACGCTACATTATCATTATCTTTTTTAAAGCATTATCATTATCTTAATGTGTCATCTTAATCTGCAATGGCACACCAGAACCTTTATCCTGTATAACTGCTGAGCCACCACTCCAGCCCTGGTATTGATATTTTGATAGGAATTGCATTCAATCTGTATCTCACTTTGGGAATATGGAGCTTTGAGCTATATCAATTACTCCAATAACATAGTATATCCTTCCTTTTTTTTGTCTGCTGTATTATCTTCCTTCATCAATGTTTTATTTTCATTATAGAGATCTTTCAACTCTTTAGCTAATCTTTTTCCTAGTTGGTTTTTTTGTTGTTGTTGTTTGTTTTTCTTGTAACTATTGATTTACAATTTAGGGATTGCTTTCTTGATTTCTAGTTCAGATAATAGGCTATTGATATATAAAAGAACAACTGATTTTTTTGTATGTTAATTTTGTATCCTGCAACCTTTCTGAATTTATTAGTTCTAAGTTACATAATTTTTACTCAGTGCAACCATTTTCAGGAAAGTTAACCCCTCTGTGATTGTTTTCATCTGTAAACGTGAGCTATTGTGAAGATTAAATAACATAATATACATAAATGATTTAGTATAGTAACTAGCCTGTAGTGTTAATAAGCTTTTTTTTTTCCTTAAAGGACAGTGAGAGAGAGAGGGAGAGGGAGAGAGAGACAGAGAGAATCAATTTTTATTGAGTTTTTAACATGGTTTTTGTTGCTCTGACACTTGGTTGTGTATGTGGATGATGGAGTTTGAACCAGTGTATTTGTGCATGCTGGGCAAGCGCCGTAACCACTGAGCCACCGCTCCAGCCCTGTTAATAAGCTTTAATAAGTATTATTTTTCTAAATAGAACTAGGTATAGAAAGACTTTTATGAAATGGATGATTTTGTTTAACCTATCTAAACACTCAGAGGCAGAGAGATGGGGAAGATTGATCTTATCGTGCAAGGACAGCATAAAACAAGAGGATAATGTATCTGTTTTACCACTTTTGTAGAAGAAGAAAGAAGGACGTCCTGCATCTATACCAACAGACACAGGTCCTTTATTGGCCACAGCTTCCTTCAGAGCATCTTCATCGGCATAGGGAAGTTCTGTGTACCTTGAACATGTGGCAGCACGATTTTTTGAGTCATATTGGCACTTTCCGTCCTGAAAAAAAAAAGTATAAATCAGATAAAAAGTATATTTCAACTTCCTTTATAAGTCATTAATATTCCAAGTCTGGTTTACAACTCTTTCTTTAACCCCCCCCCCTTTTTTTTTTCAGTGCTGGGAATTGAACCTGGGGCACTGTACCACAGAGTTATGTTCCTAACCCTTTTTATTATTTTTATTTTTTTATTTTGAAACAGGGTCTGGCTGAGTTGCTTAGGACCTTGCTAAGTTGCTAAAGCTAGCCCTGAACTTGAGACCCTTCCTCCTTCTTCAACCTCCCAAATTACTGGAATTACCTCAGCACCGTGTACACAACTAAATGTCAGGGCAATGAAAGCCACATGAAAGACTAAATAAAAATTGATTCTTTCTCTCTTTCTTACTCACTGTCCCTCTCTCTCTTAAAAAAGAAAGAAAAGAAAAAAAAGAAGTCTTAGGAACTTAAGGGTTCCTGATTGGAGTTCTCTTTCTTTCACACACCACAGTTTCTCAAGCAATTGGCTTAGGGTTGCAGCTGGTCCACACATGGAATGAGGTCAAGGGGCAACAAGAAAAGTTTGCTCTAGACATACCACGGCTTTGTAGGGATAGGAAGCATCTGAATCAATGCCGTTGTTATCGATGATATATTGGAAAGCCCTTGTCATGAAGCCACCATTACAGCCTTTATTCCCATATTTTTCAGTTGAACAATCCACCAGATTCTGGGCACTGAGAGATATCAGGTTTCCTGTTTTCATCTTCACTTGTGCTTCTAGGGCTCCCACAGCACTGAAAGCCCAGCAAGAACCACAGGAACCCTATAACAGACACAAGATCACAAAGGCATTCATAGAAAATCAGTAAGGATGGCTTCCATAGCACAAACTGGGCAACTCCAAGTTAGGTTACCTCTGTCAATATCTCCCAAGAAGAGCTACTTCACTTTAATTTCCTTCTCTCTTAGACAATGGGAATGAAGGCTAAATATTTGATTGTCCCCTAGACAAGATCCAACCTTGATGGAGATTTGCAAATGACTAAGCTCAGAACATAATGGGCACATTCAAATATAGTAAGAATTAGCATTCACTGAGCCTGTGCCAAACCCCACCTGTCTTTATCTATGAGAAAAGGGGACGGATATTCACAGTAAATTGTTTTTTAGAAGAAATATGATGATTTTCTTGCTGTAGGGTATTCTCTCTCCTGCTAAATGATGCTTGAAACCAAGACCTTTAATCCTAGGTTAACATTTTACATTAATATCCTTAGAGAATTTTTTAATCAAGAAGTATTTTAGGGGGCTGGAGCAGTGGCTCAGTAGTTGGAGCTCTTGCCCGATATGCGCAAGGACTGGTGTTCAAACTCAGTGCCACATATACAACTAAGCATTGGAGAAAACAAAGGCCAGGTGGAAAAATAAATAAAATTGATTCTCCCTCTCTCTTAAAAAAAAAAGTGTAAAGGGTGCAGAACCCCATCCTAACTGCTTTTTCTCTTTCTGTCTTTTCCACCTCCTTCTCTGTTTTTTATTTCTCCCTGCCTCCTATCTTCACATCTGCCCAAAAGAACCACACTTTTGATTGAAGCAAATTTGGTCATTAAAACGCAAGCACCCAGGGAAAAGGGCTCATTAAATTACTCCAAGTTAACACAAAAAAATATAGTTCATTGTATCTTCCCAAACTTCAATTTTTAGAGGAGTTTGAGTGAGAAATCCACAGGTAGTTGAAAGAAAAATATGAGTAGGAAAGAATAAGAGATCAACAGTATCATTTACTTGCTGATAAATTTTTTACTTTTTTTACTTTCTTTTTTTTTGTCTCAAGCTGGGGCAGCTGCTCAGAATGCTCTGTTTTTTCTCCTTTACCCTGACTTCTAAGATGATGCATGTTCTACCCTTAATTATCTATAACTATTTTAGGATTTTTGTATCTTTTTTTTTTTTAAGACAGAGAGAAAGAATCAATTGTATTTAGTTTTTCTTCTGGTTTTTGCTTCTCCAACACTTCGTTTGTGGTGCTGGGGTTTGAACCCAAGTCCTCGCATATGCCAGGCAAGCACCCTACAACTGATCCACAGCTCCAGCCCCTGTACTTTTTTTATTTTTTATTTTTTTTAACAAACAAACTAAAGGAAAATACAACTTTTCTTCTTCTCATGGGGAAGAAGAAAAAGAAAATGGCAGAAACTAGAAGTTATAGACAGATTTTTGGTCCAAAATTTAACAAAACACATATCTTATTTTATCAATGCACACCTAGCTGTTAATTAACTTGACTATACAATTTATAGGTGATTTTAACTCTAGTTGTTTCTTGTCCCTCAACCCTGAAAGTGATGTTAGATGGCGAGAGAAATTTCCTGATCAGGGTTCTCATTTACAAGACACTGCTTCTCAAGCAATTCGCTTGATGCCTTGTCTGGCGCAGTCAATGGATAGATAACATGAGCACTAAAAGTTTGTCTTACATCTAATTACACAGTTCATAGTTTTTGTCTAATATGACTATTACCACTGGTGTTCTAAGTACTGTGGGGACAACAAACAGAAAATAGTAAGCAATCTTTGCCTTTGGGGAGGTTAAAATTTAGTTGAGACAACAAGAATAACAACTGGAAAGTCACACAGAGACTGAGAGTCACTGATTGTGCAGCTAGACAGAGGGGGAGAGAGAGCGTTCTCTTAGGGTCCTGAGGCTGGGATGGTAACACTCACCTGGTATTTCACTTCAGTAACACACCCCTTCTCTCTCCAGTCCAGAGAATCTGGCAATTTCTGATTAGGGTTTGATTTGTAAGTGCCATTTCTCTGCCACTGGCTGGGAATTCTCAGGCCACTCATGAAGGACACCATTTCTTCACTGGTCTACAAAACAAACATACCCCTTTTACTTACATCCTCCTATTTCACACCATATAAACTGTAAATCTGAATATATATATATAGTTTTTGTCTAATATGACTATTACCACTGGTGTTCTAAGTACTGTGGGGACAACAAACAGAAAATAGTAAGCAATCTTTGCCTTTGGGGAGCTTAAAATTTAGTTGAGACTAAATTTTATAAAAGTATATAAAAGTTTTATATAAAAATTTTATAGGGGCTGGAGCGGTGGCTCAGCGGTTTCGGCGCTTGCCGGGCAAACATGAGGACCCCGGTTCAAAACCCAGCACCACGTACACAACTAAATGTTGGAGCAACAAAGGCCATGTGAAAAACTAAATAAAGTTGTTTCTCTCTTTCTCTGTCTCTCTCACTGTCCCTCTCTCTTTAAAAAAAAAAAAATTTTTTATAAAAGTATATATATATATACTTTTTTATTTTTTATTTTTTATTTATTTTTTTTAAAGAGAGAAACAACTTTATTTAGTTTTTCACATGGCCTTAGTTGCTCCAACACTCAGTTGTGTACGTAGTGCTGGGGTTTGAACCCAGGTCCTCATGCTTGCCAGGCAAGCGCTGAAACCCCTGAGCCACTGCTCCAGCCCCATACTTTTTTATTTTTGAGAGAGAGAGAAGGGGAGAGAGAGGGCAGGAGGAGGGAGAGAGAGAATCAACTTTATTTAGTCCTTCATCTGGTTTTTTGTTTTTCTGACAGCTAGTTGTGTATGTGGTGCTGGGTTTGGACCTGGGTCGTTGAGCATGCCAGGGAAGTGTAATACCACGGAGCCACTGCTTCAGCCCCATGAATATATTTTCAAACTGAGAAAAATCTGTGGTAGTATTGACCAAGATAGGTATTGTTGACTGGTAGGGTGAATTATCTGAGTCTCTTTGGTCTTGCATTGTGCATTAGCATCCTCATTAGCTAAGCTTATTCCAGTTAGCTTCTTCTCATGGGGAAGAAGAAAAAGAAAATGGCAAAAACTAGAAGTTATAGACAGATTTTTGGTCCAAAGTAAGGCAGAATTTTATAAAAATGCTGTCTAAAAAGTGGGCCAAATTGGTTTTCCTTGTGAGAAAGAATTGTAAAGGAAATTCCTGCATTTAAAACAGTGTTTCCTTCCAAAAAGTAAATGTGATTCTTAATTCTGATCACAATGGTACATACAGTTTTCTACGATAGAATGGAAGCTAAAACTTAATGGGAGGGTCAGGGAGGTAGCTCAGTAATAGAGTGCCTGCTTAGTATGTACAGAGCCCTGGGTTTGATCCACAGCACTACAAAAAAATAAAATAAAAACTAGTAAGAAATTATTTGTGATATTTAGTTTTCACATGTTCCCACTAAGAAAGCAAGGAGAGGTCTGGAGTGGTGGCTCAGTGTTTGGAGTACTTGCCTGGCATTCACAATGACCTGGATTCAAACCCCAGCACCACATAAACAACTAAGTGTTGGATAAACCAAACAACCAGATTTAAAAAATAAATAAAATCAATTAAAAAAAAAAAAGAAAGAAAAGAGAGGGGCTGGAATGGTGGCTCAGTGGTAGAGCATTTGCCTGGCATGCGCAAGGACCCATGTTTGAACCCTAACACCACACACACAACTAAGTGTTGGAGAAACAAAGGCCAGATGAAAAAATATATAAAATTGATTTTCTCTTTCTCTATTTCCCCTCTCAAAAAAAAAAAAAAATGAAGCAAGGAGACCATATTGCCAATTTAGACTTTCATAAATGTGGTAAGCTGCTATAAAAGACTGTGGTCAATCCTTAAAAAATGCTTTCTAGAATACATTTTTTAAAAAGCCATAGTAGGAGCTGGAGAGGTGGCTCGGAGGTTAAGGTGCTTGCCCGGCATGCACAAGTACATGGGTTCAAACCCCAGAACCAACATGCACAACTAAGTGTAGGAGTGGAGCAACAAAAGTTGTGTGAAAAATTCAATAAAGATTCTCTCTCTCTCTCTCTCACTGTCCTTCTCTCTTTAAAAAAAAAAATTAAAAAATAAATAAAAAGCCATAGTAGTCTGTGAGTTTAAAATTCCTCTAAACAGAGCTGTCCCCTTCTCCTACTCCGGGGGAAGTTTGCTTTTTTCCCTATGCTTTTCTATCATTTTCTTAAAATAAAATCTATCTCTGATGCTTGAAAAAAAAAATCCTCTAAACAAGGGATTGGTTGAGGGAAGTGGTCACAGTGGGACTAAATAAGCAGTTAAGCAGTTTCTGTACAAATTCTTACATCCTTAAATTCTACAGTTCTACTGTTTTCAAACTTTGTATATATGTGGCTATTCCCCCCACACTCACTCTCTCCCTCTCTCCCCTCTTTCAGCGCCAGGGAATGAATCAAGGGCATACAGGCAAGAGCTCTACCACTAAGCTCCACCTCCAGTCCTGGCTATACTCTCCTTTGTTGTTGTTTCCCTTCAAGCTGCTTTTGGAGAGATAGAAATTCTGCTTACTTGGACATGAAAGTAGGATCATTTGTAATTTGCCTACCATGTCTCCCAGGTGGTTCATGCCTAGATCATATGAATGCATTCCCATTGAATGTTCCAGGTTGTGAAGCGTCACCAACTTTAAATTCTTTTCCCAGATGAGACGCCGTATTGCTTCTTCATTCTAAAATGTACGGAAAAGAACATAGTTACGCTGCATCCTGGACAAGGAAGTTTTCATTTTACAAATCAACATATTAAATGTGGATCTGTCAGGGAGACACAAATAAATGAATATATCCAATAGAACTGCTATAAATCACATATTAATCATAATTTCTTGCCCTTAATTGCTTTGATCATTAATATTATCTTGTGATATACATTGTGATTTTCTCCTTAATATAAATAAAAAGTTTGTTTTTGGAAACTCATTTATTGAAAAATAACCTTTATAAGATGTTTTTTAAGTGGTAAAATCCTTAAGTGGTAATATATATAAGTGGTAAACTTACTTAATCTTTATAAATTTTGTTTTTACTCTCACTCTTGAATACAAGTTTAGCTGGTTATAAATTTCTAGCTATTTATCTTTAGCTATTTGAAGATATTTCTCCACTGTCTTCTGGTATCTGTTGTTGCAGATGCATGGTCTGTTGTCAGTCTAATTACTGTGCCTCTATTTTTAGCTCTGATAGCTTTTGTGATTTTGTTATTCTCCTGGGTCTGGTCATTTCTTCATTTTCTTTCTGCAGTATATTCTTTTTTTTTAAGAGAGAGGGACAGTGAGAGAGAGAAAGAGAGATTCAATTTTATTTAGTTTTTTTATGTGGCTTTTGTTGCTCCAGCACTTCATTGTGTAAGTGGTGCTGGGGTTTGAACTCAGGTCTTCGAGGATGCCAGGTATGCCAGGCAAGCGCTATGACTGCTGAGCCACCACTCCAGCCCCTGCAGGATATTCTTTTTTTTTTTTTTTTAAAGCAAAATAAGTGTATTGCATTTGGTTGCACTTTTCAGTTGTGCACATATTTAACAACATTATCAAGGCAATGTTTCTGTCGGGGATAGAGCCTGGGAAAGCGGTTGGTGGAGAGACGTCATGACCATCACATTCGCTGGCAGTTATTTGTTGGGGTGTAGCCTTCACCCCCATTTCAACAGCTGCCCTAGAGCAATCTTGTTACTGTTTCCATAAGTTCCTTCTGGAAGAGCTGCTAGGTCCCGCTTTGTTAAGCTTCCTAATTGTTATGCAAAATGAAGATTAGAGTGGGTTGAAATGTGCTGTTACCTAGTTGTTTGTCTGCACTCGAAATCTGCAAAACCCCTGGCAACTCCCTTAGAAGGATTATTGATTCCTTGGCTGTCTCCCCTCCTCCCTATATAAAAACCTGTGTGCCTTAATAATAAAGGGATTCTGAGCTGCCATCAGCTGCCTGTGGTTGCCTCGTTTCCCGGCTGGGAGGGAAGGGGTCCCCGGATGAGGAGGGGCCCAGTTTCCAGCCGTGGGCACTCATCCTTCTCCTGATCGGCTCCCGGGGGACAATCCAGCGCCCCACAGTTATTATTTGTCTTGGGAGAGATTCTGCAGGCAGCCGTGATTTTCCAGCAAGGCGAAACTCAGTTGTGCTTTCTGTTTTCCTTGGGGCATTCAGGATTCTTTTGCAACTCTTGCTCTCCAATCACAAGGCTCAAAGTTAAATGCATTGGTTTAAAAATTAAGGTCAACAGCTACATTTTTTCTTCTATGTGTTACGGTTTGAATACGAGGTGTCCCCCCAAGCTCACATGGGACATGTCAGGGAGTCTGAGCTGAAATGATCATGTTATAAAAGCTTTAACCCAGTCTGTAGGTGGTAACTGTGGGCTGGCAGGGTGTGGCTGAAGGAGCTGGGTCCTTGGGGACTTGTCTTTGGCCTACATATTCTGTATCTACTGTGGAGTTTCTCTCTGCTTCCTGAGTGATGCCTTGAACTCCCTGCTCTCGGGGCCAAGGCTGTCATTTATGTGAGCCCCGAAGATTAAAGCCAGCCTTACATGGACTAAGACTTCTCAAACTGTGATCCCTAACATACACTTTTCCTCCTAAAATTGCTCCTTTCACGTCTGTCACAGACACAAAAAGCTGACTAGGACACCGTGGTACAGATGAAAATCTTTAGTAATGTTCTTCAAGTTGCAGAGAAAAGCAGTGATCACCTCGTGTCAGGTGATCAACGTGGGTCTCCCATGCTGATAAAAAGACTTTCCACGCACAATTAGCAGTTTCAAGGTATACCGCACGTCCGCCTCATTCTATGGGGAAAGTGTCCTGACCTCATTCCACCTGCACACGTGGATTCTTCCACCAGTCTCCCCCAACTTCCTCCATTTCCCACCCAGGCTCTGAGAACCACTGTTCCAGCCTCTACTTTTATGAGATCAACTATTTTAGATTTGGCACTTGACAGAGATCTTGCTGTACATTTATTTCTATGCCTGGTTTATTTTGCTTAACATAATGTCCCAGAGTTGTGTCCCAGTAGTCATAAATGCCATGTTCTCCATCTCTTCCTCCTGTTCCTCGCCCTCCACCTCATCTTCTTCCTCTTCTTCTTCCTCCTCCTCCATCTCTTTGTCCTCCCCCTCCTCCATCTCCTTCTCCTCCTCACCTTCCTCTTCATCTCCTCCTCTTCTTCCTCCTCCTCCTCTTCTTCTCCTCCTCCTTCTTCTTCTCCTCCTCCTCCTCTTCCTCCCCCTCCTCCTTTTTCTCCTCCTCCTCCATCTCCTGCTCCACCTCCCACTCCTCTTCTTCATCTCCTCCTCTTCTTTTGCTCATCCTCCTCTTTCTCCTTCTCCTACTCTTCTTCTTCTTTTCCTTCACCTCCTCCTCCTCTTCCTCTTCTTCTTCTTGTTCTTCTCCTTCTCCTCCTCCTGCTCCTCCCCTGCCTCCTCCCCCTGCAGGATATTCTTAATTGGATGACTTAGAACCTTTTATCATATCTGAAAATTCTCAACTAGTATCTTTTCATATATTTCTTCTCCACCAGTGCAATTAATTATTTTATTTCAAAACTTCCTGTCAGTTGTATTTTAGAGTCTCAAATTCTCTTTGATCTCTCCTCCTTGAATTTTCATAGATGTTCTCTCTCTCTCTTTTTTTTTCTCTGTGAGCTGCTTTCTGGGAGAATGCCTCAGCGTTATCTTCCAGATTACTAACTCTATCCAACTATTTCCGTCTTGAGTTTATCTCTTTGAATTTTCATGCAATATAACCAATATAACCTTTTTTCATTTCTAAGACTTCTCATTTATTTCACAATTTAATGTATGTTAATATGACTTATTTTTCTTTTATGCACAGGTTTTTATAGGGTTTTTTATTTGTTTGGTTGTTTGGTTTGATACAGGGGATCTAAACCAGGCATGCTTTGCCACTGAGCCACATCATCAGCCCTTCTAATTTTTTATTTTGAAACAGGGTCTAAGTTGTTGAGGGTCCCATTAAAAGTGACTGAAGCTTGCCTCGAGCTTGTGATTCTCTTGCCTCAGCCCTCTGTGTCACTGGGATTATAGGCATGCACTACTCCTAGCTACATATAGTTTTTAAAAGTCATTTTTTGGTTTTATTTTTTAAAAAATTTCTTGTTTTTGTTTTCGGTGGTGGTGGTAGTGTTAGGAATTGAACCCAGGGCCTCATACATATTAGGCAAGTGCTGTATCACTGAACTATATCCCTAGCCCTAGTTTTATTATTTTAACTTTATCCAGAGTGAACTGATAAGCTGACTGTTGTTGTTTTTTTCTTGTTGTTCAGAATATTCACTTATATAGAATAAAATGTGCATAAAATACAATATGCACTGTACTTCCTATAACAGCTGAAATTCTCCACCATCACAAAAGCCAAAATAAGCTATTGGCCAGGAAACAGTCAGCAACGTCTGTTCTGCATCATTTCACTGAGTAGGTAGGACCTTGCCAGAAGAACCTGGTTTTAGGTGGCAAGTATGGATGTAGCCCCCTGTCCTTTGAAACATGTTTTGTTGTTGTTGTTACATTATCTTTTCCTTTTCCTTTCCTTCTTTTTTTTTTTTTTTTTTTTTTTTGTACCCAGGATTGAAACCAAGGAGCCCTACATTTCCAGTTCTTTTTATTTTTGATTTTCAGAATGGTGTCTCTAAGTTGCTCAGGCCCTCAAACTTGCAATCCTCCTGCCTCAGCCTCCTGAGTCGTTGGGATTATAGGCAAAAACTACCATGCTCAGTTTAAATAAGCTTTAGTTTACTTATAATGCCTAATAAAATGTAAATGCTATATAATTAATTGTTCTATAGTGTTTGAGGAATAATGATAAGGGGAAATGTTTGCACATATTCATGTTAGATGTACTTTTTAAAAAATTCTTTTAATCTAAGATTTCTTGAATCCATGGATAAGGAGCCCATGGATACAGAGCGCCAACTATACTGAAAACTATAAAGATTGATGAAAGAAACTGAGAGTGACACAAAGGAAAACATCTACATTCATGGGTTTGAAGAATTATATTGTTTAAATATTCATATTACTCAAAAGAATCTAGAGATATCAATCCTTATCAAATTCCAATATCATTCTTCACAGAAATTAAAAAGCAAGGGCTGGATCGCTGGCTTGGAGATTACGGTGCTTGCCTGGCATGCGTGAGTATGCGAATTCAAACCCCAGCACCACATACTTAACAAAGAGTTGGAGCAAGGAAAGCCACATGAAAAACTAAATAAAATTGATTCTCTGTTTCTCTCACTGTCCCTCTCTTAAAAAAAAAAAAAGAAAAGAAATAAAACACAAGTCTAAAAATTCATATGGTCAAAAGGTACAAAGTTTCAGTTAGACAGGAGGAATAAATTCTAGAGGTCTCGGGGCTGGAGCAGTGGCTCGGTGGTTACGGCGCTTGCCTGGCATGCGCAAGTACACGAGTTCAAACCCCAGCATCCACGTACACAACTAAGTGTCAGAGCAACGAAAGCCATGTGAAAAACTAAATAAAAATTGATCCTCTCTTTCTCTCTCTCTCACTGTCCTTCTCTCTTTGAAAAAAAAGAAAAAGAAAAAAATTCTAGAGGTCTCTTGCACAGCATAGTAACTATAGTTAATGATAAGGCATTGTATATTTCAAGACTGCTGAAAGAGTAGATCTTCAAATATTCTCACAGCAAGGGAGAAGATAAGTATATGAAGTGAGGGATCTTTTAATTAGCCTGGTTTAATCATTCTACAATGTATACTTATACCAAAGCATCATATTATAAATATAATTATCATTTGTTAATAGTAAATGAATAAGGGGAGGGAGGGAGAAGTGCCTGACTGATATTGGCCAAATTATATTGTTATATTGTGCTCATGTGCAAATATGGAAGAACAAATCCCACCGTTATGTACAACTATAGTGTACCAATAAAAAATGTGGAAAAGGGGCTGGAGCAGTGGCTCAGTGGTTACTGTGCTTGTCTGGCATGCGCAAGGACCCAGGTGCAAACCCCAGCACTAGGTACACAACTGAGTGTCAGAGCAACATGAAAAATGAAATAAAATTGATTCTCTGGGCTGGAGCGGTGACTCAGCAGTTTTGGCACTTGCCTGGCAAGCACGAGAACCTGGGTTCAAACCCCAGCACCACGTACACAACTGAGTGTTGGAGCAACTAAGGCCATGTGAAAAATTAAATAAAGTTATTTCTCTCTTTCTCTGTCTCTCTCACTGTCCCTCTCTCTTTATAAAAAAAAAAATTTAAAAAAATTGATTCTCTCTCACTGTCCCTCTCCCTCTCTTAAAAAATGTGGGAAAAAATAGCAAATGAGTAAATAAAAGGAGAACTTAGAATGCATGACCTACTAACAGTGAAAAAAAATTTTTAATAGAGAGAGAGGGACAGTGAGAGAGAGAAAGAATCAATTTGATTTAGTTTTTCATTTGGTTTTTGTGGGTGTATGCGATGGCGGGTTCAAACTCGAGTCCTTGGGCAAGCCAGGCAAATGCCGTAATGGCTTAGCCACCATTCCAGCCCCCAAGAGTGTCATTTTTATACAAAGTTAATAATCAAATAAATATATAATATATAGCTATAATATATAGCTTACAGAGAAATATTATATGGTTATAGGACTTAGCTATTTGAAGCAACAGGACTCAGATTTTAAAATCAATCAACAAATGTGCTTTGAAATATAAAAACAAAAGTACAAATCGGGAAGTGAGAGTTAGGAAACGACATTTACTAGCATTTCTCAGTGCCAGGAACTGCATTAGAACTTTCGTTCCTCAAATATACCGAATGTGCTCCTTCCTTGGAGCTTTGCACCCATTTTCTTTGGACACGGAACCTTCACTCCATTATTTATTTTGCTTGCTCCCTGGCTTCTATCAATTCTCTGCTCAAATACCACCTTATTTGTGAGGACTTCCCTCGCCATCCTATCACATATACAGACTTCTCATGACCACTACCCAGGGCCCTTCTAATCCCCTGTACCTGCCTTTATTTTTCTCTACTGCACCCTTTAACATACTATATATCTATTTGTTTATTTGCTTACTTCTTGTCTCTCCCACTATAATATAAGTTCTATAATAACAGGAATTTTGTTTCCTGCTGTATACTAACAAAAATAGTATCTGGGGAAAAAAGTAAGTGCATAATATTTATGGGAAACATGACTTATAAAGAATACAATTTGGGGGGCTGGAGTGGTGGCTTGGGAGTTACAGCGCTTGCCCAGCATGCACAAGTACACAGGTTCAAATCCCAGCATCCATGTACACAACTATGTGTCAGAGCAACGAAAGCCATGTGAAAAACTCAATAAAAATGGATTTTCCCTGTCTCTCACTATCCTTCTCTCTTAAAAAAAAAAAAGAATATGATTTTGAAAGGGAGAAAAGAGAGTACTTGTGTAAAATCACATTGCTCAAGTGACAATCCATCTACCTTTTCCTTGTATTGTTTGCCATAAGCTTTCTTCCAGAGGTGCCAATGGTGATCCAGGGCAGGATCTTTATTCAGCTGTGCCATTGCAGAGAAGCATACCAGGGACACACAAAGCAGCCATTTCATTCTGTGTAAGGGAAGACTTACTGTTAGCTACGTATGTTGTGAGCACGTATTTTCAAAACAGAAAATTGTAATGCAAAGTCTACCAAAGGAACACATTCCTATAAATCAGAATTATACAAGAAACTTCCTACAGTGTACAGTCAGAAGGAATCATGCAGAATTATGTCTGAAATACTACTTCCAATACTTAATAGCACTTTTAGAAATGATTTTCAGAGGGGCTGGAGCGGTGGCTCAGCGGTTTCGGTGCTTGCCTGGCAAGCATGAGGACCCGGGTTCAAACCCCAGCACCACGTACACAACTGAGTGTTGGAGCAACTAAGGCCATGTGAAAAACTAAATAAAGTTGTTTCTCTCTGTCTCTCTCACTGTCCCTCTCTCTTTAAAAAAAAAAAAAAAAAAAGAAATGATTTTCAGAAATCACCCAATACAATACCTGGCAAACCAAACACACGGAGGGGTTAAAAAGCAAGGACTTTTCAGAATTTACCAACAAACCAGTAAATCTAATCAAGGGAAATTCCCTCTCTCCCTCTCTCTCCCTCCCTCTCTCTTTAAAAAGAGAGGATCAATTTTATTTAGTTTTTCATGTGGCCTTCGTTGCTCTGAAACTTTATTGTGTACATGATGCTGGAGTTCGAACTTGTGTACTTGTGCATGCCAGGCAAGCGCTGTAACCACCGAGCCATTGCTCCAGCCCAGAAATTCTCTTCTTTGGAAAAAAAAAAAATCACTCATCATCTCATCCTTAATAAGAACAAGATAAGGGCAGGAGATGTAGCTCAGTGATTGTGCACCTGCCTAGCATGTGCAAGGCTCTGGTTTGATCCCTAGCACCACAAGAAAAAGAAAACAGGACAAACCTCCAAAAAAAATCACTTTATCTGCTGAATTTTTGAATACATGAGCTCACCTTAACTGGTCTATTTAAATAATCCACAACTCAGTGTATGATTGTATCAAAAAATCGTGTATGGGGCTGGAGCAGTGGCTCAGCAGTTATGGCGCTTGCCTGGCATGCGTGAGTACACGGGTTCAAACCCCAGCACCATGTACACAGTTAAGTGTCTGAACAACAAAAGCCACATGAAAAACTAAATAAAACTGATTCTGTATTTCTCTCTCACTGTCCTTCTTTCTTAAAAAAAAAAAATCGTGTAGTACCACGTTAATATGTACAACTTTTATGTTTTTATGTAGCAATTAAAAATGTATTTAATTTTCAAAAATGTATTTAATTTAAAAATAGGTCAAGGGCAGTGGTGATGCCTGTAGTTCTAGTTGCTCAGGAGGTTGAGGCAGGAGATCTCGAGTCCAGGAGTTTGAGGCCATCCTGAGCAACGCAGTGATATCCCATTTCACAAATAAACACAGGTGATGGAGTTCAACAGTAGAATGCTTTACTACCCTAGGTGAGAAACCCTGGTTTGATCCCCAGCACCATAAAAAGAAATTAATAAATAGTTTTTAAAAATAAAATGCCCACAACCTTTAGTTAAAAGATATCTCCCATTTATTGGTATCACACCCTCAGGACATCTTCTTTTTTAACTTTTTTTGTTCAACAATCAAATATCTATTTCAAAGGAAGTAATTAAATGTTCTTTAAAACATCATTACTGGGGCTGAAGCAGTGGCTCAGCGGTTATGGCGTTTGCCCGGCATGCGCAAGTACACGGGTTCAAACCCCAGCACCCACGGACACAACTAAGTGTCAGAGCAACGAAAGCCATGTGAAAAACTCAATATAAAATGGATTCTCTCTCTCTCTCTCTCACTGTCCTTCTCTATTTAAAAAAAAAAAATAAAAACATCATTATTGGGGGGACTGGAGCGGTGGCTCGATGGTTATAGCACTTGCCTGGTATGCATGAGGATGTGGGTTCAAACCCCAGCACCACGTACACATGCTTGCCTGGCATGCAGGAGTTTTGGAGAAACAAAGGCCAGATGAAAAAAACAGATAAAAATTCCCTCTCTCTCTCTCTCTCTCTCTCTCTCCTCTGCCTCTCCCTAAAAAAACAAATAAAATAAAATATCATTACTATCTAGGTGGGGAGCATCTCTGTAAACCCAGTGGCTCAGGAGGAATGAGGCAGGAGGATTGCAAGTTCAAAGCCACCAGCTACAGCAACTTATCGAGGCACTAAGCCATTTAGCAAGACCCTGTCTCAAAATAAAAATAAAAAGGGCTGGGGATGTGGCTCAGTGGTTAAGCGCCTCTAGGTTCAATCCTTAATAAAACAAAAACACAAACACCATTACTATTGTTTAATTCAAAGAACTTCAACAGAAATTCAGTGACTAACTGCCTCAAACAGGATTCTACTTTCTTTTTCATTTCTTTTTAATTCAAAACAGTTGTAATTTTAACCACATGAACCTCAGATTATATTCCAAAAAAAAGCTAAGTTTCAACCTCAAGCTTAGATGTTCAAACAAATAATAACTTTTCAAAAATAAATTCTTTAAAATCAATTAAGACCAGAGGCAAATTGAACAACACAGTTTTTTAGTTTACTTCCTGAAATCAAAGATTTAAAATCAGGCAGGCAGAACAAACTAAAAACACAGAGTGTTTAAAGACCAAATGGGAGAAAAAGAGCAGACTACGTACATGATAGAAACAGCAGGTGCTCCCATAGTAAGAATCCTTGAATTGATGTGCTTCCTCCAGAGATTTCAAAGGCAACAAGGAGTCTTCTGTTAATTGACTTTAAAAAGAAATTGGAACTTGTCACATGAGGTATCCACAATGAGGAAGTGAACCTTGATTTCAGTTTCATTTAAAATCTTGCAAGATCAACTACCTCTAGCCCTGCTCCCTGTAGTCTTGGGGACAAAGTGGGTACAGAAAGCATAAAGAAGAGCCCCAATAGAGGAGATCAATAAAACAAACCCAGCAAAGCAAGCAGAGCGGTACAAGTTTACTCTTTTAATTTTGTGCAGGTCAACTCTTCCACCTGAATTTTTTTGTTCTTCAGAGTGTGAGAGAGAGTGAAAGAGAGATTTAGTTCTTTTTTTTTTCCATCTGGTGTTTGTTTTTCTGACACTTAGCTGTGTATGTAGTGCTGGGGTTCAAACCTGGGTCCTCATGCATGCTAGGCAAGTGCTGTACACCTGAGCCACTGCTCCAGGCCCCAACATGAATTTATGAATCAAGTTCCCTTGAAAAATTATGTCATTTATAGGTTTGGGAAATCTTAACATTATTACAATGTTGGATCTTCTCATTTTCATTTAGATTTTTCTGTTGATGACTTTTTGTTGTTGTTGATTAAGATGGTGTGAGTGAGAGAGAAAGAATGAATTCTATTTTTCCATCTGGCCTTTGTTTCTCCAACACCTAGTTGTGTTTGTGGTGCTGGTGTTTGAACCTGGGTCCTCATGCATGCCAGGCAAGTGCACCAATTGCTGAGCCACCACTCCAATCCCTTGATGACGTTTTATAATGGAAAAATGTAAGCATATATGAAAGTACAGATAATGAATCTCCATGAAATGACTGTCTTATTTCAATAATTATCAATAAATGACCAATTTTGAGTTATTTATACTCCCACTGTTTAGATTTTCTTTAGTTAAATTTTTTCACCTTCTTTTCCCCCTTTATTTATTTGTGTATATGGTGCTGGGGAGCTCATGCCAGGCAAGCCCTCTACCACTGAGCCACCTATCCAGCCCCATGTTTAGATTATTTTTATTTTTATTTATTTTTTATTTTTAAAGAAAGAGAGGGACAGTAAGAGAATCAATTTTTATTTAGTTTTTCATCTGGCCTTAGTTGTTCTGATGCTTCATTGCGTCTCTGGTGCTGGGGTTCAAACCTGCGTCCTCGTACATGCCAGGCAAGTGCCGTAACCACTGAGTCACAGCTCCAACCCCTAGAGTATTATTTTTTTTTTAAAGGGAGAGGGACAGAGAGAGGGAGAAAGACAGAATCAATTTTATTTAGTTTTTCACAAGGCTTTCGTTGCTTCGACACTTCGTTGTGTATGTGATGCAGGGTTTGAACTTGTGTCCTCATTCATACCAGGCAAACACTATAACTGCTGAGACACCACTCCAGCCTCCCTAGATTATTTTTAAATAAATCCTAGACACCATATCAATTCATATGCAAATAATTCTTGTATGTACCTCTAAAAGTTGACTTTTGAGAGAAGGAGCCTCAAACATGGTAGGCGAGTGCTCTACAACTGAACTACATCCTAGAGCCTCTGTGTGTATCTCCAAAAGATAAAGATGATTAAATTTAATCACAATACCACTATCACACCTGAAATAAATGAATAACAATTTCTTTTGGTACTGGGGATTGAACCCAGAGGCACTTAAGCACTGAGCCACATTCCCAGCCTTTTTAATTTTTTGAGACAGGGTCTTGCTAAGTTGCTTAGGGCCTTGATAAATTGCTAAGACTGCTTTCAAACTTGATCTTCTTGCCTCAGTCTTCTGAGTCACTGGAATTATAGGCCTGTGCCATCACACCCAGCTGTATCTCTTTTCAAACTAAAAATCTCAGTTCCCTAAAATACCAACAGATACTCAACTTATCCCATAATATTCCAGAATAAAAACAAAATACCTTCCACAAATAAGATTATTACTGAGAACAATTTTCAGATTCTAAAAGAGACAGATTCCCTCCCTGCCCTTAGGCCATATCCCATTAAGGATGTAAGTCAATTACTATGATTTAAAATCAATTAAAATAATTCCTTGTATAGTTATGCTATACCTCTATACATGGGCTTTTTTGTTTTTGTTTCTTTATTTCTGAATTTAGGGATTATTTTACATTTTTGTAACTTTATTTTATAATTATGTGAGACATCTATATAAACCCTAATCAAAATAAACAAAATGAGGTATATTGAAGTAGCCTAGCCTTAATTTCCATCCTCTCTGCACTTTTCCCTTTTTCCTTTGATAGAGAATGGGGGCTGGAGTGGTGGCTCGGCAGTTGCTGTGCTTGCCTGGCGGGGGCAAGTACACGGGTTCAAACCCCAGCATCCATGTATACAGCTAAGTGTCAAAGTAACAAAAGCCATGTGAAAAACTCAATAAAAATTGATTCTGTCTCTCTCATACACTGTCCTTCTCTCTTTAAAAAAGAAATAAAAATACCTTTGATAGAGAACCATTTAAACATATTTTCCCATTTTAAAAAATATGCAAATATGCATGTATGTTAGTATTCATCCTTTCTTAAATGAAAAGCATATTATACATACTTTTCTTTCTTCTTTTCACTTAACATCGTGTTAAGAAAAATTATTCAATATTTAGAAATAGGCATAAAAGATTATTAGGTATCCTGTTAGTGGAGTGCTAAGGCACTGTCTAGTGGACCCTTTGGGGAATTGTTTGATTCCTTTCAACTTTGTAAGGGAAAAATTGAATTGCGAAACACTGTAAGTAAGCAAAAGTTTCCTATACATAGCAATGCAAACAATTTTGACTAGTAAATTTTACTGAGAATGTATGTTACTAAAATTCTCACTTAAACCAGCTTCAGTTTCTTTCTGATTCCTTATTAATCAGTTGAATAAAATTTTTGAATGTTCACTGTATATTTACAGAAGAGTCATGTTCTCAACTTTTTTTGTTGTTGTGTTCTCAACTTTTTGGAAACTATATATATATATATATTTTTTTTTTTTTTTTAAGAGAGAAGGACAGTGAAAGAGACAGAAAAAATTTTTATTGAGTTTTTCACATGGCTTTCTGACAGTTGTGTACGTGGAGTGCTGGGGTTTGAATCTGTGTGCTTGCGCATGACAGGTAACCGCTGAGCCACTGCTTCAGTCCCTGGAAACTCTTTTAGCAATTAAATCCTGAAGACAACTTCACAGTAGTTTGCGTAGTTTTAATTTACTTTTATGGCCTCTTAGCATCTTTTAAACAGTCTTCCTATGTTTGAAGAAGTTCTCACATTATAAATTTTGCTTCTCCAAGTTGAAGTCAAAACTCTCTCTCCAAGGGTCCATTGCAGTTAAGGTACAAAGGTCAGCATTTGCTAATGAGGCACACCTGAAAGACATCATTGTGACCAGGTGCAGTGGTACATGTTTGTAATCCCAGCTTTTTAGGAGACTGAGGCAGGAGGAGTGCAAATTTGCAAATTTGAGGGTGAGGTGAGACACTTAGCAAGGCCCTGTCTCAAAATAGAAGAAAAAAAAAAGGCTAAGGACATAGCTCAATAGTACAGCACCCCTGGGTTTGACCCCCACTATCAAAAAAAAAAAAAAAGCATCATTTTGGAGTATGTGAGGAACTAGACCCATGCGGATTCCTCTTGTTGGTGAGGAATATACCCCAGTGGAAATATCCCCCAGCAGCAGCAGTAGCAAGGTTTCTGATGTCTTTTCCCCAGTGTCACCTATACAAACTATAGCACTTATGTCAAATATTGTGTGAGTTCAGGGGCATCATAGGATGAACATCCAGCCCTCTTCAAATGGTTTGCTTCCTAGTTACCTAATCTCCAAGCCTAACAGATTCTGACCTTTCAGAGATTCCTGTGAGTTTTAAAGAAATTATAATATCCAGTTAAATCAACCCAGAAATGACATCCACAGGAGTGTTGAATTTGGAAAAAATCAGGGCTGAGTGTCAGAAGGCCGACTGAGAAAGTGGTTTTCTCAGGCTACGAGCAGAGGAAACTCAATAAGAAGGCTATTGTGGAACTCCCAATAATTTCAGATTGTTTCCTTCTGTGTCCTTCTTTAACACATCTGATTTTACACCTGACTTTGTTATTGTTTAGCCTTGATACCTTTATATGCATTTGTACCCCAAAATATATATGGTTCAACTTCCTTAATGAGGAAATGAGCATAAAAACAAATTTTTTTCCCACTAAGATAAAAATTGTAGACATCTGTTTTTTGCAAGGGACCATGTGTTTTTCTTGTCATTATTTCTCTGCCTGACAGAGCCTATAAATTTACACTCAAAAGAGCATAAAAGTGGTAAATGGGCAACAGATAAAAACTTTTCTCCATCCTCTGTATCACAAAAACAAAAGCAAAACAGCCTTCTGCTTCCATTATTGGATATTGCCTAAATGCAATTGTGTGTGAAATTATTTTCTACGGCTGGAGTGGTGGCTCAGAGGTTGGAGTGCTTGGCTGGCATGTGTGAGGACTCAGGTTTGAACCCCAGCACCACAGACACAACCAAGTGTCAGGGAAACATAGGCCAGATGGGAAAATAAATAAAACTGATTCTTTCTCTCTCTCTCTCTAAAAAAAGAGGTTATTATATTAAAAAATATTATTTCTCTAGCTATTTCAGAAAATCCTGTACCAAATGGGGTAAAGAGAATGAGTGATTAGTTATGTTGTCTGGTGGTGTTCTACATAGGTTTCAGAGCATCGTCTTCCATTTAAATGTTTTTCCAGGCTTATTTCATTTTTTTCTTTCTTCTTTTTAAAGAAAGAGGAAGAGGAAGGGAGAGAGAGAGAGAGAGAATCAATTTTATTTAGATTTTAATCTGGCTTTTGTTTCTCAGACACTTAGTTGTGTATGTGGTATTGGGGTTTGAACCCAAGTCCTCACATTTGCTGGGCAAGTGCTCCAACTCCAGTAGTGGCTGGAGCCACTACTCCAGCCCCTTCCAGGCTGGGTGTGATAATGCATGCCTAGATACCCAGCTACTCAGGAAACTAAGGTCCAATAAATAGCTTAAGGCCAACCTGAGCTACACAGAGAGACCTTATTTCCAAAGAAAAAAGAAAAAAAGATAAGAAAAAAATAGAGACTACATTTATTTCACTTTGATATACATGTGAATTAATATCATTAATACACACATGAATTAAACTCAATTAATGTGTAGGTTTTAGAAGAAATAAAAATTTGACTGACAGGAGACAGGAAGAATTCAAATAAACTTCCTTTTATGGAAAAAAGAACAAGTGACATTGCATTTGTCAATTTTGCATCCCTATGATGAAATGCCTGACATAGGCTACTTATGAGAAGTATGTTTGGTCACATGGTTTTAAAGTTTAAGACTGGGCAGCCCTATTAGTTTGGTGGGAGCATAGCCCTATTAGTTTGGTGGGAGCATGTGTAGGAGCAAACTGCTCACATCTTGAACCAGGAACAGAAGTAGAGAGAGAGAGAGAGAGAGAGAGAGAGAGATAGAAGTAGAAAGAGAAGGTGAGGACCCATAATCCCATTCAGGGACACAACTCAGTGATTGTAGGACTATGTCCCACCTCCTGAAGTTTCCACCACCTGCCTGGGGACCAATTCTTTTAATGCATCCCCAGTCTAAAGGATATGTTTTATATTTCTTTTGGATTAAATAAAGGCTGTTGAACTGCTTTGGCAATATTCTTTTTAGAAAAGAAGCTGCAGTAAAATTGATAGTGCTTTCTAGAAACCACATTAAATTGGCTTTCACCTCTCAATCTGTTATTTTCCCACAAAAATTAGAATATTCCAGCAGATATATAAAATGGAAAGGGCCAAAGCAGAGATATTTTAATGGATTACCAATAGATATTATGTATCTCCTCTGCCAGGCGAAGTAAAAGTCATTGAAGCTCTTTGATGCCCATTATTTCCTTTGATCCTCACAATGATCTATGAAGCGGTAGTGATAGTAGGAATATCCCTTGTCTATGGATGAGGAAAGTGGGAGTTAGAGAGGCTTAAGCAAGATCATTACCGAAGGAAGTGGTGGAAAGTCAGGCGCTACGACATTGACAGGAGCACAGAGCCCCATCCTTAGACTTTCCTCAAATAAGTTCTCCTTTTCAATTCCACCAGACCTGGTAAATCAGCACTGCCCTTTGGAAGAGGTGCTTGTTTCCAATAGCAATAGCAACAGAGAAGAGGCAGAGAATGGGAAAGTCCTTAAAGTGTTGTTAAGGCTGCAGATGAATGACACCAGTTTCATTTTATTTGCGAAGTTCAAAGACAGGATCAGTAGTACCTTTCTTTAACTCAGTGTTCAAACCCCAGCACCACGTACCCAACAAAGTTTTGGAGTAATAAAAGCCACATGAAAAACTAAATAAAATTGATTCTGTCTCTGTCTCTGTCTCTCTACCTCTCTCACTGTCCCTCTCTCTTAAAAAAAAAAATAAAGACATTGTAAGGAACCTAAATGCAGTCATAAAGACCTATTAGAAAGGAGTGATTAATTTCTTCAACTTGCCAATAAAAGCATATCTAATCCATAGTGCAGCTGGAAAATTATATAATGAAAAACAGTATAAGAAATACTACTGAAAGCTTAATAGACTCGACTTCAATTATACCTGTTCCTGAAGCTCCCTTGACTGGGCTTCCATAGATTGAATCTTAGATCTAATTTCAGTCCCATGAATACAACATGTTAGGAAACTCTTATATAGCAGACACTCTGGACAGGCACTGTTCTAAGTATTTTACCTATATTAACTCATGTCATCATTACGAAAGAATGTTCTGTGAGTTAGGGATTATTATTTTCCCTATTTTACAACTTCATAACCCTTGCCCAAGATTACCCTGCTAGTTAAATGGAAAAGGCAGGATTAAGAATCTCCACAGTCTGGGGTTTGGGTTGTAGCTTAGTGGTGGACCGCTTGCCTAAGGCACTGGGTTGGGTCCAGCATCAAATAAAAATAAATAAATAAAATAAAAGTATTCTTTTGATATACAACCAAAACAAATTTAAATTAAAAAAAAAGAATATGCAGTTTGGCATAGGAGTTTATGCTCTTAGCCACTATATAATGCTGTCTTTCATTAAAATATCAATTGGCTTTTATCATTATCAATCTTCAATTCAATAGAGAGGATAGGAAAAGTAATTGACTCCTGAGGGTGCTGGTGTGGCAGGCAAGAAAACAGGTTATAGGGAGTGGAGGGACAGAATAAGGGATTGAAAGAAGGGACGTTCAACCACTGAATTGCATCCCCAGCTCTTTTCAATTTATTTTGAGAACAGGGTCTCACTAAATTGCCTAGGCTGTAGGTATTCATCAAGGGATAAATCGCTAAAGAAAATGTGGTACAGGGCTGGAGCGGTGGCTTGGCGGTTACGGCGCTTGCCTGGCATGCACGATTACACAGGTTCAAACCTCAGCACCCGCATACACGATGAAGTGTCAGAGCAACAAAAGCCATGTGAAAAACTCAATAAAATTTGATTCTCTCTTTTAAAAAAAATGTGGTATATATACACAATGAAGTTTTACTCAGCCATAAAGAAAAATGAAATCATGTCATTTGCAGGAGAATGGATGGAACTAGAGACCATTATGTTAAGTGAAATAGCCAAACTCAGAAGGTCAGGGGTGGTTTTTTTCTCTTATATGTGGAAACTAGAAAGAAAAAAGGAAAAGAAAGGGGACAAGTGTCTCATGAAAATCCAACAGAGATCAGTAGAGGAAAGGGACCAGGGAGTGGGGGAAGGCAGGGGGGGGGAAGTGCTGAGGAGTGACAGTGCCCAGTTGCATGCATGTATGAATTTGTAACAACAAATCCCATCATTATTTATAACTATAATGCACCAATAAAAAATGTAAAATGAGGGCCTTGAGTGGTGGCTCAGCCATTACGGTGCTTGCCGGAATGCACAAGGACACCAGTTCAAACCCCATCATCACATATACAACAAAGTGTCGGAGCAACAAAAATCACATGAGAAACTAAATAAAATTGATTCTCTTTCTCACTGTCCACCCCTCTCTTAAAAAAAAAAAGTGAAAAGTGGCCTCAAACTTGCAATCCTCCTGTCTTAGCCTTCCCAGTTGCTGGGATTATGGGTATGTGCCACTGCTCCCCAGTGACAAGACTCTTCTTAAGCTAAAACAGAGTCTGGTATAAAGGAGATACATAAAATGTTTCTTGATTGAATGCAAGTGATAAGTTATTATTTCGTGTGATGGAAAACTTAAGGATTCATTTTTGTAAGTTTACAATAGCTAGGGCTGGAGCAGTGGCTCAGTGGTTACAATGCTTGTCTGGCATGCTTGAGGATGTGGGTTCAAACCCCAGCCCCATGTACACAATGAAGTGTCTGAGCAACGAAAGCCACATCAAAAACTGAATGGAATTGATTCACTCTTTTTTCTCTCTCTCACTGCCTGTCTCTCTTAAAAAAAAAAAAGTTTACAATAGCTAGAGTAAAAAGTTACTGTACAGAGAGACCCAAATGGAGATTTCTACTGGGTCTAGGGAGGTGGTAGTTTTTCCCTGATTACTTAAATATCTCATGATTTACTCTTCAAAATTGCAATGCCATTCAAGCTTTTTATTCACTTTTTTTTTTAAGAGAGAAAGAGAGTGAGTGAGAATTAACTTTTTTTCATCTGATTTTTGTTTTTACGACACTTAGTTGTGTATGTGGTGCTGGGGTTCAAACCTGGATCCTTGCATAAGCCAGGCAATTGCTCTACCACCACCACTGCAGCCCAAGCTTTTGTTTTTTTAATGTTTTGATTAGTGCATTGTACTTATACATAATAGTGGAGAACCATTCAAGCTTTTAATCTGAGAGCTTTTCAAAATTTTGCCCAGCTTTTCTATTGGTCCTCAGTGTGTAGACTGATCTGATTTACCTAGTACACCATACTCTAAGGGCAAAGTTCTGAATGCCTGATTATTTTATCATCCTTTACCACTTATAGAACAGTGATATTCAATAGAAATATGATGCAAGCTGATTTTAATTTCTTGGATAGGCATATTTAAATAGTAAAAAAAAAGAGACAAAAAAGTAAAATTAATTCAAAATACTATCACACACATAATCCATAAATTATCAAGGTGATTCTTTTTTTTGTCTTCAAAATCCTTTTCTTTTTCTTTTCTTTCTTTTTTTGAGAGAGGGAGAGAGAGAGAAAGAATTAACTTTATTTAGTTTCCACGTGGCCCTCATTGCTCTGACACTTCATTGTGTACATGGTACTGGGATTCAAACCTGTGGATTTGAGCATGAATGGCAAGCACTGTAACCGCTGAGACACCACTCCAGCTCCCAGATCATGTATTCTTATCATCCTCTGCACTTTTTTCTTTTTTTTTAAAGAGAGAGGGACAGTGAGAGAGACAGAGAAAGAGGGAAACAACTTTATTGAGTTTTTCACATGGCCTTAGTTGCTCTAACACTTAGTTGTGTACGTGATGCTGGGGTTTGAATTTTCGTCCTCATGCTTGCCAGGCAAGCACCGAAACCGCTGAGCCACCGCTCCAGCCCTCCTCTGCACTTTTTACTCACCCTTATTTTTATAACAGTCCTAGTTAACATTTGTTGGATACCAAATATATGCCAGTGAACATGCTATACTCTCCCTGCCTTACTGTGTGATCTTCACAACACAGTGAAGTAGGGACAGTAATCATCTTCATTTTACAGAAGAGAAATTAAAGTTCTGAGAGATTATATAAACTGTTCAAGAGGACTGAACTGGTTACTGACCTGGGATTGAACCTAGCTCTAAAAACTTTCCCAACAGTGTCATTTTGCCTCCCACTCTCTGGCATTTCTTTCTCTCATCTCTGCCTCTTGAAATTCTGCTCCTCTTCATGGCCCATCTCAGAAAACATTCCTTTTTTCAGAAAAAACAAAAACAAAAACATTTTTTTTTTAAAGGGAGAGAAGGACAGTGAGAGAAAGAGAGAAGCAATTTTTATTTAGTTTTCCTTGTGCCTTTCCTTCCTCTGACACTGTGTTGTGTACGTGGTGCTGGGGTTTGATCTCGTGTACTTCCGCAGGCAAGGCAAGAGCTGTAACTGCCGAGCCACTGTTCCTGCCCCCAGAAAACACCTCTTTGAAAAAACATTTATGCCCCACTGGATCCCACTTTTGATCCTCTACAGTGGTGGAGGCTTTTGATAGCAGACTCATAGACTCTGAGAACCGAAAAATTATTCTCTGCCTCATAAAACAATTATTGCCCTTCAGTTGCATATTTTACCTACTAGCTCTTTAAGTATCAGAGATATGTATATATTATCTTTTTATCTTCCACAGTATAAAATGAGATGATACTTTAAGCACTCAATAAATATTTGCTGACTTGATTTATTTCAACAGTATTCAATTCTGTCTATTGTACAGTCTCATCCTGCATATCTCTGCCAAATTGGTTTTCTAAATACATGTTTACCACATCATTTTCTACAAGTGCTTTCTGTATCCTGTTGCCTGAAATTCAGATCCTTTTATTTTTTCTTGGTACCAAGGACTGAACCCTGGGGTGCTTAAGCACTGAGCTGCATCCGGAGTCTGTTGAAATAGGGTCTTGCTAAGTTGCTTAGGGCTTCACTAATTGCTGAGGCTGGCTTTAAACTTGTGAACCTCCTACCTCAGCCTCCCAAACTTCTGGGATTGTAGGTGAGCATCATCATACCCAGTCAATCCTCTTCCTTTCAGTGTTCTTTCACCAAAATCTGTTCTATTCTTCAGCATTTTACTCAATTTAGAGCAGGATAGGGTTTTTTTTTGGTGGTTGTTGTTTGTGTTTTAAACTCTCACCCTCTCCTTAATCATGCTGGTCTCATGAGCCTTCCCACCAGAGCCCTTCCTGATTACCCAGTCATTTTTCATCCATTTATACTTTCATGACCCTTACAAATTGTAACTTGAAATTTTAACTGTATTCTCTATTTGTAGCACATAAGGTAGTTTTATCTTGCCAGTTAACTTGAAAATACAGGATCCTGTCTCTCTCATCTTCACATTGCTCTGTGGCTTAACATATTAAGCAATAACTAAAAAATGTTCATAGGATTAATTTTCCTTGTTGTAATATTACACGTATTATACTTTCTTCTGATTCATTGCCATTTCATAGTGGCTTCTGAGGCTCTTAATTTTAGTTTTTTCTACTTCTTTTAATCTCCTCTTGGTATATAAGCTTGTAAACAAATAAAGTATTTGAACACATTATGGTAACATGTCATTAGATAATCTGTCCTTGCATCCACTTAATATATATTATAAACTTAAAAATCATTCTGCGCTGGGTGTGGTGGCACACACCTATAATCTCAGAGACTTGGGAGGCTGAGGCAGGAGGATTTCGAGTTCGAGGCCAGCCACAACAACTTAACAAGGCTCTAAGCAACTTAGAGAGACCCTGTCTCAAAAGAAAAAATAAAAAGGGCTGGGGATGAGGCTCAGTTGTAAAGTGCCCTTGGGTTCAATTCCTGGTATCACACACACACACACACAAAATCTTATGCCAGGTGCAGTGGTGCATGGCCTATAATCTCCTTACTCAGGGGGCTTAGGAAGGAGGATTGCAATGTTGAGGTCAGCCTGGGCAATTTAGGAAGATCTTGTCTTAAAATAAAAAGGACTGGGGACGTAACTCAATTGTAGAGTACCCCTGAGTTAATCCCCAGTATAGCAAACAAACAAACAAAAACATTGTGCAACATTTCAAAGCTGTAAATTGGAGTTTTGCACAAAAAAACTCCCCTGAAATTGAGCACATTTGCTATTCAAAAGCTTATTTAAAGAAATTAAAAACAAAAACCAAAGCAAGTCTCGACAGTCCATATTGAATCTTATCTAGAACACTGGTACCCTTCCCTCAAAGATGAGGAAACATTTCCTGAGTTATGTGGGAAAAGGGAAGTGAAAGCAGAATAAGGAAGCTTTGTGCCTATTTGTTAAGTTGTGCTTTCTCTTTTAAAGTCACTGTCTTTTAGCCTCCTCCACCCTGAAAATCAGCTGCTTCAAGTTTCTGAGGAACTATGTTACTTAAACTTTTTAAAGAAAAGGACTCTGAATTTTAGGATGATTACTGATGCTAGTTTTATCCTTTGTTAAGCTACATAAGCATGCTAGGAATTTAATCACAGAAATTATTTGCTCACTTATTACTAATCCTTCTCCCAAGAACTACACAAAGGTGAGGCAAAGTTAATAGACTGAGGAGAATAGGGGACTTAGGATAATTTTAACATTAATTGAGGGGAGGAGCTTTCTCAATGAACTTTATGTTAAAATTATATGGTTAGCACTTCTATGAAGAAATAGAATATTTGAATTGTTGGGGAAAATAGGAATATGCTCAGGTGAAAATATCATATTTCTATATGCTTTGTGTAAATTATCTGCTTTGTGCATAATTCACTGGAAGTATTTGATCCCAATAGACCCTCTCCATTATGCTGAGTGCTACTCTCTGTCACCTGGCAATATGTCCTCAAAGAAAGATTAATTTTATCAAATACCAAAATGAGCTGGGCGTGGTGGTACACATCTGTAATCTAGAGGCTCAGGAGGCTGAGGCAGGAGGATCACAAGTTCAAAGCCAGCCTCAGCAACTTAGTGAGACCTTGTCTCAAAATAAAAAAGAAAAATTAAAAGGACTGAGGAGGGGCTGAAGGGGTGGCTCAACGATTACAGCGCTTGCCAGACATACACAAGTACAAGGGTTCAAACCCCAGCACCACATACGCAACAAAGTGAAACAATGAAAGCCATATGAAAAACTAAATAAAATTGGTTCTCTCCCTAACTCACTGTCCCTCTTTCTTAAAAAAAAAAAAAAAGGACTGGAGAGGTGGCTTAGTGTTAAGCACTTTTGGGTTCAATCCCTGGTACAAAATATATACATATATATCTCAAAATGAGACACAACCAAGGAAGACCTCTCCCCAACATCAACATGTGAATAACAATAATTGTGACGCACTTGACGTGTTACAATCAACTGCAAGGTATGTCACAAGAAATTTATAACTAATAATAAAGTACCAAAAATTATAAGTGATGTATTGAAAAATTAATTAGAGCAGACTTAGGTTATCCTATTAATAATATTATGTTGATATATGTGAAGTCTAGTAAACTTTCTGGGAGAGAAAAAGGGTAAGTTTATAGATAGCTACCAGAGACTGACATGTCTTGAGTGTTCCCATGAAAATGCATCACAAACATGAACATTTATCTTCTCTATAGCAGTGGGGAATAAGTTGAAAATAGCTGAGCTAAAAGAGATCTAAAGTGTACATTGTTTGGTTTCGGCCACCTTATTTTCCATTTTGCTTTCTTGTGGTTTTCTTACTGAAACAGAACCTATAAACAGAGCCCTGATTTTAAAGTGGATACATACACACTGCTGGGACTAAGATAATACCACCCTCACCTTAGGGGTGGGCAGAGATCCTTCTGGCTACAAAGACTGGTTCAGTTACGAGCATGTGAAACAATCCCAGCCTGCAAGACCTGTGTCACAGGTCCTTTGTTGTGAAAAAAAGGGAAAAAAATGTCAATTTTGGCTGACTCAGAATTCATACTACAGGGCTGGGGATGTAGTTCTGTGGTAAGAGCATTTGACTAGTTATGCAAGGCCCTGGACCTCTATCCCCAGCACTGAAAAAAGTTGATTTTTTTTTTTTTTTTAAAGAGAGAATGAGGGGGGCTGGAGCGGTGGCTCAGCGGTTTCGGCGCTTGCCTGGCAAGCACGAGGACCCGGGTTCAAACCCCAGCACCACATACACAACTGAGTGTTGGAGCAACAAAGGCCATGTGAAAAACTAAATAAAATTGTTTCTCTCTTTCTCTGTCTCTCTCACTGTCCCTCTCTCTTTAAAAAAAAAAAAAATAAATAAATAAATAAATAAAATGTCTGGGAGGCAAGCTTATAATCCCAACAGAAAAAAATGCCTCAATCAAAATCTAAAAAAAAAAAAAGAGAGAATGAGGGAGAGGTAGCAAGAGAGAATCAATTTTGTTTATTTTTCCATCTGGCCTTTGTTTCTTTGACATTTATTTGCGTATGTGGTGCTTGGGTTTGAACCCAGGTTCTTGTGCATGCCAAGCAAGCACTCCAACCGCTGAGCCCCTGAAAAAAAGCAGCAAATTCTCAAACGTAGAATTGGTTGAGTGGAGAAGGTAGGACAGAAAGTAGTGAGGATTTTAGTCCAAATTGGACATTGTGTATTTATGAAACATCTTATTTACTGTTTTGAGCACAAACCATAGGCCCCAATGGAGTGTGGTGATGAGAAATTCAGCATATTAGCAAGGGTTGGTTCCATTTGTAGGCTTCAGTAAGAATATTAGAAAGTAATTTAGTCTGAAAGTGGTATAACTAAAAGAATAGCATGGCTTTGCTAAGAAAGGGTTTTTTTTTTTGGTTGTTTTTTGTTTTTTCTGTCTATGGCCTACAACAAAAAGAATCTTTCAGTTTGGAGTCTTATAGTGAAGAAAAAAATCTCAAATTAAACAATATAGAGGGGGCTGGAGCAGAGGCTCAGTGGTTGGAGCAGTTGCCTGGCATGTGTGAGGACTGGGTTTGAACCCCCATCACCACATACACAACCAAGTGTCAGAGAAACAAAGGCCAGATGGAAAAAATAAATATAGTTGATTGTATCTCTCCCTTTTCTTTTTTTTTCTTTTTCTTTTTTTTAATAAAGAGAGAGGGACAGTGAGAGAGACAGAGAAAGAGAGAAATAACTTTATTTAGTTTTTCCCATGGCCTTAGTTGCTCCAACACTCAGTTGTGTACATGGTGCTGGGGTTTGAACCCGGGTCCTTGTGCTTGCCAGGCAAGCACCGAAACCATTGAGCTACTGCTCCAGCCCTCTCCCTTTTCTTTCTCTTAAAAAAAACACACACACAACAAACCAACTAAATATAGAGGCAAGGAGGCAAAATACTCCGCCAAATTTAAGACTGGGATTCCAGGCTTCTCTTATTCATGTTCAGTTAAGCATTTTCTCAGAGAAGTGGGCATAGCTAAGATTATGGGTGGTACAACGGCTCCTATGGTTTTGCTTTGAGTTACCTTTTTTTTTTTTATAAAGAGAGAGGGACAGTGAGAGAGACAGAGAGAAAATTAATTTTATTTAGTTTTTCAAGTGGCCTTCGTTGCTGTGACACTTTGTTGTAAACGTGGTGCTGGGGTTTGAACCTGGGAGGCAAGCGCCAAAACTGCAGAGCCACCGCTCCAGCCCCTGAGGTTGGTTCCTAGGAGTTAGAAACTGTCAGGGCTAAACACTGTATTTAGGGGAAAAACAAAAAACAAAAAACCGGGGCTGGAGTAGTGGCTCAGTGGTAGAGTACTTGCCTGTCATGCAGAAGGACCCAGGTTCCATCTCCAGTACCACATAGACAATCAAGTGAAGGAAAAACAAAAAAAAAAACAGATGAAAAAATAAATAAAATGGATTCTCTCTCTCTCTGTTTAGAAAAGGGAAAGAAAAGAAAAGAAATCTGGCATTTAAGTACCTGTTCATGCTTTTGATTTCTTCAGATCTATGAGTACAAAATTTCTTGATCACATGGTAATTCCACGTATAACTTTTTAAAAAATTTTTTAAAAGAAAGAGTCAATTTTTATTTACTTTTTCACCTGGTTTTTGTTTTTCTGACACTTTGTTGTATATGTAGAGCTGGGGTTCAAACCCACCTCCCTGCACATTCCAGGTGAGCACCGTAACCGCTGAGCTATACCGCTCAAGCCCCTGTATGTTTTGAGGAACCACTGTATTCTGCAGCAGCTGCACCATTTCACATTCCCACTTGGCAATCTTTAGGAGTTTCAAATTCTATTTCCTCACCAACACTTTTCTTTCTTTTTTTTTTTTTTAAAGAGAGAGGGACAGTGAGAGAGACAGAGAAAGAGAGAAACAGCTTTATTGAGTTTTTCAAATGGCCT
>PVKS010000025.1:240264-297510 GCA_004027875.1 Aplodontia rufa | reverse complement strand
TCTTGTGCTTGCCAGGCAAGCACTGAAACCACTGAGCCACCGCTCCAGCCCCCTCACCAACACTTTTGATATATTTTTTTACTTTATTTTTGTAATAGATGTCATATCAGGCATGAAATGGTACCTTTTTTTTTTTTTTTTTAAAGACGGGCAGGGGAAGAGAATCAGTTTTATTTACTTTTTCATTGGCCTTTGTTTCTCTGACACTTAGTTGTATATTCAGTGATGGGATTTGAACCCGGGTCCTTGCAAATGCCTGGCAAGTGTTCTATCACTGAGTCACCACTCCACCCTTTTTTTCCCCCACTGAGAGAGAGGAAGAGGGGCTGGAATGGTGGCTCAGCAGTTATACTCTTGCCTGGCATGCTTGAGGACACCAGTTTGAACCCAAGCACCACATACACAACTAAGTGTCAGAGCAACAAAAGCCACATGAAAAACTAAATAAGAGGCTGGCGCAGTAGCTTGGCAGTTACTGTGCTTGCCTGGCATGCGCAAGTACACGGGTTCAAACTCCAGCACCCACGTACACAACTAACTGTCAGAGCAATGAAAGCCATGGGAAAAACTCAGTAAAAACGGATTCTCTCTGTTTCTCCCTCTCTCTCTCACTGTTCTTCTCTCTTTAAAAAAAAAAAAAGAAAAACTAAATAAAATTGATCCTCTCTCTCACTGTCCCTCTCTCTTTGAGAATCACTTTTATTTTTGTTTTTCTGATACTTGATTGTGTATGTGGTGCTGGAGTGTGAACCCAGGTCCTTACTCATGCCAGGCAAGCACTCCAAATGCAGATCCCCTGCTCCTGCCCCCACCTCATTGCTTTTTAATTTGCATTTTTTTTTTTTTAAAGAGAGAGGGACAGTGAGAGAGACAGAGAAAGAGAGAAACAACTTTATTTTTTTTTTCACATGGCTTTAGTTGCTCCAACACTTAGTTGTGTACGTGGTGCTGGGGTTTGAACCCAGGTCTTCGTGTTTGCCAGGCAAGCGCTGAAACTGCTGCGCCACCGCTCCAGCCCCCAATTTGCATTTTCTTAATGGCTAGTGATGTTTCATGTGTTTATTGACCCGCTGTCTATTTTTTCTGGAAAAATGTCTATTGTCCGCTTTTAAACTGGATTGTTTTGTGGTTGAGTTGTACAAGTTTTTTTTATATATATTCTTGATATTAATACCTTCTCAATGCTTTGCAGATATCATCTCCCATTTTGTGGGTTGTCTTTTCACTCTATTAATAGTGCCTCTACTCTTTAAGTGATAGGGATTGGGATCAAACCCAGGGCCTTGAACATTCTGGGCAACCCACAACCCCTTCATACTGTCCTTTTTTCCCCTTCCTTTCTTTCTTTCTTTTTTTTTTTAAGAAAGGTCAGACAGAGAGACAGACAGAATCAATTTTTATTGAGCTTTTCACATGGCCTTCGTTGCTGCTGGGGTTTGAACCCGTGTACTTGTGCATGCCAGGCAAGTGCTGTAATCACCGATCCATGGCTCCAGCCCTCATAGTGTCCTTTTGATGCACAAACATTTTTAGTTTTGATATAAATCATATATATATATATATATATATATATATATATATAAATTTTTTTTGATTACTTCTGCTAGGGTTGTCACATCTAACCCAAGATCAGGAAGATTTACCTGTCTTCTCCTAAGGGTTTTATAGTTTTTAGCTTTTTCCTTTATGTTTTTGTTTTGCAGTGCTCATGCTGCTTCACACATGCTAGGCAAGCTCTCTGCTACTCAGCTATTCATTCCCTAGCATCTACCTTTAGAGGGTATTCTTTTTGGGGGGTTACTGGGGATTAACCCCAGGGGTGCTTTATCACTCAGCTAAATCCTCAGACCTTTTTATTTTTTATTTTGAGACAGGGTTTCACTAAGTTGCCCAGACTAGCCTCAAACTTGCTATGCTTCTGCCTCCTGTTGTTGGGATTACAGGAATGGGTCACTGCGCTGAGACCCTAATTTTAGTTTTTTTTAACCATTTTGAATAAAATTTTATACATAGAGTTAGGTAGTGTTCCAACTTCATTCTTTTGCATGTGATTATCCAGTTGTTCCAGTATGCATCGTTGAGAAGACTATTCTTTCCCCTTGGCACCCTATGTCCATTGAACATAAATGTAAAGGTTTATGCCCATATTTTTAAGTCCATTAATCTATATGTCTATCCTTATGACACACGGCTTTGTCTACTGTTGCTTTGTAGTAAGCTTTGAAATTGGGATGTATGAGAAATCCAGTTTTGTTCTTTTTCAAAATTGTTTTGATTGGGGCTGGAGCGGTGGCTCAGCGGTTTCGGCGCTTGCCTGGCAAGCACGAGGACCCAGGTTCAAACCCCAGCACTATGTACACAACTAAGTGTTATGTTAGAGCAACTAAGGCCATGTGAAAAACTAAATAAAGTTGTTTCTCTCTTTAAAAAAAAAAAAATTGGGCTGGAGTGGTGGCTCAGCAGTTTCGGCACTTACCTGGCAAGCACGAGTACCCGGGTTCAAACCCCAGCACCATGTACACAACTAAGTGTTGGAGCAACTAAGGCCATGTGAAAAACTGAATAAAGTTGTAAACTTGTTTCTCTCCTTCTCTGTCTCTCTCACTGTCCCTCTCTCTTTAAAAAAAAAAAATGTTTTGATCATTCTGGATCCCTCCAATGTCCTTATGAATTCTAGGGCCAACTTGTCAATTTCTGCAAAGAAACCAGCTAGGATTTTGATAGGGATTTTGTTAAATCTATAGATCAAGTTTGGGAATACTGCCATCTTAAAAATAGTGTCTTCCAATCCATGAATATGGGATTTCTTTCCATTTATTTAGGTTTTATTTATTTACTTATTTTTAAAGATTGAGGGACAGTGAGAGAGAGGAGACAAAGAGAAACAAATTTTTTATTTAGTTTTTCATATGACTTTCGCTGCTCCGACACTGCTTACTCATGCATGCCAGGCAAGTGCTGTAACTGCTGAGCCACCACTCCAGCTCCTGGTTTTAATTTTTTTAAAAGAAATTTATTTTATTTTAAGAGGTGGAAGGGGAGCAACAGAGAGAGAGAGGAGAGAGAAACTATTTTATTTATTTTTTTCATTTGGTTTTTGTTTCTCTGACATTTAGCTGTGTATATGGTGCTGGGGTTCAAACCCAGGTCCTTGAACAAGCCTGGCAAGTGCTCTAACTACTGAGAAACCACTCTAGCCCAGGTTTCAATTTCTTTTGACAATGTTTTGTAGTTTTCAGAATGTAAGTTTTAGGGGCTGGAGTGATGGCTCAGCAGTTACAGCACTTGCCTGGCATTAGAGCAAGGATGCAGGCTCAAGTACCACATACACAACAAAGTGTTGGAACAATGAAAGGCACATGGAAAACTAAATAAAATTGATTCTTTCTTGCTGTTCCTTTTTTTTTTTTTTTTTAAGAGAGAGGGACAGTGAGAGGAAGAGAGAAAAAGAGAGAATCAATTTTATTTAGTTTTTCACGTGGCTTTCATTGCTCTGAGACTTCATTGTGTACGTGGTGCTAGGGTTCAAACCTGTATCCTTGTGCATTCCAGGGAAGCACTATAACTGCTGAACCACTGCTCCAGCCCCAGTGTTGTTTTTTCGTTTTTTTGGTTTTTTTAGGAGAGAGGGACAATGAGAGAAAGAGAAAGATAGAATCAATTTTATTTAGTTTTTTAATGTGGCTTTTGTTGCTCCAACACTTCGTTGTGTATGTGATGTGGTACTGGGGTTTGAACTTGCATACCCGCACATGCCAGGCAAGTGCAGTAACCGCTGAGCTCCAGCCCCCCAGTGTTATTTTTTTTCTTTAAAGGGAGAGGGACAGTGAGATAGACAGAGAAAGAGAGAAACAACTTTATTTAGTTTTTCACATGGCCTTACTTGCTCCAACACTCAGTTGCGTACATGGTGCTAGGGTTTGAACCTGGATCCTCACGCCTGCCAGGCAAGTGCCGAAACTGCTGTGCCCCTGCTCCAGCCCCCCAGTGTTATTTTTGATGCTACTGTAAATGGAGTTGTTTTCTTAATTTATTACTGTACAGAAACAAAATTGATTTTTATGTATTGATCTGCAACTATGTGGAACTCATTTTATTACTTCTAATAGTTTTTCAGGTAATTCCTTAAATTTTTCTATTTATAAAATCTTGTCAATCTGAAAAAGAACAGCACTTTTACCCAAACAGATCTATACCTGGAGAGCATCTCAATGCATTAAGGCTGTCAAAACTCAGAATGAAGGACTAGGTTTCTGGAACCTTTGACAAATTGAGCTTATAGGTATTATGAAGCCTGTTGATGACTCAGAAAAGTTTTTTTTTTGTTGTTGTTTTTTTTTTTTTAAGAGAGAGAGGGTCAATGAGAGAGAGAAAGAAACAACTTTATTTAGTTTTTGTCTGGTTTTTGTTGCTCCAACACTTGGTTCTTTATGCAGTGCTGGGGTTTGAATTGAGGTCCTTGCACATGCCAGGCCAGTGCCGTAACCACTGAGCCACTGGTCCAGCCCTCAGAAAATCTTTTTCAATGACAGATGAATCTGAAAGTCCAGTCAAAATGATATATAAAGTATAAAACTGCCCAGAATTTCAAAAATGCCTGTATAACTAAGAGCTGAATGGCTGTCATTTGTATACTTTTATTTCCTTCTCAAATCTATAAAGAATAAGTGAGATACAATGTAGTAGTTTAGAACACCAGGACACTGGGCTCAGAAAGAGTAATCAATCGAATCCATCCTACTGGACAGATAATCTAGTTGATCCACAAAATCAACGACAAGGAAAAAAGAAAGTACATGTATTTTGGAGCCTGGGAAAAGAAAAGGTGACTAAAGACTACAGACTTAATAACTATCGAATGCAATGCATAAAACTCTCTGGATACTGACTTGAATAAATTAACATTGAAAATATAACTCTAAATAATTGGAGACGATTAAAAGAGGACTAAATATTAAACGATGTTATGAAAAATGTGTCAATTTTATTAGGTATGCTAATGGCATGGTAGTTAAGTTTTTTTTTTAAATTTCACACAGTTAAGAATGTACAATGATGGGGGGCTCTTGGGGGTAAATCTACTTTCAGAATTTATATATATACTATATTATTTCATTAGAAGCTTGTTTGATTGTTCAACAAATAAATTTCTGAATAAAATTTAAAAAAATACAAAAAAATGTACAATGAAGCCAGGTATGGTGGTGGTGCACACCTTTAACCCAGCAACTTGGAAGGCTGAGGCAGAATTGCAAGTTCAAAGCCAGCCTCAGCAACTTGGTGAGGCCCTACAACTTAGTGAGACCCTGTTTCAAAGTAAAATACAAAAACGGCTAAGTGCCCCTGGGTTCAATTCCTGGTACCTCCTCTCCCCCCAAAAAGAATGTACAATGAAGTTATTTAAAAATGAAAATAATGTCTAAGATTTACCTTAAAATATTTTTTTACATGGGGGAGGGGGATAAAACTAGGTAAAATGTTGATAACTGTCGAAGCTGGATGATGACATGGTGCTTCACTACACAATTCTACTTTCTCTGTATATGTTTGAAATATTCAATAAGATAAAATTGAAAGTAATAAAATTTAGAAAAAGAGATACAAACAAAATATCTGGGTATGAGTCCTGGCGCAGCTGCTTAACTAGCTAAGTTACCTTGAGTGAGCTTTTTATATCTACAAAGAGGGGATTAAGGGAACTGAGTATACATCGCTTAACTCGTTGTAGGCTCTAATGATCAATAAATGTTAGCTAATATCATCACTGTGAAAGAAATTTAAAAATGGAAGGAATGACAGATTAGATTGTATAATTATTTTCAAAATTTCTGTCAAAATATCAACAATTAATTGCAATATTATTTATAACTAAGAACACTGAAAGCAGCATGGTCATTTAATGGAGAGTAGTTACATAGTTATATACCTCTTTACAGTAGAATTTTATGTACTGGGGCTGGAGCAGTAGCTCGAAGATTACAGCCAGAAACGCACGGAGTATGCGAGTTCAAACCCCAGTACCACATACACAATAAAGTATTGGAGCAACGAAAGCAACATGAAAAACTAAATTAAAAATTGTTTCTCTCTTTCTCTCTCATTGTCCCTTTCTCTTAAAAAAAAAAAAAAAGAATTTTACGTATTTATGAAAACAATCAGGTTTCCAGGTGAGGATCTATCACCTCTATTACTTTAGCATCATTTTGGAGGAAGTATCTAAGGCAAATAGAACTGAAAAAAAAAGGAGGTAAAAATTGGAAAGAGATGAGTAAAATTTAGCTTCATGTATCATGCATTAATATACTAAAAAAATCAGAGAATCAAAAGAAAAATAAAAACAGTATTCAAGATTAAGTAGCTGAGTGCAAAGCTAACATAACAAATCAATATCTTTTATATATACAATAGACTTAATTACAACATATATTGGAAATAACCATATTTTTGATTGCAAAAAATCAAAAGTAATAAAAAAAAAGGCAAACTTCCTAGAAGTTCTTGATAAGTGTTTACTTATCAAGAAATGAGCAAGAGGGCTGGAGCAGTGACTCAGTGGTTACAGTGCTTGCCTGGCATGCACCACTTACACCGTGTACACAATAGTTTGAACCCCAGCATCATGTCAGAGCAATGAAAACCACATGAAAAACTAAATAAAACTGATTCTCTCTCTTTTTCTTTAAACAATTTTTATTTAGTTTTTCATGTGGCTTTCGTTGCTCCAAGACTGTTGTGTGTGTGGTGCTGAGGTTTCAACTGGAGAACTCACATACACTGGGCAAGTGCCATAACCGCTGAGCCAGCAGCCAGCGCTCCAGCCCCATCTTTCTTTAAAAAAAAAAAAAGAAAAGAAGAAGAAAGAAAGAAAGAAATGAGCAAGAGCCAGGTGCAGTGGTGCACACCTATGATCTCAGCAGCTTGGGAGGCTGAGGCAGGAGAAGAGCAAGTTCAAAGCCAGTCTCAGCTACTTAGTGAGACCCTGTCTCAAAATAAAATAAAACAAAATAAAATGGGCCCCTGATGTGACTCAGTGGTTGAGTGCCCCTGAGAACAATCCCTGGGGAGGGGTGTGGTAAGAAAGAAAGAAAAAGAAATGAGCAGGAGCCATAAGAAGAGCATAAAAGGAACTTGAAAAAATGCCAAGGCATGGCTTATTCTTAGCGTGTAGATTCAGCATGACTCAACTGCAACTATCTTTGAGTAATAACTACAATGATTGTGCCCCATATTAATTCCAGCATACTATAAATAAACAAAACCCTTGGGCTGGTATGTAGAGCTTTGGGACTGGACCCAGGAGTCATCAGCACCAGGAATGTGCCTAAAGCCTTTGATAGCTTGAGATAAATCAGGTACATTTTGTCTTGGATGTGGTCACTTTTGTTCTGACCATTAAATATGTCCCTACGTGGGCTGCAGTGGTGGCTCAGTGGTTCTGGGGCTTGCCTGGCATGCGCAAGGAAATGGGTTTGAATCCCAGCACCACATTCACAACAAAGTCTTGGAGCAATGAAAGCCACGTTGAGAAACTAAAAATTGATTCTTTCTCGATCTCTCTCTCTCTCTCTTTTAATGTCCCTACTTGTGATTCAAATCACGGGAATCCACTGTCTTGCTGCTGCCTAACTTCAAAAAATTGTACTCTGCATAATCCTGGATCTGCCTGCCTCTTTCTTTGGTTTCAGGGCACCTTGAGGCCAGTGTTCATACACTGGACCAGGTTGTTTTGGGACAGATAAGAAAATTCAATAGTAGGAAAAGATCAATTGTCCCAAATTAAGATATAAATTTAGCCAGGTGTGGTGGTGCAGCCCTGTAATCCCAGTGACATTGGAGGCATAGGCAAGAGGAAGGAAAGTTCAAAGCCAGCCTCAGCAACTTAGTGAGATCCTGTCTCAAAATGAAATATAAAAATGGTTGAAGATATGGCTCAATGGTTAAGGCCACTGGGTTCAATTTCCAGTGCAAAAAAAAAACAAAAAACAAAAAACCAAAACCAATCAACCAAATAAACGGGATATAAATTTAGTGTGATCCAAATAAAATAAAAATACAAGGAGTATCTTTTTTTGATAATTTGAAAGTTAAATTCAGGAAAAAATTTAGAAAAATAATGACAGGAAGGCTAACCCCACTAGATATGAAAACATATTATAAAGCTCCATTAACTATATATGTAATACTAGTTAAGTCTAGTTATACATATTAATGGACCAGAATAAAAACCTGGAAATAAACCCAAATATGTTTAGAAATGGAGTAAACGCATTATCCACATATATTCACAAAAGGAATACTAAAGAATTTCCTTTAGGCAGAAGGGGGAAAAAAAATCCCAGATCAAAGTAAGAGAACTCTATTTACATTTGCCCTCTAGGGTGTCAGATATCTCTCTAGCTTGTCTTTTGGTCCTTTGAAAATTCAACACAAAATATATGCAGATTGCTGAACATGTATGCTTTCTCATGCCTACAATATTTGTTGGGTCTAGAAGGCTGTTTCCTTCTATCTGCAAACTCATTCTAAAGATTCAAAAACGTTCTACAGTGATTCTTTTGTGCACCATTCTTTGAGAAGCAATAGAGTATGTGTAGTTACCTCCTAAATGTTGATTTTCCTCTAATCTCTTGCATCTCCCTTTTGTTTATCTTTGTCTTTTACACTGTTGGAGAATTTTTTTTTTTTTAAAGAGAGAGAGGGGCTGGAGTGGTTGGTTGTTCAGCAGTTACACACTTGCCCAGCATGCGTGAATACGCAAGTTCAAACCCTAGCACCACATATATTACGATGTCTCAGAGCAACGAAAGCTACATGAAAAACTAAATAAAATTGACTCTAAGAGAGAGGGACAGTGAGAGAGAGAGAGAGAGAAGAAAGAGAGAGAGAATCAGTTTTATTTATTTTTCTATCTGGTCTTTGTTTCTCTGACACTTAATTGTATATGTGGTGCTGGGGTTTGAACCCAGGTCCTCATGCATGCCAGGCAAGAGCCACAACTGCTGAGCCACTACTCTTGCCCCTCACAACTTCTTACTCAAAAAATTTGATGCCTATCAAATGCTTATGTATTTATAAATAATTTTATTATTAATCTCATAAACATCTGGAAAACCCATTTTAAACTGCTCATTTTAAACAGATAGTTACCACATGATTTTTCCTCCCAAGTACATGGACCTCACACACTGAATTACACAGGCAACACTTTTTATTTTTTATTTTATTTTTAAAGAGAGAGAGAGAGAGAGAGAGAAGAAGGGGGGGGGCGTGGAAAATAAATTTTATTTATTTTTTCATCTGGCCTTTGTTACTCTGACACTAAGTTGTGTAGGTGGTGCTAGGGATCAAACTCAGGCCCTCACGTACACCAGGCAAGTGCTTGAACATCTGAACCACTGCTCCAGCTCCCCTTTTTATTTTTTGAAGCAGGGCCTCATGAAGTTGCTGAGGCTGGCCTTGAACTTGCGATCAGCTTTCAAGTAGCTGGGATTTCAGGTGTGCACTACCATGCCCAGCTCTCAAATGATTACCCTTTAAGACTTTTTATTTGGTTTTTGAAACAGGGTCTCACTGTGTTGCCCAGGCTGGTCTCAAATTCTTGGGTTTAAATTATCCTTCTGCCTCAGCTGCCTATGCAGTTAGGACTACAGGCATATCCAACCATACCAGGTAGTCTACAACATTCTTGACATTACAGCCATGTCTTACTAATTTTTTTCAACCTCCTAACCTCAACACATTAATTTCCATGTGTTAATAAATATTTACATGCAAAAACATATTTTTGCATAAAACGAAATAAGAATGCCTGACACAGGATAAATATTCACTAAATGTGGACTTTTTTCTTTTAATTTTCTTTCTTTCTTTTTCCCCCTGCAGTACTGAGGATTGAACCTAGGCATGATCTACCACTGAGCCACATTTCCCCTGTTTTAAATTTTATCTTGAGACCTGATTTCACTAAGTTACCCAGGCTGGCTTTGAACTTGAGATCTTCCTGCCTCAGCCTCCTGAGCAGCTGGGATTATTTAGGTAGAGCACCAGGCCCAGAAAATGTGAACTCTTTCTATTGGTAATAATAGATGCTTGATAAAAAATTTTGTGAAAAACGGCAAAACAAGTGCTGATTTATTCTTCTAGAATTAACATTGGTGGAAACCATTAGTTAAGAATTTCAGGGGCTGAGGCAGTGGCTTGGCGGTTATGGCGCTTGCCTGGCATGTGCAAGTACTCAAGTTCAAACCCCAGCACCACGTACAAAGCAAAGTTTCTGAGCAACAAAAGCCACATGAAAAACTAAATAAAATTGATTCTCTCACTTAAAGAAAAAAAAAAAAAAGAACTTCAATTTCCTTGGGCTGCAGTGGTGCCTTAGCAGTTTGAGTTCTTGCCTGGCATGCACAAGGAACTGGGTTCAAATCTCAGCACCACGTACACAAAAAAACAAAAACCAGATGAATAAATAAAATTGATTCTTTAAAAAAAAAAAAAGAATTTCAATTTCCAGTCTGGCACAGTGGCACACCTATAATACAATTGACTCAGGAGGCTGAAGCAGGAGAATTACAACCCTAAGGCTAGCCTCAGCAACCTAGTGAGACCCCATATAAAAGTAAAAAGGAAGGATAAGGGATATAGCTCAGTGGTAAAGCATCCCTAGATGCAATTCCAGTATTGAAAAGAAAAAAAAAATTCAATTTCCCTTATTTTTCTTTTTTTAAAGAGAGAGAGAGGGACAGTGAGAGAGAGAGAGAGAGAATCAGTTTTATTCAGTTTTTCATGTGGTTTTCATTGTTCCGACATTTTGTTGTGTACATGGTGCTGGGGTTCAAACCTGTGTCCTCGTGCATGCCAGGCAAGTGCTGTAATCGTTGAACCACCACTCCAGCCCCTCAATTTCCTCTTTTGAGCTGGGCACAGTGCCAAACACCTGTAATCCCAGTGACTTGGAAGGCTGAGGCAGGAGGATTGCAAGTTCAAAGACAGCCTCAGCAATTCAGCAAGGCTCTAAACAACTTAGCAAGACCCTATCTCAAAATAAAATATAAAGGGGCTGGAGCAGTGGCTCAGCTGTTACAGTGCTTGCCTCGCAAGTGCAGGGATGCAGGTTCAAATCCAAGCACTATGTACACAAAAAAGTGTCTGAGCAATGAAAGCTACATGAAAAACTGAATAAAATTGATTCTCTCTCTCTTCATCTCACTGTCCTCTATTTTAATAAATAAATTAATTAATAAAATAAAATAAAATATAAAAAGGACTGGATGAGGGGCTGGAGCAGTGCCTCAGTGGTTGGAGCACTTGCCTGGCATGCATGAGGACCCAGGTTTGAATCCATATATACAACTAAGTGTTGGAGAAACAAAGGTCAGATGAAAAACTAAATAAAGTTGATTCTCTCTTTTAAAAAAAGGATGGGGCAATGTGGTTTAGTGGTTAAGCACCCCTGGGTTCAATCCCTAGTACCAAAAAAATAAGAATAAAATAAAATGTCCTCTTTTGGTAACAGTAAAAGTTTAGGGTACTGAACCTCAGAAAGGGACTTAAGACATTTTTCAAGACTCAAATATGTGTTTCATTTAATCTGGTTGCCCCACAGGTAGTATTAAATATTAAGACATCCTTAGGTCCACTTAGTCCCAGAAATTTAATAAAGTTCTTGGTACAGAGTAAGTACTCAATAAATGCTGGCTGAAGGAATGAACAAAAAAAGGAATTAGGATGAATTTTGTTATAGTTTTTCCACTCAGACTGTGAGTACATCAAGTATTGGGAACTTATTTTGGTCATATTTTTGTCTCTAGCACCAAGTATAATTAGCCAACACAAAATGAATGTATTCTAAATGCTGTTTATTAAATTTTAGGCTAGAGATACTTTATTCCAAAAATGCAAGGAAGGAAAAAGAAAATATACTTTTTATATCATGTAAACTTGTATCAAATACTTGTGGATTGGAGTAGAAAACAGAAATTTCTACTTTGCAGATATAAAAGAACTTAGAAATGAAGAAGTCAAGTCAGCTTAGTCCCCTAGGGTGGCTAAAGCTAGCTAGTCCCAGTGAATGAGAATCTAGCCTACCTGAAGATCACCAGTCTTTATCAGCACAACATCAGCACTACACAACATAGTCAAGGCAGGCTGTGGTCACATCTCTCAGTATAAGAGTACTTTTCTCTAAGGGAAATTCCTTCTGTGGCCACGAATAAAAAGGCCTTGAGTGGAGAGAAAGTAAATAGCAGGGGTGTCACTTGAAGCACTGAGTGGAAAAAGTAAACAGACAATGTCAGCATCATCACATCCGCTTCAAGAATGGTACACCAACTCCCTTCCAAAGTTCATCATTATACTGCACCATTGTAGAAAGTATGGAAGAGCAGGATGAAGTTGGATGGCTGGATCACATCTTGGGGAAGCTGGCCAGGTTGGCAATGCCACACGCGTTGTTCTTATTCCGAGCCATGAGAATATAGCCTTTGTTTCCCCAGTTCTCTCCCCAGCTGTAGACCAATTAAGAAAAATACTTAGTATCCTTAATATATTTATTCTTTAAAACACTTACTATATTGTTCTAGGTACTTGACAGTATACAAAAAAGAGTAAGCAGGTTTTTACTTTTAAAGATAAGTTTAAAGTCAAGAAGTGGAGAGAAAGTATAATGTTATAGGTGTAAAGGGTAGAAGAGACAGCTTCTGATCAACAGTATGAAAAGGTTTAAGAGGTAGCATCTGAGGCTGTGCTGAAAAGCTGGGTAGAATTTGGACCTGTGGGAATAGAGGATGGCAGTGGAGGTGTGAAATTGACAAGAGGCAGAAAATTGTTAGGATCATGGGGGAGAAAAACACAGTGACTGACAGACTATAGAGGGAGATAAGTCTGGAAAGGTAGATGGAAATCAGATTGAATTATCCTCACTGAAAGTCTAAAGAGTGAAATTTACTCTGTGACCAAAAAGGTTGAGGCCAGTAACCTTGAATTGGGAGTATTATAATCCCATGGATGAGATGGATGAAACTACAAGAGTGGGTGAGATTAGTAAGGAAAGGAATTGGTTCTTTGTGCTGCTTCACATCATGGTTAGTGATATCAGTCTTTCTTTTTGTGCTGGTACGTGACTAAGTACCTTGCAAATGGAGCAGCTAATGAACATATACTTTGAGCAATATTGTCTGGCCATCAACTGTTAGCTTCAGAATTAAGAATCTTGGGAAGGTAGAATTGAAGAGCCTAAGATAGTTTTATATTGATTTGGGAGAAATAAATATTCAGAAACTGGAGGTTAGTTTGAGTATCATAAGAGTGATCTTTTTTTTAAAGAGAAGGACATTGAGAGAGACAGAGAAAGAAAGAAACAACTTTATTTAGTTTTTCATGTGGCCTTCATTGCTCCAACACTCAGTTGCGTCTGTGGTGATGGGGTTAGAACCCAGGTCCTCGTACTTGCCAGGCAAGAGCCGAAACCACTGAGCCACCGCTCCAGCCCCCATAAGGGTGATTTAATACCAAGAGTAGTGTCCCCATTATTACCTGTTTTTAATTATCCAGTGCTTGTTTCCCTTCTGGATTCCATATCCCACTGCCAAAACTGCATGGTTCAGATTATCACTATTGCAGCTTTCATCGTAATACACACCTAGGAAACAAACTATCAAAATGAGGCTCTCTGCAATCCACAATTTGCCCTGTGGGGCTTCTTAGTCTAGGAGACTCTAGGATTCTGTCCCAGTCAAGACAGTTTACCACAGAGATGTTGTGATTGAGTCTGAATATGAAAACTAAGTGCTGAAAATGCTCAGGGCCCTTTGAGAAGTCACCATTCCCAAATCATAAAAGAAAATGTTCTACAGGCACTGCTCCTTACCTTTGCTATAAAATTGGAAGGAGGTCAGACTTGCATCAATGGCCACAGAAACAGGTCCCACTCTGGCCACTGCTCTCTTTAGGGCTTTCTCGTTCCCCACAGGGATCTCTCTGTACCCTTTGCATTTAGCTGCCTTGCCTGTTGGGTTGTACATACAACTTTCATCCTGGAAGAAACAAGGACAAAGCCTAGGCAATGAATTGGAGAGTGAGAAACTCAACCAATGTTTTGAGTAATGTCAGGGAACTAAGATAAGAGGGCCAGCAGACTAGAATCTCTAGAGAAGGTCTGTTCATCTTCACCATTTTAGAAAACTATGAAGAGGCTGGAGCAGTGGCTCAGTGATTTTGGCGCTTGCCTGGCAAGCACGAGGACCCGGGTTCAAACCCCAGCACCATGTACACAACTGAGTGTTGGAGCAACTAAGGCCATGTGAAAAACTAAATAAAGTTATTTCTCTCTGTCTCTCTCACTGTCCCTCTGTCTTTATTAAAAAAAAAAAAAAAAGAAAATAAAACTACGAAAAGTGGATTCAATCCTTCTACCACTCAAAAACATATTAACTCTAGGTAGTTTAAAGACATAAGGAATAACTATAAAACTTTAAAAGAAGATACTGTTTTTATTATTCCAGGGTAAGAAAAGATTTCTGAAATAAGATTTTTTAGCAGGTGGAGGTGGAACCCAGGAGCAAGTTACCACTGAGATACAGTCCCAATTCTTTTTATTTTGAGATAGGATCTCATTAAATTCCCCAGGCTGGCCTTGAACTTGAGATCCTCCTGCTTCACCCTTTTGAGTAGCTGGGATTATAGGTGTGCACTCACCATGCCTAGCTTGAAACAAGATTTATTTTTTATAAAGCACAGATCAGGGGCTGGAGCGGTGGTTCAGCGGTTACGGCGCTTGTCTAGCATGCTCAAGTACGCGAGTTGGAACCCCAGCACCACGTACACAACGAAGTGACTGAGGAATGAAAATCACATGAAAAACTAAATAAAAATTGCTTCTCTCTCCCTCTCTCTCTGTCCCCTCTTTCTTTAAATAAATAAATAAATAAATAAATAAATAAAGCACAGATCATTTTCTGGCCACGTAGTACTGTAGTATGTGTAGGTGCCACTGCTGTATGCGGAAAAGGTCAAGGCCAAAGCCCAGCTAGATGGAGGACTGGGCCCCTCTGCATCTGTATCAGTGTAACTAGTATGAGGCAAAGACTTTTGGCTGAACCCTTGTGTTCTCATCAAAGACAGAAATAAAAGCATATAACATGACACTAAAATAAATTAATAACTTAATGATTTAGCTTGTGACCTTCCAACACTGTATTTTGCAGATCTAAATAGAAATACATTCTGTTGGAAAACCATGATCATGGAGTCTAATGACAACATATTTTCTTACAGACTATCCCTTCAAAACCTTAAGTTTACTTCTATAAGAAGAATACATTATCTAAATATTAACAGTATTGAAAGTACTTGGCATGATATTCTAAGATTACAATTGTCTATTGCCTTAATAATTTATTGAGACCCCTCTGTTCTCTGTCATATGATCCAAACCCCTGATACTTCCAGGTGTCAAAAATTGCACAGATCAAGGGGCTAGAGCAGTTGCTCAGTGGTTGATACGCTTGCCTGGCATGCACAAATTCAAACCCCAGCATCACATACACAACTAAGTATCTGAGAAACAAAGGCCAGATAAAAAAGAAAATAGAATTGATTTTCTCTTTCTCTTAATCGCTCTGAAAAAAAAAAAATTGCACGGGCTAGGGGAATATAGCTCAGTGGTAGAGCACTTGCCTAGCATGCATGAGGCCCTGGGCTCAATCTCCAATAAAATACACACACACACACACACACACACACAGTATAAGAAACAGATTTACAAGTAAAATAGAGTATCTTGGAATGGACTCCAAAGAATATTACGTGATGGTACTCTAAAGTCAGAAAAATTTGCATTGTGACCGGAATAACTTTATATTACTATCCTTTTAAAATATTCTTATCTGGCTACTATGGTATCAGATCTCTTCTTTTTAATTTTCTTTTCTTTTTAAAATCTCCTTCCATTCATTCCCAAGCTCGTCTGAGAAGAAACATTCCTTCTGTTTTGGACAATAACTGCTTTTAGAAACTGTAAATGCAAGAATCAGATTGTTAAAAAATAGAATGTGTCTTGTCTGGCTAAATTTTTGTTTTAACTGAAAAAAAAAAGACCAATTTTATTCCACATTGCTCTAAAATGCTGAAGAAATTATTTGAGGGTACAGGAGAACAGAAATTAGAAGTCAATTCCAATTGTTCCTTTCATTCCAAAATACGGCTTCAATTATTTTATAATTTTCATTTAAATTTAGAGTCACAAAGCTATTCATTACACTATTTTTCAACAAACTGATTAATGTAATATAAGTGATGCACGTTTTCAACAGATGAGTGATCAACTATTTGTTCTGGTCGTGTTTAATTTATCTGTCTCTAATATAGGAACATATACCTTTAAATAGCTGTCTGAATTATAAATATGCAGAAAATTATAAAAACAAGTTTGTTTTCAGGATATACCCTTTGGATTTCTTTTCTTTCTTCATTCCTCCTTCCTTTCTCTTTCAATTTCTTTCTTTTTTTTTTAAAGAGAGAGGGAGAGGGCTGGAGCATTGGATCAGCAGCCTGGCATGCGTAAGGACAAGGGTTCCAACCCCAGCACAATGTAGACAACCCAGGGTCAGAGCAATGAAAGCTAAGTGAAAAACTAAATAAAACTGATTCTGTCTTTCTAACTCTCTGAGACAGAGGGAGAGAGAGAAAGGTGAGAGAGAGAGAGAAAATAAATTTATTTTTTCTTCCGGCCTTTGTTTCTCCATCACGTAGTTGTATATGCAGTGCTGCAGTTTGAACCCAGATCCTTGTGCATGCCAGGCAAGCTCTCCAACTACTGAATTACCACTCTTTAAGACTTTTTCACCATACAAAGAGTATTTCCCTAACTGATACAATGCATTCAGAATTAAAAAGCTAATGGGTTAGGGTAGCTTTAATATGCTGCACCTTATACTAGCAGCCCAAGTTCAAATATGAACCTAACAGTTCTGGAAATTATATATGATATATATGGGTTAAAGACATTGTATTTATTTTTATTTTATTATTATTACCATTATTTATTTATTTATTTGCTATGCTGAATATTGAACCCAAGACCTTAACACATGCTAGGCAAACACTCTACTGAGTTACATCCCTATCCCTTTTATGAATTTTATTTTGCCCCAGCACTTTTATAAATTTTATTTTGACACGGGTTGACACTAAGTTGCCCAAGCTGGCCTCAAATTTGAAATTCTCCTGCTTCTCCCTCCTAGTGAGCAAGGATAACACTGCTTAGACTTTTTTCCCCCTGGGTCAGGAACAACCCAGGAAAATGAAATGAATGAAAAAATTTTTCATTCGGGGCTGGAGTGGTGGTTCAGTGATTATGGCACTTGCCTGGCATGTCCGAGGATGCGAGTCCAAACCCCAGCACCACGTATACAACAAAGTGTTGGAGCAACGAAAGCCACATGAAAAATAAAGTAAAATTGATTCTCTTTTTTTTCTCTTTCTCTCATGGTCCCTTTTTTTAAAAAAAAAATTGTTTTCATTCATAACATGGAATAATAATGGAATAAAATCTACAAAATAAAGTACTGTTTTAATGTAGTCATTTTCATGTGGATATGTTAAAGTAACTATAGTAAATAGGTTGTTGAGGATCCATGAAAATGGATTTCTTCAATCATTTATATTAAAGAAGCAATTCATTGCAGCAGACATTTCAGATGACAACATATGAATGAATACAACTCAATGCTCTTAGGTTTTCTTAGAGGCACAAATTGCAAAAGAAAAAATTAATAATTTTACCACATTAAAAATTACGAACTTTCCTTGATTGAAAGGCATGATAAAAAGAATGAAAAGACAAACCTTAACTTACAACACACACACAGTATTAGTATCCAAATATCTTTAAGTTCATAACAAATATTAACAAAGAAAAAACCACCCAATTAATTTTTTTTATAGTATACATTTTTTTTCAAATACTTTGGTAAATAATTTGATATTATGAACTGGGTGCAGTGGTATGTGCCTGTACTCCCAGACACTTAGGAGGCTGAGGCAAGAGGATTGTAAATTAGAGGCCAGCTTTAGCAATTAAGCAAGACCCCATCTCAAAATTAAAAATAAAAAAAGCTGGAGATGTAGCTCAATGGTAAAGCACCCCATGGCTCAATCCTTATAGTACCAGGGGGAAAAACTGACATGATGCAATAAAGTTAAAGATACAAATGCTCTGAGACCCAGCCAATTCTGTTCCAAAGTACTATATCCAATACAAACCTTATACATGTGCATGAAAGACTTGCTTAGAAAAGTCTACATCAGATAAAAAGACCTGGTTGGTAAATCTTGTCTTTGCTACATATTAGTGGTATGAATTAGAGTATGTTCTTTTATCTCCTTAAATATCATCTATAAAGTGAGGACAAGTCTACCTTACAGAGCTGATACACAGATTAAAAGACAATGCACTACAGACGGCTTAACACACAACAGTCATCATTTTCATCACTCAAACTCGTTATCCCTTCTCCTAAGTGTCATGGCAAAGGCCCCTACCATATTACCCATTAGCTCCATGTATACTGAAAAACTCTCAGATTGGCTGGGCATGGTGGAGTATGCCTGTAATACCAGTGGCTTGGGAGTCTGAGGCAGGAGGATTGCAAGTTCAAAGCCAGTCTCAGCAATTTAGCAAGACCCTGACTCAACATAAGAATAAAAAATAAAATGGACTGGGGAGGTGGCTCAGTGATTAAGCCTCACTGGGTTCAATCCCTGGCACAAACAAACAAGCCCCCTCAGATTGCCTCCTTTTTAGGTAAGAAATATCTCTGTCTTATTAATAACCATGTAGGAAGAAATGAGTTAATTATTTATCTTTAAAATTACAATAAATATAAAGCAACTTGTTTTTTATATGCGAACATGTTTTATTTTATATAATTTGCTTAAATGTTCCCCAAACTCCACTGAGATAATACAAAATAAAGTCTGGACAGCCAGGGACAGTAGCATACATCTATAATCTCAGTGACTCAGGAGGCTGAGGCAGGATTGTCAAGTTCTAAGCCAGCCTTAGCAACTTGGTGAGGTCCTAAGCAACTTAGCCTCAAAAATTAAAAAAAAAAAAAATAGGGCTGGGGCTCAGTCAAAAGATCTTCAGTTCAATCCCAGTACCAAAAATAAATAACCTATCCTCTTTTTCCTCCAGGACAAAAAGATAAGAGCTAGAGAAGCTTAAGCTCCCGAAGTTCTCCCATGTTGGGAGAATCTTCTTGGCCTCCTGTGAAAAATCATCCCATTAACTCATTAAGTTGAAAGCTTTTGATTCTGTAAATATTTCAACAAAATTGTCACAGGTGTATTAAAATAGTTTGTAAATGGTAATGCAGAGCTTATATATATATATTATATTAATATTATAATATAATTATTTAATCATTATATGCTATTATATACTATATTTAAGTTTTGTTACATTAATATATAATAAATTATATAATCATTATATGCTATTATGTAACATATACTATATTTAAGGTTTTTTTTTTTAAAGAGAGAGAACAGTGAGAGAGAGAGAGAATCCATTTTATTTAGTTTTTCATGTGACTTTTGTTGCTCCAGCACTTTGGTGTGTACGTGGTGCTGGAGTTTGAACTTGTGTCCTCATGCATTCCAGGCAAGCACTATAACTGCTGAGCCACTGCTCCACCCTATATTTAAGTTTTTATAGGTGCTCTACATCAGGGCCAATGTGACAAAATGGGTTAGGAAAACAAGATAGGATAACAGAAAATAAGATTTCTGGAGTTGTTTCCAGTAAAAATACCATGCTAGGGAAAAAGGAATATTACAGAGCTGTATAACTGTATGGTGCAGCCTCACCTGTCCTACGTATGGGTAGGCATCTTCAGAGTCAATGCCCCGGTTCTTCTGCACATATTGGAAGGCGTTGGTCATATAGCCCCCTCCACAGCCATCATTCTCAGACACACAATCTACCAGGTTCTGGGGACTCAGATTTAAGAGTTTGCCGGTTTTCTTCTTAAGTTGGCCCTCCAGGGCACCCACAGAGCTAAAAGCCCAACAGGAACCACACTGACCCTGAGAGGCATATAAAGCAACTATTGAGTCATTGCTGGTCACACATTCTATATCTTCAATTTACTGCTGATAAAATTTCATGCATTTTACAAATTCTGACATAAATGTTGCCTTTTTGTTGTAAAGTGGTCCTATTCCCCTTCATTTAACATTTGTTGCAATATTCTATTCCTGTTGTTGCTACTGATAACTGTTATTATCATTAGCTGCAATACAGCAGAGAAAGTAGAATACTGGCTTTTTGAGAAAGGTCTCCTGGGTTCTAATGCTGGCTTTGCACCTACTATGTGACCTTGGGTAAGTTACCAAACCTATTTGTGCCTCAGTTAAGGAAATGGAGGATAAGGATCTGGAAAACATGCATAATAGCATACTTAATAGGACTGTTATGAAGATTAAGAGATTTAACTTATATAATTTAGAAGTTCCTTACACATAGTAATCTCTCAAAAATGCTATTGTTAGTATTTGTTCTGCTAAATCATAGTTTTTCTTTCTTTCCTGCTCTAAGATGGAGAATTTCTTGAGGACACAGCCTGTGTCTTAGCCATCTTGACTCTCTACTGTCCCACCTGTATTGACAGGTTCCAGAGGGGTGGTATATATGTTAAATGGGTATTAAGTCAATTGTTCACCTTACTGATACAATCCTCTGTTAAGATTATGGGAAAACTGGCATTTTCATGCTGTTAAGAATGCAAGATTAGGGGCTGGAGCAGTGGCTCGGTGGTTGCAGGCCTGCCCACCATGCGCAAGTACACGGGTTCAACCCCAGCAACCCACGTGCACAACTGAGTGTCACAGCAGTGAGGGCCATGTGAAGAACTCAATGAAAATTGATTCTATCTCGCTCTCTCATTGAAAAGAAAAAAAAATTCAAGATTAGGGGCTGGAGTGGTAGCTCAACTGTTACAGTGCTTGCCTGGCATGCGCAAGGACATGGATTCAAACCTCAACACCATGTACACAGCAAAATGTCAGAGCAACAAAAGCCACAGGAGAAACTAAATAAAACTGATTCTCTCTCTCTCACTGTCCTTCAATCTCTTAAAAAAGAAAGTAAAATTATGAAAACTCTTTTGGGGAGGATTCTAAATATTATGATCTAGCAATTCCAATTCTAGTATTTTGCATAACAATTTCTAGTGTGCACAAAAACATATGAAGAAGAGTGCTTACTGCAACACTATAATAAAGAAAACTCAGAAACAACCTATGTGTACAAAAACAGGTGATGAGTTAAATAACAGAGTAAGCTACATTCTGTTAGCATGAGATGTACCTTAATTCCTTGTCCCCTCTTCATGGTGCCCTCCTATCTCAAGAACAAAACAGGAGAAAAAGGAAGAGATGATGGCAGATTACTTATGCATACCTAAAAGAAAGGAGAATACCTGGTTTTTTACGGGAGTGACATAACCCTTCTTTCGATAGTCAATGGAGTCTGGGGCTCTGCCTTCCCAGTCGGGGACATAAAGGGTGTCATTACTATGAGAATGAGACAGGGGTACTTTGAGTCCAGTCATCTTCTGAACCACTTCTTCACTGGTCTGAAACAAAAAAGAAAGAAGCCAGGCTTTGGCAGGAAACTCAGACAAAAATGGCAGGTAGGCCAGGAGATGAGACTCAACTCACCATGTCCCCCAAGTGGTTCATGGCAAGTTCATATGTATGGATTCCAAGAGAGGCCTCAAGATTATGGATGGAAATATACTTCAGGTTTTTTTCCCAAATTAAACGCCGAGAGATTTCATCCACCTAAACAGAGCATAGTCAGTACTTGCATAAACTGTATGCAAATTTATATAGGTGATACTGCGCAGAAAAGATTCAACTTACAATCACCAAGGGTTTACCATGTAGTTGCATGCAAAAAGAAAGATGGGAGCAAATATAACCAATACAATGCAAAGCTATAGAGAGATCTATAGGAAAATTGCCTGTAGATTAATAGCATCAATCTGATAAGTTTTCCCAAAGGGCAAATATAAGACTGTCACACTACCTTTATTTATTTATTCTCATTGAGCAGGGGATTGAAGCCAGGGCCTTGCTTATACTAGGCAAGTGCTCCATCACTGAGCCGTACCCCCAAGCAAGACAGTAAGATATATATAAAGATATAAAGGGATAGGTCTTGATAGATGGTGAACTGAGGCACAGAAATGAAAACCATGTTAAGTTAGGGACAGGTTTGTTTGGTTGGAGTAAAGTAGTGTGTTTGGATTGAAGAAAGGAGTCTGGAAGCTAAGATGGGAGATCTCAGGTTCCAGCTCTCCTGCCATGCTCCCTTTGGGTTTCCAGGCACCTTGCCATTATACTGCTTTCTGTAGGTCTTCTTCCATAGCTCCCACTGGGTGTCCAGTATCTCCTCAGGATACAGAGCAAAGCTCACCACAGGTAGCAGCAGAAGCTTGAGCCCCCACATCCTGGGGAAGGGAATAATTAGGGAGACACTTCATCTGGCAGAAGTTCACAGCCTGGCTTGGAGTGAGAAAACAGCTGGAGCAGTATTTCCACTAGGTGGCTTAACCTTTTAGAATTCTAGGGGACTCATGAACCCAAAGATAGAACCCCTTCCTCTGAACCATGAGGCAGAGGTAAACTTGACTCTGCAAGAAATGTCAACAAGGAAGTGAGAGTGAACTTTATATAATAAAGCAGCGATAGAGGCTGTTTCTATCAGGTGCAGCTACATCTGGTTCTAAGTACTCTGACATAAGAGAGTCGACCAACACTCATACACACACATTTGTACAACCAGAAATGGGATAGAAACTGGACAACTGGGATGGGTTCAGCACTTGTCTTTTTCACTGTCCCTGCCAAATTTCAAGATGCACAAAATAAGTAAGTAGAAGGTGAGAATGGGTTAGAAAACACACCCAGGAGGGATTTCCAGCTATGCTTAACTTCAAGGCATTTTTCGGATACTTTGCCAGATCTTATCAGGAGAGGACACAGGAAAAAGCTGACAGCATTTTTTTAACAATGAAGTATTTACTGTCTCCTCACTCTCCTTATGCATTTCTTCTTCCTTTTTTGCCCGCGCCCCCATAGGCCGGAAACTGCTCTAATCTTAACCAGATGTTGTGCCTAGGAGGTTTTCTTTTCTTTTTCCAATAAAAAACCTCTGTGACTATTTCACAGGGTAAAAGAGAACCAATGTTAGAATGCAGGATGGAAAAGTATTGTTTGATAATGATTACATTCGCAGCATTTCAGAAGTGGCATTTTAGTCATTTCTTGGATTGGCTTAATTGCAGATCCTTCAGTTTAAGAACAATCTGCAGTCTCCAGGAAGTCTAAGACTTGCACAAACTAAATGTATAGTCCACTTTCATGTAATCTTTACAAACCAGTGTTAAATGTCTACCAGGACATTTAATAGCTGGAGTGTTAAATGCTTGGCAATGTCTCAAAAGAAATACCCAGTTACCACCTACTGGTACCACTCCTCCTCCTCAGTATTCAATTAACCCTTTTGGTCAAAGCAGAAACTCTACAGGGGCTATTTTTGATGGATAAGGATTCCCTATTCTTTTGCTTTTAGTTATGCACACATACATATATATAACTAAAAGTTAAACACACACGCACAAATTCATGCAAGGAATCCTCAAGATTTCCAGGCAGATTTATTTGGCCAGGAAAGGAACTAAGAAGGACATCTGTTTCATCTGCTGAGCCTATAGTTCACTTTGATCCCCAACTCACTACATCCCTAATACTCTTAAAATAGAGAACCGGGAGGAATCTGCTAAAAAATCTAGGAAGTAAAAAATGTTACCTGCTGCTGGGAACCTGGTGCCTGGGCTCCTTTCGGACAGAAGTGTGGCTAATGTGGGCGGAAGAGTAGGAGTGCTAGATTTATTCCATCAGGATTGCGGAAGTCAGCACCAGTGGTTGGCTGGAAAATTTGGATGAGGGAGGGAGGTGGGGATAGAAATGTTGAGAAAAGGGGGGTTAGGGTGGAAGGAAAGAGGCAGCGGATTTGCACAAAGTTTCTGTGTGCAGTGCTATGTGCTAGGGTGGAGAGTTACTAAATATTGAGTTCCACAGGACTCTTTGTAGGCAAAGAAAAGATATCAGTACACACTGCTCAAGTCGGAGCTTACCTTCTCCTTTGCTGGGGAAATGGGCATAGCCCTGGTCTTCCCCCCTCCTTCTTCTTTAAAATTCTTTATTATAGTATCAGGGAATTGCATCTTTCTCTACCCTTTTCTTGATATGACATATATACCCTCCTAAAATCCTAACACTGAAATATCACCTCTCAAATTTGTATCTGATCCTCACCTCTGGAATGATGGAACAAACACAAAAGGCTAGAAATGAGTAACATACAGGAAGACCTAAGCTCCAAAATTGTATTTTATGAGATCGTTGATTAAAAGTTGTCATTGCTTCCAGGCAAGGAAATAGCTTTCCTAGCCTAATGTGATTTTGCAGAGAGGATCTGCCCAGAAAGTCCAGATGAAACTGGTTCTAAAAGTCACCAGACACTGTACTCCTGGTTATTTATGACAACACTTGAATCAATGGAATGACGGAGTCACATGTGTTTCTACTGCTACAACTCTCATATGGTGGATGTCTGATGAGCATGTCTCAATTACTAAAATCCCCAATCTATGTCTAGTCACATGAGCTTCTCCAAATGCTTCCCAAAATCCAGGCATGTGACAGATCATGAGTCTAGCTTAGTTACCAAACCACACCCCCAAGATCCATTTTCTTCCATAAACAGATGTGGGAGGAAAAGGGTCACTGGAATAGAAAGGATAATACATGGGATTCAGATTCAGTTCTTAGCTGGATTCCATACACAGCCTCTCAAGAACTCTTGCTTATTGTGCCTCTGGATTTTAAGAGCTGCTAATGAACCACAGGGTCCTAGTGGGATGGCAGGCCCAGACCTGAATAGTGTAAATTTCCCAATTCCTCACTTTTTAAACCAAAGGACATACTGGGAAAGACATCCAGATGTGCCCTAGTGGTTTCAAGTCCTAATTCAGCATTCTCTCCCAAGGGCTTGGGCAACTCCACCACCCCCAACACACAATGCAGTCAGAATGTCCCTGATGATTTTACTCAGAATGTGTCAGGATCAGGAGGGCAAGTAGGGAGGAGGAATGCTGAGTGATCAAGGCCCTATGATTCCTGATTCTTGAAATTAAAGTTTCACACTATGTTTGTATATTTGGGAGTAAAAGCTATGAATCCCTTTAATTGTAGGTGTCCGTTGGATTATGACCGGAAAGGAATAATAAAGCCGAAATCAAGATCACACAACACAAGAAATTTTACAAAAGGAAAAAATATTTTAAAATCTGCTACATGTCATTATTTTTGCCACTGTAAGGCTTAGCACAGATGCCAGCAATACAGAAATGGCCAACAAGAAAAAAACAATCAAAAATAAAACCCTGAAGGAAAAGCAGAACCAAAACCCCCAGAGCATTTTCTCCCTGCCCTCCCCTTCCCTCAAGGCCCTATAATAACTGTACAATATTACAGTCCTGATCACATTTAAAAACAGTCGATTATTAAAAAACAAGAATTCCATTGGAAACTCAACTTTTTGGTTTTGTAAATTGTGATATAAATATATATGTATACTGTATGTGTGCACTAGAATAAAAAAATAAACTGTCTCCTTTTCCATTCCACTATCTGGTACCAGACTGGAGACAAAAAGGAGGGAAACCCAGGAAATGATAGTCCCTCAGCCTCTCCAAGGCCACCTGTGCTCCTCAGTCCCCTAAGACACTTAATATGTCTTCACCTTATTAATTCTATCTTGCACTTAGATACCGGCCAAAGCCAATTTAAAAAAAAAAAAAAGTCTGATATATGTGACTTACCTGAGGAAGGCAAAGGGTGAGAGTAGTAACCTGTATTTATATGGCTATAATTACCAACTGATCCTGCTGGGATGGGAGTCCAGGCCCCACCTACATATGGAAATTATAATACTTGCATTCTAAAGCAAAATCCAATCTCAAGATTGGAAAGAGAACAGAAAAGAAATAACTATAGGCCCAGAAGGCACCTAAATTTGTTTCTTGCTAGATGGGATTTGAGGATAAGATGAAGAGGCTTACTTTACAAGAGGGCTCTGTATTTGGTTTACACCCCAACGGTGAGGATTTTCACTGGGACTCCTAATCCAAGAAGTTGAGTTTCCATGCAGAAAATAACCTCCACAGAATACACATAATATGTGATTCTGACAGAAAAATGCAGCATTATCCTTATAACCAAGTCTGGGGTTTCTAAAAGTGTTTATCTTGTCAGCCTATTTCAGTAATGTTTGCAGATCTTCCAGATAAGGTGAGAGCACCAAAAGCAGGAGTAATCCAGCTTTATCACTGAATATGTTTGATAAGAGACCAACCATATCAACAGAAGACTTTGCCTATAGTTGCATATTGGCTGAGAATAGATACAAGTGCAGCAAAGACATTTATTTAAACACTCTTTGGCTGCAATACTAAGTGGAAAACACCTGGAAGATTTATCTTCATAGGACTCTGAAGAACACACACAGAAAGACAAAGATAAAAATCTGTGACAAATTTTGCCTAACTCCCTAATAGGGAAAAAGAAAGAAAAACAGAAACATTCATACACATGTATGCATACACACGCATACACACGTACGTACGTACACACACACACACAAATTTACATACAAACATAAATGCTCATTCTATCTCACGTTTCTTTTCAGAGGAATTGCTCACAGGTAGCAGAAAGGGCCTATGTTCATTTCCCAAAGCCCTATCCTTATATACCTACCATGCTTTATGGTCCTCAAATATGAGGACTTTTCTCCACTTTATTCAGAATTTCTTTCCCAACAAGTCATAGAATCCAAGGCAAATAATGGATGTCAGGTTATAACCTGCATCCTGACCCTAGCACAAATCATTGAGACATAAGGAAAGGTATTCTAACCTCACATAGCCTCAAATTTTCAAAGCGTCATAGAAGCCTTGGGGATTCATTTCATTTCTTCTTCTATAACTGTTACCTCAGAGAGGCAAGGAGAGGGAAGGGCAAGGAAAGCCCAGAAGGGAAAGGGGTACACGTCAGGGGTGAGGGAAGGGAAGGGAGAGGAACTTTTATTCTGTTTACAAAAGTTTTGCTTTTAAAAAACAAAGTGATTTTTCTCCCCCACCCCTTATCCTCACCCCAATAGTTCTATTCTGAAAAGGAGGGAAACATAGTTAGATCAGGAAATTCTTCATTGTTGTAACTGTTGCTCTGGTCTCCCAGCATGGACAGCATTTCCTAATGAGAAAAAAAAAAAAAAAAAAGATTACATCTGGGTCACACATGCTTACATTTATTGAGTTCCCTCCCAACGTTCTCCTACACACCATCCCTGACCCCCAAGAGTCTGCTGTGCTAAGTAAGCACTTGGCTTTCCTTACTCCCAGCAACTGACTCCTTTTAACTACTTTTAACTGACTCCTTTTTCCTACTCCCTTCTCTGTCTTACCCCTATAGTTCCACATTTTCCCTTTTCTGGTCTTTGATATTTTCAAAGGGAGGAAAATATGCTTGCTGCATTTCATATAAGCCCTATAGATATACATGGAGTGTCTCTTACCCTATTTGTCTTCCACCAAAAACTGTTTTGCCTTCTTTCAATCTGTGCTTTATACTAGCTTTTCCTTTGTCCTAAGATTACTCAACTCACTGCTGCAGAAAGACTGTTCTAGCTATAAAGTATTTCCATTTCATATACTTTTTAAAAATTACTCTATTTTAAACCCAAAGCTACTGTGAAAATATGTATGTTCATGAATGAGCTAAAATAACTTTCTCTGGCATCTCTGCATGGTGCTTCACATCACTAACTGTGTAGTTAAAGGGTATGCATCACACTAAGTTCAAGATCTTTTCAATTATTAACATTAATCTCTACATAACCCCTGGCTTCTCTTGCACACCCTCTGCCCACATCTCAACCAAGGCATGCTTCCTTCTCTCTCTTTCTTCCTTGAGCCTCCCTCTCCTAGCTCTGATTTTCTGAAGTCTTTACCCTCTCACCTGGAAGACCTCAGGCTGGCTAGGTTGTTGTGCTGATGGTTGCTGAACATGTTGCTCACTAGAACTTGAACGATGATGAGGCTGCTGGCCCTGCCACTGTGGCCAGACACCCACACCCTCTGCTGTCCGTGTCTGGAACTGTCCTGCAGTCTGTCCAGTCTCAGGAGCTAGAAATACAGTAAGAAGAAAAAAAAAAAAAAACAAAAAACAAACGTCAATCTAGTAATTCCTTGAAGAAAAACTAGTACATAGCTGCATGAAAGTCAGTAATTTTACCTGGTATACCTTCTGTCCTGTTCATCAATGCCTTTTCTACTTTAAAACCCAGTCCCAAATTTAAAGATGCATACCATTAAATATATATGCTTTTTGTAAATTTCAAAGTAAAACCTGTATAAATATTACAGTATCATGCATGTTTTTTGTAATATGTGCTAAGTACTTTTCATGTGGGCAGGAAATTAAGTCAGTGCACCTAGGACATAAGCAAACCATTTTAACTACAAAATAATTTCTCTTAAAAAAAAAAAAAAAAAACCCCTTTCTTTTTAATGGTGTGATTTTCCTATTATCCTTTTTCTTTTTCTGGTCTGAACTTACCAAAATTGGATCCACGATTGGTGAGAGCAGGATAGGCAGCAGCACCAGGTGATGCAGTGGAAGCACCAGGAAGAGACATGGGACTGAAAGAGGATGAAGCCTGAAAGCTGCCCACGCCAAACTGGGAAGAACGAGTCTTGGCTGTAGCCTGAGTAGCTACCTGATAAAGAGAAAGGGATAGAGATCAACAAGTGAAATAGTAATATTACCACACATGCCATTTCTTATGAGTCACTACTCAGTCAATTACTATATTCATCTGAATCAAGTTCATCACTCATTTCCAGCTGCATATTTCTTCTAATTAACTACCAGTCTCCCTTGACATTATTTTTCATGCAGCTGAGATAAAAGTGCAAAAAAGGAAAATGATGCATTTAATAAAAGCTGTGAGAATAAAAGAGTATTATAAAGTTTAAATAAAACTAGAAGCATTAATAAAAGTCATATATACAGAAAAAACACTTTACATCTTTTTCTTATTCATGCTGTTCTGCAGACTGAATAAAGGTATTGTTCCTAATACCTTTTTTTTTTTTTAACTTTATTTTTTTTCTTCAGTGCTGGAGATCAAACTCAAGATCTTACATAAGATACACAAGTGCTCTACCCCTGAGCTACATCCCTAGCCCTAAACATTTTTTCTATCCCCAGAACAGTAATGCATACACATTGTGGAATATTTGAAAAAAGGAAAATAAGAATCATTCATGGGCTAGAGTGGTGGCTTGGCAGTTACAGCGCTTGCCCGGCATGCGCAAGTACACGGGTTCAAACCCCAGCACCCACATACACAACTAAGTGTCAAAGCAATGAACATGGGGGAAAAAAATCGATAAAAATTGATTCTCTCTGTCTCTGTCTCTCTCATTGTCCTTCTTTCTTAAAAAAAAAAAAAAAAAAAAGAATCATTCATAATCCTACTACAAGAGAGCCATGGTTAGTATTTTTGAATAATTTCTTCCAGTTTTTCTTTTCTTTTTTAAAATATTTGTTCAGAATTTATTTATCAAGAGAAATTATTCCTTAGCTCACATATATGTCTCACAGTTCTGGAAAACAGATCAGTGACAAACTTTTCTTATTCGTTTGTTTCATTTTTGGTACTGGAAGTAAATCCAGGGGCACACGACCACTGAGCTACATCTGTAGCCTTTTTAACTTTTTTATTTTGAGACAGGTTCTCACTAAGTTGTTCAGGGCTTCACTAAATTTCTGAGGTTGGCCTTGAACTTGTAATCCTCCTGGCTTCAGCCTACCAACTTGCTAGGATTATAGGCCTGCACCACCATACCCAGTTCAGTGACAAACTGCGAAACTCAATCCAACAAAATTATTTATTCAGAAAAGATTTTGCGCTTGCAACACTAGCCTTCACTTCCTTAGAATCTTCTAGGAACCACAATATCTGTAGAAATGTGCAAACATCATCATTCTATTATAGAGACACTTATAGGGAGCTGCAATCCCTCAGGAGATGACAGAGGCTGATGGAGATGTCTTCCTGTAAATTTTTTACACAGTTGAAATCATAATGCAAAAACAATTTTGGAATCTGCTTTTGATTTTAATTTTTTTATTTTACTACATATTACTTACACAATATAAACATATAATAATACATTAAAGGATATTTTCTGGGGCTGCAGGGGTGGCTCAGAGGTTACAGCGCTTGCCTGGCATGTGTGAGGACGCTGGTTCAAACCCCTGCACCATGAAGTGTCGAAGCAACGAAAGCCATATGAAAAACTAAATAAAATTGATTCTTTCCTCTCTCTATCCCTCTCTCTTTTTTTATTTTATTTTTTTTAAATTTTTTTATTTTTGAGCAACCTTACAAGATTTTAACAAAACAATATAAAATGTGTATAAGATGTGTATATATTCTGGACATTGCAACTATCCCCCGTAGTGCCCCCGCCAATTACCCTCCCTTATCCCTCCCTTCCCCTTCCCATTATAACTCTAAAAATAGTATTAGATTGTAAAGCATTACATCTTATCTGAATTTATAACTCATGTTTCTAGACCAACTTTCTCATTGTCCAGGGTCTAGTCCCCACCTCCACAGATCTCTCTTTTTTTAAAAAAGGGTATTTGCTAGGTTCAACATTTGTTATGCATTATATATACATGGATATAAGGATTTCTGTTGTGTAAATAGACATTATTATATGTAATTAGTAATTTTCTCCTGTGTTCCCATATTATGTAGTCCTTAGCAAAGAGAAACTTCTTAGAATTTACTTCAATATAAATCTGAAAATCAAACCTGCTCAAAATGTTCCACATGAGCAATTCTGATTTAATAAGGTAAAAATGGAAAACTATGGATGCTCATGAAGTTTTGGATTATATGTTTTATTATTTTTTTTATTTTTTTAATTTTTTTTGGATTATATGTTTTAATTATCTAGCTGCTCTTAAGAAAATCAGAAGGCACGAGCTCAGCGGTTTCAGTGCTTGCCTTACATAGGTAGGGACGTGAGTTCAAACCCCAGCACCACGTACACAATGAAGTGTCTGAGCAATGAAGGCCATGCGAAAACCTAAATAAAAAAAAAATTTGATTCTCTCTTTCTCTCTCTCCCCCTCTCACTATCCCTCACTCTTAAAAAAAAAAAAAAAAAGAAAAGAAAATCAGAAGGTGGACAATGTTAGTTAGGGATAAGGTACCTAAGATAGACAAATTTAATTTTACATGTGGAAAAAAAAAAGCCCATCTAACCAAACAAAAAGTTATACATAGGAGACAGACAGATGAGAATAATTACCTGGGCAGAGAAGCCTGGGCGGGTGCTAGGAGTCCAAGTTGGGGCTGCTCTCTGGGTAGGGTTGGAGTGGCGGGAAATCTGGGCTAACATTTGGCCTGCAGAAGATGATGGCTGGACAATGGTTACAGGAGGGGCGAGACCACTATTCCTAGGAGTGAACAAATGATGAAATAAAGGATGAAAAGGATGGCTTTATCAGATAAGCCAGGAATTAAAGGACAATCCAGGTCTATTCCTAGATTCCCTGGACTTCCTTGGAATTAAGGAAAACTTGATAACAGAATTTGGAAAAAAATAAGGAAGACTGACAGTCGTGACACACTGACCAGGAAACAAAGAGATGGAACCTAGAATGTGGCAGTAGGACAGGTGCAAAGAAACAGGAGGCAAAAAAGCAGATTCTGTGCCTGACCCTAAGCCCTACAAGCTCCACTGCTTTGTCTGAAATAACCAGAGAAAGCAAGGGAAGAATAAAACTTGGATTCAAACGAATCCTTTAGGGCCCTACAAAGCAGCACACACATATGGGGCTCACCTGAAATTCTCTGCCGGCCGGGGGGTAGGAGGGAATGAGTTGCCCTGGGAGAATAGCTGTTGGGTGGCAGGGACAGTGCTGGAGGAGATGCCTTTACTCTGATCTGTGGACCAAAAGGAGTGGGGGGAGGGCCAGTCAAGGGGCTGTAGTATATAATTCAGCAAGTTCCTACTTACTTGTGAAGTATTATGATTACATGGAAATATGTTGGACGATTATTGATTGGGCAATAGTAGGCCCATCAGTAAGTGATCTAAATGAGAATTTAAAAGAGGACTGAGGAAGAAACATACCTGCACTGATATTGGAGTAGATTTCTGAAAATCTTGGATCTCTATCCTGGGTAAATAAACCATCTGACTTCTCAAGAGTCTTGCTGTGTTCTGGCCCTGTAGCTGTCACAGGCTGAACAGATACCTATGGAATAAAATTAAAAGTTTAACATGACAATTCAACTACCCTAAAATCAATATAAAATATCCACACAGTACAACTGGAAGTGGGGGGACTTTTTTTTGGGGGGGGCGGCTTGTTTTTAAGGAACTGTTCAATGTTCTCTTCGACAAAAAAGATATTGCTGGGTGTAGTGGGACATACCTGTAAGCCAGCAACTCAGTAGGCTGAGGCAGGAGGATCACAAGTTCAAAGTCAGCCTCAGCAACTTAGTGAAGCCCTAACCAATTGAGAGAGACAGTGTCTCAAAATAAAAAGGGCTGGACTGGAGGGATGGCTCAGTGGTTACAGTGCTTCCTGGGATGCGCAAATACACGGGTTTAAACCCCAGCACCACGTACACAATGAAGTTTCAGAGCAATGAAGGCCATATGAAAAACTAAATAAAAATTGATTCTCTCTCTCTCTCTCTCTCACTGTCCCTCTCTCTTAAAAAATAAAATAAAATAAAATAAATAAAAATAAAAAGGGCTGGGGATGTGACTCAGTGGTTAAACACACTCACCTGGGAATGACTGTAGCTGGCCAGTCCATCTCGTCCTGATACCATGTCCAATTCTGTTTGCTGCTGCTGCTGCCTAGATGTTCAAGATCAGTGAGGAAAGAAATGGGAGGAAATTTTTTTAAAAAGAACCTGGTGGCTTGCACATCTGCAATCCTAGCAACAGCAGAGGCATTAGATGCAAGCCTCAGCAACTTAGTAATACCCTAAGTGACTTAGTGAGACCCTATCTCAAAGCAAAATATAAAAAGGTCTGGAGATGTGACTCAGTGGTTAAGGACCCCTTGGTACAATCCCCAATACCAAAACACACACACACACACACACACACACACACACACACACACAAACACACACACACACACAAAATAAAAAAGAAAACTTGGTGAAAAAGACTTAAAAAGCCAACTAACAAAAAAGCAGGATTAAAGATGTCCACCCTCCTAGCCTAGTGACTGCTCAACAGATGATTATATTTCACTGTTTCTTACCTGGGTGCCAGCTGCCCTGAGCTCATCTCTAGGGTTAAATTAGCTGAGGGGCCGAGCTGTGGTCTCTGGATTGTGTTGGACAGGGTAGGTCGTGGTTCCTGGCTAGAATTCCTGTGAAAATAAACAAGAGCAAAGAAATGAGGGGATCTGATTCTGTTGTACAGATTCATCTGTAGGTGGGGCAATCACTAATAGATCTCCTTTAAGGTCCAATCCCCTAGGTAACCTATGATCTTAGTTTCAACAAAAACTTCATGTTATAGACAAATAGTACAAATATAAATTATTCTAAGTCACAAGAGTTCATCCTGTTTAGTTTCTAACTCTTCCTAGGAATTTAATACCTCATTATTATGGGTATATATGTATCCATATACTATATTTTTAAAACTCATAGGTGAAAAAGTGAAATTTTCTGCACTGAAATATTACCAAAGATTACCTAGAGCGAAATACATTTTTCCTTCTCTATATTTTTCAAAATCCTCCAAATTTTCTATAAATAATATTTACTAGAATGAAAAAAAAGAATATTTGTTTTAAAATACAGTATTAAAAACAAACTAATTGTGGTCAGGAAAATTATACAGAGGTGAAACAAATTATTTCTAGAAACTTTGGTCCTTAAAAGTACTTTAAAGGGGTTGGGGATTTAGCTCAGTGGCAGAGCGCTTGCCTAGCACACACAAGGCCCAGAGTTCAGTCCTCAGCCCTAAAAAAAAAAAAAGTACTTTAAAATTTCAATACTGGGGCTGGAGCAGTGGCTCAGGGGTTATGGTGCTTGCCTGTCTTGCACAAGGATGCATGTTTGACCTCCAGCACCACGTACACAACCAAGTGTTGGAGCAATGAAAACTATATGAAAAATTAAAAACAAAAACAAAAAAGATTCTCTCTTTCTCTCTCTCACTGTCCCTCTATCTCTTTTTTTTTAAAAATTGTTTTCAAGGTTTGGAGCTGGAGGTATAGCTCAGTGGTGGAATATTTATCTAGCATGTGCAAAACCCTATGTTTGATTCTCAGCAATGCAACAACAAAAAGTTTAGGAAAAAATTTTTTTTAATTTAAACAAAATAATGGTTGTTATGGAAAACAAAGATATAAAACGAAAAAATACTATAATGATCATGACCATACAAACACCAAGTGCTAAATTTATAAAAATGTCTAACTCAACCCACTATTTTACTAAGTTAAATAGCAAAGAATTAAACTTTAGAGGTCCTATAGAATGACCTGGGCAACTGTTATAGCCAAGGATAACGTATATTTGATAATTATTCAAAGTTCAAAGCCTACTTTTGAATACACACTAAACAGAATAAAAACATATCCGCAAAAACCAGTACTGAAATGTTCATAGCATCAATCGTTTTTTTTCTTTCTTTTTTTTTTTTTTTAGAGAGACGGACAATGACAGAAAAAGAGAGAAATCAATTTTTATTTAGTTTTTCATGTGGCCTTTGTTGCCTCAACACTTAGTTGTGTACATGGTGCTGGGGTTTGAACTCGCATCTTTGTACATGCCAGGCAAGTGCCACAACCACTGAGCCACAGCTCCAACCCCTACAGCATCAATCTTAAAGCCAAAAAAGTGTAAACAACCCAATGTCCATCATTTGATGAACAAATAAAACCAATTAAATCCATACAATGGAGTATTTGCCAACAAAAGAAATACTGATAACATGCTACAACATAAAATGACCCTTAAAAATGTTATACTAAGTGGAAGAGATCAATCACAAAGGAACCACATGTTCTGTGATCCTACCTATACGAAATGTTTAAAACATGCAAATTCATAGAGTTTTAGTAAATTAGAGAGTATTCAGGGTTTTAGAGGGAAGGGGGAAAATGGAGAATGACTATGAGTGGGTATAGAACTACTTTTAGGGTGGATGAACATGTTCTGAAATTAAGATTATTATAATAGTTGCACAATTGTATGATACATAAAAACACTGTACACTTTAAATGGGTGAATAATATGGTATGTGGAAAGTATTTCAATAAATTGTTTTTAAAAAGCTAAGAAAGAAAGCTCAAGGACAGGACTAGAAACTTATGGAAGAGTGGAATACAACTATGCCCTAAGGCAAACCATGGTCCATAGACCAAATCAGTCCATTAACTATTTCTGTAAATAAAGGTTTAGTGGAACACAGTTATGTCCTTTCATCATTTCTCTATGACTACATTCATACTACAAAAGCAGAGTTGAATAGGTGTAATCAAATTATTTTAGGCCCACAAAGCCTAAAATAATTACTATCTGGACCTTCACAGAGTTTGCCCAACCCTGCTCTTGATCAAAATCCTGTTAAGACTAAAGCCATAAACTGGTATAGAAAACAAAATCCTTTCTAGAAAGGGCTGATAAAATATAAACCTTTTCACATGAAGACTCAGTTTCTGATCTATTTTTTATTAAAATCTTATTTAACCTTGATCAACTACATCAAATCCTATAAGAAGTTGGAAAATTAAGAACTTCAAACTAATAAACTAATCGTGTTTACTACCAGAAACAGGAGAAAAGGAGGTATCTTGATAAGGCTAAGCAGATTGAGTCATGAGAAATCCCAACATTAGAAAAGAACTAATGGGTACATACTTCACATTGGTGTTGGTACAGATGATATACTCAATTTCATCAGAATAAGGGTTCTGGAAAGTAAAGGAGCTGGTTCTCATCCAGAGCCATTCTCGATTCTTAGATCGAAACCGGAACATGACAGACAGCACTTGGCCTTTTAACTTTACCACCTGCAAAGATTTTCATGCCATCAGTGGAACTCAGAGATTTTTTTTTTAGAAGATTAAACAAATTTTTCCATTTATACAACCCTAAGACTTTTTTGTTGTTATCTTTGAAACACCAGTCTTTTTCAATGTTAAAACCACACAAGGGGGTTGGGGATCTAGCTCAGTGGCAGAGTGACTGCCTAAAACGGGCAAGCCCCCCCCCACACCCCCACACCCCACCCCCGTGCGATCCTCAGGGCTGAGGAAAAAAAAAAACCCCACACAAGCGGGGCTTGAGCAGTGCAGTGGCTCCACACTTACAGCGCTTGCCTGGCATGCGTAAGGACGCAGGTTCAAACCCCAGCACCACATACAAAACTAAGTGTTAGAGCAATGACAGCTGCATGAAAAACTAAGTGAAATTGATTCTCTCTTTCTCTCTCTCCCACTGTCCCTCTCTCTCTTTTTTAAGAGCACCTGTCCCTCTCTCTTTAAACACACACACACATACACATGGAAGGGAAAATTAAGGTAGTATATCATATGTCTTCTAAGTTTCGTTTTCTGACCACACTAATCCAAGTCAAACAGCAATAGGAATTATTTGCAGGAGCAAAAGACTGTTTTCCCGCTTTTCTTGAAAAAGCCATTAGAGGGGCTAGTGTGGTAGCTCAGTGGTTCTGTACTTGCCTGGTATGCACAAAGAGCGGGTTTGAACCCCAGCACCATGTATACAACAAAGTATCAGAGCAATGAAAACTACATGAAAAACTAAAATTTGATTCTATCTTTCTCTCACTATCCCTCTCTCTTAAAAAAAAAAAAAAGTCCAATAAAGATATGCTGAGCTACTTATAAATCTATACTAGAAATTTAAGTTTAATGATACTGACTATAGCTTATATATTGAACTTCGATCCCAGTTTTTACTCCCAGACCTGAGAATTTGTTTTCACAGTACCAACAGAGGTTTCTATAAATAAAATTTTATGTGCTTATGTTTTAAAACTTTTCCCCTTAAAAAAATTTTTTAAAGTAATTTTAGGTTAAGTTTCTAGTCTAAAGGAATTGAAAATAATCTTTTGATTCTCCTTATCAACAAGAGATTATAATATTCTAGGTACAATGGCACACAACCTGTAGTTCCAGGGACTTAGGAGGCTGAGGCAGGGAAGATCACAGGTTCAAGGCAGACTCAGCAATTTAGTGAGACTCTTCTCACATAAAAATATAAAAAGGGATGGGGATGTGGCTCAGTGGTAAAGCACCCCTGAGTTCAATCCCTAATGGAAAAAAAGAAGAAGACAATGACAGCAATAATATTAGCAAGTAATATTCTGCAATCATTTGTCAGCATTGGGCTATACCCTTTATTTGGATTTTTTAATTTAAAATCTTCTCAAAGACCCTCTGAATTTATTTAAGTACTATAATTATGCACAATGTATTTGTAAGGACACTACTGAAATTTAAAGAAGTTAATTATCTAATATAAAGTAAGAATTGATATCTGAAGCCAAGTTTATTAAATTTACCAAGTATTTTTAGGAACTAAGATTTGAAAATTACAATTAGGAATCACAACTCAGTTGACTCTCAATTAACTATAGAAGAACTCTGTGCATTTCTACTATAATCTACAAATTGGTGAAGTCTACAATATTTTAAATATATTCAACGCAGTATCTGTATACAGCTAATTGGACACAAGACAGTAAATAGCCAAACCCAAACAGAAATAGCTTGGACGTTATCTGTAATGTCAAAATATTATCTTTTTCCGTTCCTTAAAAATATACAGTAAGGACTGGGGATATAGCTCAGTAGTAGAATGTTTGCCTAGCATGTGCAAGATCCTGGTTTTGATCTCCAGTACCACCAAAAAAATAAAAAAAACAGAGAGGGGCTGAAGTGGTGGCTGAGTGGTTACGGCACTTGCCCGGCATGCATAAATACACGAGTTCAAACCCCAGCACCCATGTACACAACTAAGTGTCAGAGCAATGAAAGCCATGTAAAAAACTCAATAAAAATTGATTCTGTCTCTCCCTCTCTATCTCACTGTCATTCTCTCTTTAAAAAAAAAAAAGCAGAACATAAAACTATAGTTTCTGTCATCTGTCATAGTGGTCAACTAATTAGTGGTCAATAAGTAAGAAGTAATGTGATAAACATAAAAAAAAAATACACATTCAGACCCAAACTAGAAAAAAGTTACCTGTTGAAAGCTATCTCTTAGAAGCTGTTGGTCTTCAGGATGACAGAATTCTACAATATTCTTTCCTAAGAGTTCCTGGAAGGGAAAAAGAAGAGTAAGATACAACACTTTAATGGTCACCTAACTTTCCCGGTCCATCAGCAGAGGACTTGGATCTTATTCTTGAATCTAAGACTATATATAAGTACAAAGGAAAAAAAAATGGCATCTGCTAAGCAGCTAGCTTCTAGCACATTTCTCATTTTATTTTTAACAGTATTTGTTGCAAATTTCAGATATAATTCATACTTACAATTCACCCACCTAAATGTACAATTTGATGATTCCTAGTAAATTTATACAATATAGTACGATCATTACCACAATCCAGTTTTTAGAACATGTTCATTGTTCTAATGTTTCTAGAACATTGTTCGTGCCCATCTGTGAGATACCCCTTAGCCAACCACTGATCTGCTTTCTGACTCTTTAGTTTTGCCTTTGCTAGAAATTTCATACCAACAGAATTACATAATATGCAGGCTTGGGTTTGGCTTTTCTTACTTAGCTAGCGTGCACGCGCGCACATCCACACACACACACATATTTAGAGATAGATGGATACTGAGAGAGAAAGAGAGATCAATATTCATTTAGTTTTTTGTGTGGCTTTTGTTGCTCTGACACTTTGTTGTGTACATGGTGCTGGGGTTCAAACCCGCATCTTCGCATATGCCAGGAAAGCACCATAACCACTGAGCCACCACTCCAGCCTCACTTAGCATATTTTTGAAATTCATCAATATTGTTGGACATATTAGTAATTTATTCATTTTTATTGTTCAGTGGTACTCTAACACAGATATACCACAGTTTGTGTATGAATTCATAAAATACTAAAGGACATTAAGATTGTTCCCACTTTTTGGCTATTATTAATACAACTTTGAATATCTATATACTAATCTTTGTGTGAACATGTTTTTATTTCTCTTGAGTACATATCCAAGGGTAGAATGGCTGGATTACAGCATAAATGCATATTTAACTTTTTAGGAAAGTGCCAAAATGTTTTTGTAAAGTAGCTATACCATTTTACACGTCAACCAACAATGTATGAGTTTTAGCTTCTCTACATTCTCAACAACTTTTTGATTATATAGCCAATCTAGTATACATGATACTATCTCACTGTGATTTTAATTTGCAGTAATGATTTTGAGCATCTTTTCACATGCCATTTTTCCTCTTTGCTAAAATATCAAATTTTATGTCCCTTTGATCAGCTGTTTGTCCAAATGAGTTGTAAGAATTGTTTACATGTCCTAAATATAAAGCATTTTTCTGATATACGATTTGCAATTATTTTCTCCCAGTCTGTCTGGCATTTTCACTTTCTTCAATGACTTCCTTTTTTTCAGGGCAGAGGACTGAACTCGGGGCCTTGAGTGTGCTAGCCAAGGGCTCTGCCACTGAGCTAAATCCCCAACCCCAAATGACTTCCTTTTGAAAGGGTGAACTTTGGGCTGGAGCTGTGGCTCAGCGGTTAATTACGGCACTTGGCTAGCATGCACTAGTATGCAAGTTCAAACCCTAGCATCACGTAGATAACAAAGTCTCAGAGCAAAGAAGGCCACATGAAAAACTAAATAAAACTGATTCCTTCTGTATCTCTCCCTGTCCCTCTCTCTCTCTTTAAAATAAAGAAATAAATAAATAGGTGAATTTCAATTCTGATAGAATTCAATTTATCAATATTTTTCATTGTTGAATCATGCTTTTAGTATTATATGAAAAAATCTTTGCCTAACTCAAGACCACAAATATTTTCTTCTAAAACTTTATTCATAACTTTAGCTCTTACACAGGTCTTTGAGCTGATTTTTGTAGATAGTGTGAGATAAGATCTACATTCTTTTTTTTTTTAATGTTATATGGAAATCCAATTGTTCCATCAACTTTTGCTTTTAGAAAGACCTCTTTTTCCCCACTGAATTATCTTGGCACATTTGCTGAAAATTAGTTGAATATAAAAAGAAGATTCCATTCTGGTCTACATATCTATTGATCTATATATCTATCATTATACTGACACCACACTATCTTGATTACAACAGCTTTATAATAAGTTCTGAATAAGGTAGTGTAAACCTCCAATTTTGTTCTTCATTTTCAAGATCTCTTCTTTATTGACCATTTCACTCAGTGATAGCCAGAAGAACCCCTGATACTGACAGCTTTGAAAACTTTTATATATATATAAAAAACTATCCAGGGATAGTTAACTGGTTTGCTGAATGAGTAAATTATAATACCTGATGCTAAATTTGTATATGTTATGAGTTATTATTTCTTAAGACAACTACATGAATTATCTAAACAAAGGTAGACATATCAGTATAACTAATTAAAATGAGTACTTCTAAATTATTATCTGTATTAATATCAGCAACAAAAGATAAATACATTTGTATCTGCTGCTCCCATCTGGTTTCACAAACCACATTTCTCTAGATGTTGATACTTTTGGTAAGAATCTATGGATAAATTGAGCTACTGATAGAATAGGATCATCTCTTTTTCCAAAGTGGGATCGATATGTTTTACCTATCTCTGGAATAAGATAACTGTATAACCCCAACAATGGCAAGGGAAAACACAGGCCTAAGTATTAGTGATGTAACAGCTCCAGTTCCTCACCTGTGGCTGGTAGCCAACAGTAGCCACACAACGGTGATCCACAAAAGTAAACAGCCCCTCAATGTTGTGTCGGGAGATGAATTCTGTTGGTTGGCAAACATTACTCATGTCTGTACAATTGGGAGAACTAGTTACCTAAGAGTGGAAAGATAAAATTGAGGTAAAAATAATACCATCCTTTATAGACATATGTCTAATCTCCTCATGGGCACTGCATAGACCTAAGACACACAGTTTCACTAATTTCTAAACTTTCACATCTCATCCAGAAAGGAAAAAATGGCAATCAGAGGGGGCATAAAATTTAGTTCTACTCTCAAGAAAGTAAAGTAAACAAAAAATGAATTCAACCTAAACTCCATCTACTTTTATCTGGCTAGGCTGTACTCATTATTCAGATAGGAACATTATGGTCCGAGAAACATATTCATACTTATGAGAAGAATCAAACTAATTCTATTTCTCTATTGTTAGTCAAGTAACGAGTAAATGAAAAGGATCTTTCCTCTTATATAGGGGTAAAGGGATTTAAATGGAAAAAGAATATTCAGCACTGTAAAGTTAAAAGTAAAAAAATTAGAGTAGCAGGGTGTGCTGGCATGTGCCTGTAGTCCTTGTACTTAGAGGTTTAAGTTGGTGGACCATTAAAGCCCAGGAGTTTGAGATCAACCTGGACAACACAGCAAGATCCCATCTCAACAATAAAAAGAAAGATAAGAGGTGTGTGAGAGAATGTGGCTTAGTGACAGAGTGCACAACTAACATACTCAAGGTCCTGAGTTCAAGTCCCAGCACACACACCCCCAAACACACACACAAAGTACAAAAAGAGATAAGGAGAAAAGATTTCCCTCCATCATACTCTTCAACTTTTGCTAAATTAAAGAGTAGCAAAGTTTATTACGAATGCAAATTTCTTCAAATTTTTGGAGTTGTATAGAATTCTTCATTTGTAAGAATAAAAGAAAATTAACAATTAACACGAACAAAGTCTTGAAGGAGATTCCTTCTAACTCAAAAGGAATACAGATGTGGAAAATTAACACTTGCCTGCAATCTGCCAATGGCCACTAGACAAAACTTGCTTCCCTGGCCAGCTTCTGGGTCATCATCTGGGAGGGAAACACCTTCAAGTCAAGAAGGTGAAACGAAAAGGATTTAGAGATCTTAAACTCAAATACTTTCAAAAATCAAGTGAGTAATGATTCAAAATACACTTCGGTATGAAGAGCTTCGGTATAAAGTAATAGAGAGGGGCACAATTACATAGAATTTACCATGCCAATCGCTGTTTCAAGTGTATATGCGTGTATGTGTATTAATAAATATATTTTATCCATACTAATTGTACTTATTTGGAAAAGTACAAGACTCCGAAAAGGAGTCTAAAACTGCTGGCCAAAACAAATGCATATGAAGGCAATCATTCTATGATTAAAGCACTGTCAAAGAGCAAGATATCTTACGTAATTTGTGACTTTTAAAGTAAATGAACAACCAAAACTGAATATAATAAGCAGCAATAATTACTTATATCCCTTGGAAAAGAGAGAAGCCAATGTTTAAAACAGAAAGGAAAGAAGAGTGCATTTGGGCCCTATTCTTTGCATGGTCATCTTCTACTTATCCAAAAAAGTTAGTATTCCTTGACAGTTACAAAGAAGTACAAAATATCACAACATACCTTTAATTTATGATTTATACAATCTATGACTAAAAAGTGCAAATGTCATTACTTGTACTACTTAAGATTAAATTTTCTTCATTATATTAAGTAGTATTTATTGGTGCCTGTCATGGGCCAGGTACTGGACTTTATATATGCTTTCCTTATATTAAATCTAATCCTCAAAATAAACCTATATAGGATGTATCATTTTCAAATTATAAATGAAAAAACTGATATAAAGGTCAAGCAAATTACCCTAGGTTATACTGCTAATAAATAACAGTGCCAGAAATCAAATTTAGGCTTTTCTAAATCAAAGTTTAATCTCCTCCCAAAATATACCACCATTGCCTTTCTTTTCTCTTAGTTTTTATCTACCCATCCGGCAGGGAAGGAATGAAGCTGGTAAGATTTGGAAACTCTTAACACGTCAATTTAAAAAGCTGATCACTGCACCCCAACCACCCTGTCATATTTCATTTGACCTCAAATTTAATCAAATCTGCTCTGCTCACAGTCTGATTTAAAGCCTTTGTAGAGAATGTTCTCTTTATAAGCCATTTTCCCTTTGTCCCTCAAGGTCTTGCTCCTGTTTTAGAAAGCTTACCCAAATTAATTGCATTAAATGTCAATGTTTCTTGGCAACAACTAATTAGAACATAGGTGTTCACCATACATTACGAATTTGCTTATTTAAAAAAACTACCATTCTAGAGCTGGAGGCAGTGGCACACACCTGTAATCCCAGTGTCTCAGGAGGCTGAGACAGGAGGACCATAAACTCAAGGCCAGCCTCAGCAACTTAGTGAAACCCTGTCTCCAAAAATGGGGGGGAAAAAAAAAAAGCTTAAAAACAAAAACTACATTCTAGGCAGGTTACAGTGGTGCGCACCTGTAGTGCCAGCTACTCAGGAGGCTGAGGCAATAGGATCACTTGAGCCCAGGAGTTAAGGACAGCCTGGGCAACACAGAAAGACTCTGTCTCAAGAAAATAAACACACATAACCCAACTACTTTCTGTAACATAGTCTATAATGAGTCATTTTCAAATTTGCGTAATTCACCTCCCCAACTGGAATATAAGAGCAATAATGAAAGGGAAGGATTCTGTTCCATCTGTCCTATCACCTTTCAGCTCATAACTAAGTACATTTCATATACCAATTACATAATAAATGTTATGAATATTAATTAAATGTTGATAACTTTCTTGGACTCTGAGGAACCAAGTGCACCAAATCACTAGCCAACTTTTTCCTACCTGCTGGAGGCCAGGCCTTGATGTACCCTGTGCAGTGGACCACAACAAAATGAGGTTCCCCATCCTTCACAGAGCCAAGTCCATTCCTAGAAGAGTTAGAGGAGTCAGGAAGAAACTCTTACAAAGTAAATCTTAGAGGGTAATGCTGTCTTTAGTACCTTTAACTTTAGACTCTTAGGAGTTTAGAAAACAGGATAATAAGTGCTTAGGTCTTTCCAACAAAAACCACTATAATGTTAAGCCTTGCCAAAGCACAACAATCAAAAGGTACCACAGCAGGAGGAAAACAGATAAAGAAGTAGGCAGCTTCCTATTTTAGGATGAGCAAGAGAAACTTTAAAGTTCAGGAAACTATTGCCAGCAAAAGAGAGAGAAGGGTGAGGACTGCTAAAGGAAGGACTATAGTACGTTAGGTGAAAAAGTAAAGCTCCCTGCTATTCCTTTGGTCTTCACTGCTTAGGACCTCACCTGCATCTGTTCCTCACAAAGCTCAATCTGTTCATGGAGACTGAGTCCACAGAGCTATTGCCACACCTGTTTTAATGAACAGAGACATTAAAAGCAGTCAGGCTACAAGATCAATGAACTTTCCATAGTAACAGCAAGATAACAGACTCTGGATATAACCAAACACAGAAAACAGGTAACAGTGCTTCTAACAAGAAATGATAAAGATAAGTCAGCTTTGGTATTTCTAAAGTTTATAACTATCCTAGAATTTAAAATAAAAAAAAGTCTCATATGTTCTTCAAATGTGAAGACTCTGTATCTATATCTGTAAAGAACCAGATAGTAAATATTTCCAGCTTAATGGGATATACATTTATTGCAACTAATTAACTCTGGCATTATAACATGAAAGACCCTAACTGTAGACAATATATAAACAAAGAAGTATGCTTATGTTCTAATAAAACTTTATTTACAAATAAAAGGCTATGGTTTGCTAATCCCTATTCTAGATTAATCACAACCTAATCTAGAACATTACGTTCTAGATTAATCACAATATTTCATTATTATTTATCTTGCTCCTGCTTATGTCTTAGCATTAGCCATGTCCATCGTGTTGGACACTCCCTCCAGTCCTACAATCCCTCTCATGTTTTCAATATAAAAACAATAAATAAAACATAGAGTTTAAGATGTGTTATTCTTCTAAATATCTTTACATATATTAATTCATCTTATCTTCATAACAACTTCATGAAGTGAGAGCTAATATTGCCTCAAGTATTAAATGATGAAATCAAAGCACAAAGAAGTCAGGTAATTTCTCTGAAGTTTCAAAAGATAGGGTTAAAGCTAGAATACTAAGTGTTTATTTTTGAATACTAAGTATTTTTTAAAAATTCAGCAGTTTAAATCCAGAGGCTACTCTAAGTTACTAAGTCATGTAATATTCAATTTTATACTCTTCCCAGGAAACTTTTTTTTTTTTTTTAAAAGAGAGAGGGACAGTGAGAGAGATAGAGAGAAACAACTTTATTTAGTTTTTCACATGGCCTTAGTTGCTCCAACACTCAGTTGTGTACATGGTGCTGGGGTTTGAACCTGGGTCCTCGTGCTTGCCAGGCAAGCGCCGAAACCGCTGAGCCATCGCTCCAGCCCCAGGAAACTATCTTTTTTATATCCTACCCATCATCTCTACTAACATTCTCTCAGTACAATGTAGCTTCTTTTCATTATAAAACCTGAACTTAAAATAAAAATTTTTAAAAAAGGAAAAAAAAAAACCCTGAACTTACTTTGTATCTTTAAGAGATGCCTTTTTGGGACTGCAGATATAGCTCAGTGGTAGAGTACTTGCCTAGCATTAAAGGGCCTTGTGTTTGAGCCTCAGCACAATAAAAAAAAAAAAAAGAAAGAAAATAACAAGTCATGTCTTTTCTTTTCTTTGCAGTGCTGGGGGTTGAACCCAGGGCCTCCCACGTGCTCATCAAGCATTATATCCCCAGCTTCAAGAGACACCTTTTCTATCTGTGTAGAACAGACCATTGTCCTTTCTATAGAATCCTAAAATATACAGTATATAATTTATAAACACTAAATACTAAATGAAAGACTTAAAGAAATCTCAAATTTCTAACAAAAATAAAAACAAAAGCAAAAATGTTTTGAGTACATGAATGCTACCTTATAACATAAGGGGAAAAAATAGATTTTAGAGTCATACCAAGATGGATTAAACAAAATTCTGGCCTAGGTATGTAGTTCAGTGGCATTTGCCCAACATGCTCAAGGCCCTGGTTTTGATCCCTAGTAAAACCAAAAATAAATTAATTAATTAAAAATCCTGTATCAGACATTACCTATTTTGAGGAAGTTAATTTCTTTGAATCTATTTTTTTGTTTAGAGAAAGAGAGAATCCATTTTATTTTTTCTTCCCGTTTTTGTTTCTCTGACACTTAATTGTGTATGTGGTGCTGGGGTTTGAACCCAGGTACTTTTGTACACCAGGCAAACACTCAACCTGAGCCACTGAATCTTTTTTTATTATTTTTTTTAAATAAAAGAGAGGGACAGTAAGAGAGAGAGAATCAATTTTATTTAGTTTTTCATGTGGCTTTCATTGCTTCGACACTTTATTGTGGACATGGTGCTGGGTTTGAACCCACATCCTTGTGCATGCCAGGCAAGCACCATAACCATAACTGGACCCACCGCTCCAGACCCCTGAAACCATTTTTTAATCAGCAAAGTAGTAACCATGAATCTTAACTTATAGGGTGGTTATAGGGACGATATAAGATGACAGACAAAAAGAACCAATCATGGGGCTGGAGCGGTGACTCGGTGGTTACGGCGCTTGCCTGCATTGCGCAAGTACACGGGTTCAAACCCCAGCACCCACATACACACCTAAGTGTCAGAGCAGTGAAAGTCATGTGAAAAACTCAATTTAAAAAAATTGATTTTACCTCTCTCTGCCCTTCTCTCTTTAAAAAAAAAAAAAAAAAAAAAAAGAACCACTGTATCTGGCATGGGAGGGGTTCAGTAGATCTAGTTCTCTTACCAAATACTTTGTTTTGTTACAATTTACCTGGGTTTTTTTGTTTTTTTCTACTGGGGATTGAACCTAAGGCTTAACCACTGAGCCACATCCCCATCCCTTTTTATTTTGAGATAAAATAAACTGCTTGCTAAGTTACTGAGGCTGGCTTTGAACTTGCAATTCTCCTACCTTAGCCTCCCGAGCCTCCTGAGCCTCTGGGGTTACAGGTATGCACTACCACACCCAGCTCACTTGGTTTTTTTGTTTTTTAAGTGTAGTAGACAGACTTTATTTTATAGAAAGTAAAGCACAGGGAAAAGAGCAGACTTCCCCCGGAGTGGGGGAAGGGGACAAAGCCCCTCACTTGGTTCTTGAAGAGTTAAAATTAATACAACTGAAGCTTGGATTTAAACTGTTAACTCCTCTGACAGAAAAAACAAAACGAAACAAAACAAAAAAACACACCCGGAGTTCTTGAGGCTATCCCAACAGCAATCCTCAGCCTGATACTTACCTCATTCGGCAAATGAATGATCTCCTTGAACCCATACACATCCTCATGGAAGACTGTTGACCTTCTTTTTTCACTGTTCCAGTCTTCAGATCCAGGATACGCCCTAAAGAAAGATGTAAAAAACAATCTGGGACTGGAGCAGTGACTCAGCAGTTGGAGCTCTTGCCTGACACAGACAAGAACCCAAGTTCAAACCCCAGCACCACATACACAAAGAAACAAAGGCCAGATGAAAAAATACAGTTGATTCTCTTTTTCTCTACCTTCCTCTCTCTTAAAAACAAACAAACAAACAAACAACAATAATCTGCAGTGCATTTATGTGGGCAGGGAAAGGGAAAGAGTTACTAAAGGCAAAGCAAGCATCCTATTCATGACCTCCAACCTCCTTGTTTGTAACAGAATAGACAAGCAGAAATATTTCAATTCTCATCTATGAATATAAGTTCAAAGGCAGTACCGAAAATAACTTTGTGCAAGGGAAAGTAGGTGGAAAGTAGTAACAGAAAGCAAGAGGCAAGGGGATGGAGCGGTGGCTCAGCAGTGCCTTGCGTGCACAGAGTCACCCCAGCACCATGTACACAACAAAGTGTCCGGGCAACAAGAGTCAAATGAGAAACTGAACAGAGCTGATTCTCTCTTTCTCTCTCACTGTCCCTCTCTCTTTAAAAAAAAAAAAAAAAGAGAGAAAGCCATTAGTTTAAAAACGTGTAATTTAGCATGCTTCAAAAAACATACATCTTCTCAAAACAAAATTCTCTACTTATAGAAACTAAGGGCAATGTTTGGGTTGGGGAAAAGGAAAAGCTAAAAAAAGAATTCCATAAAAATTTAAGAGAGGAAAAAACTAAAGACCAATATTAATATATCACGATTTTTTGCATTTTAACTTCCAGTTTTTATCTGCTTCTACTTTAAAATTTTTCCTATAGTTTCTCCAGAACAGATGTGACTTCTACTACAGCAAAAGGACCAGATAGCATTAAAATATAGGGATGGAGGGACTGGAGAGGTGGCTCAGCAGTTGTGGTGCTTGCAGGTTCAAACCATAGTGTCACATACACAACAAAGTGTCGGAACAATGAAAGCCACATGAAAAACTAAATAAAATTGATTCTTTCTCTCTGTCTCACAGCCCCTCTTCCTCTTAAAAAAAAAGGGGGGGAGGGATGGAAGTGTGTGTGGGATGGGGAAGGAAACAGTACAGATACAAAAGAACAACAAAAAAAAATACCTCTTTATACACTGATCAATAGCTGCTACCATATAAAAACTTCTTATCACAGAATTTAGCACAAACCCAAGCATAAATGGGTAGAAAAAATACCATGTAATTATTCACTCAAATGATATAGAATCATAGATGACTCTTTTAGTATGGGGGAGAAAGCGTTCTAAGTTTAGATTTTACTGGTTTTTTTTTTGTGTGTGTGTGTTTGTTTGTTTTTTTAAAGAGAGAGGGACAGTGAGAGAGACAGAGAAAGAGAGAAACAACTTTATTTAGTTTTTCACATGGCCTTAATTGCTCCAACACTTAGTTGTGTACATGGTACTGGGGTTTGAACCAGGGTGCTCGTGCTTGCCAGGCAAGCGCCGAAACCACTGAGCCACCACTCCAGCCCCATAGATTTTACTGTTTTATTTACAATAATATTAAGGTAAAAATAAACTTTTGTATGAGCATAATCACTAAAAAAGACACATTTTCTAATGAGTCAGAGTAGATAATCTGCATATGGATTAAAAAAAACTAATTATATTCACTAGAGGAGAAAAAATACCAGAAGCTTTGCCAGATCCCAATAAATAAATTTAAGAGCTGCCAGATCCCAATAAACAAATTTAAGAGCATAACCTGTTATGTCTCAGAAAAATAACAAAGAATTCCCATTCATTTCCCATCCACATAACTCTCACCTGTCAAGGCATTTTCTGATGTGGAAAGCTGTTCCCTAAGTTTATCCACATCATCTGGGTGCACCTGATCATAGAGTGTGCTGCCAAACCATTCAGACTGTGGCTGGTTCAAAACAGGGGTCACTGAATCAGAGACATATACCACCCGGCCTGTCTCACATGAGACAATAAACAGAAAGCCATCTGCTGCCTCCAAGATCAAATGTTTCAGTTCCTAGCCAAGGAAAAGAAATATTAAAATAAAGTTAATAGTGAACTCCAAAAAACAAATATATTCATACAAGGGAAGTAATATCCTTCATGCCAGAACTGCCGGCTTATACCTGACCCATATCCACAGGTTTCCACCCTAAACAAAATTACCTTCATTGACAACAGAGATTCTTTCCAATAGCTACTTCCTCAATTTCTGTATGTTGCTATCCACCTCTTCTTTTATCTCGGGACACAAGAGGTGAATAAAAAGGCTTACCACCACCAATAATTAATTTCTTGATCCCATCCTCTCTGGTCTCTCTTTAAGACCTACTCAGCAAATATTCCCACTTTATCTTCCCTTTCAGACCTAATAACACAATGTTTCCTCAATTCTAAACAATCTTCCCTCAACTTGATCACAGTGTTCAGTACCATCCTCATAAATACTCAAAGATTTTATTTTTCTTTCAATTATTTCTCAATTCCATTGCAATGTTCACTCTAAGCTACTATATTAATTTTTTAAGAGTATACTAATATCCTCCTAATTACCAATTCATGTTTCTTTTCCTGGTCTTCATCATTTTTATAATTCAATCTCTCTGCAGAATCTGATGAGTTCATTCTATCCTTTAAACTTTATTTTTCTGGGGCTGGAACAATGGCTTAGCAATAGAGCACTTGCTTGGTATACGTAAGCACCACATACACAACTATGTGTTGGAAAAACAAAAACCAGATGAAAATCTAAATAAAACTGAATCTCTTTCTATCTCTTAAAAATTTTTTTTCCCAAGCTGCTTCTGGGACTCCACTCTAATTTTTGCTTCTTCCTGTGTTTCAGACTCTCTGTACAAGTCTTAAATGTAGACATTTCCAAGGTTTCTTTTAATTTTTTTTTTTAAGAGAAAGGGACAGTGAGAGAGAATGAAAGAAAGAAGCAATTTTATTTAGTTTTTCATGTGCCTTTCGTTGCTCTGACACTTCATTGTGTATGTGATGCTGGGGTTTGAACTTGTGTCCTTGTGCATGCCAGGCAAGCACCGTAAAAGCCAAGCTACTGCTCCAGATCCAATTTCAAAGGTTTTTGTTTTTTTTTTTTGTTTTTTTGTTTTTTAAAGAAAGAGGGGACAGTGAGAGAGACAGAGAGAATCAATTTTTATTTAGTTTTTCACATGTTTTTCGTTGCTTTGAGACTTTGTTGTGTACATGGTGCTAGGGTTTGAACTCGCGTACTTGCGCATGCCAGGCAAGCACCATAACCACTGAGCCACCGCTCTAGCCCCTCAAAGGTTTTATTCTCTGCTCAGACCCCTGTTTCTTGCTAGGAAATCATATCCACTCCTTTCCAACAAGAAATGATACCCAAAGTCTACGTTCCCAGAATACCCTTGGCTTTTCAAAATTATTTTTTTTACTTGAGCTTTCAATAAACCTAATTTCCAAGTATTTGTTAAACACTTCCAAACAGATACTTTAAGAGCAACTCAATGTGAACATTTCAAAACCACTAGCGTTATATCTATGATAAAAAACAATCCTTTGTGCTCTTCCAGCACTCTTTCTTTTTCTCTCTTCTTCTCTTTTTTTTTCTTTTTTTTAAGAGAGAAAGAGAGAATCAATCTTATTATTTCTCCACCTGGCCTTTGTTTCTCCAACATTTAGTTGTGTGTGTGGTGCTGGGGTCTGAACCTGGGTCCACACTCCAACTGCTGAGCCACCGCTCCAGCCCCAACAGCACTCCTTTTTTAACAGCGTCCTCCCAGGCTAGAATCCTCAGAATCTAACCAATCTTCCTCACGTTTCAGTGACAACTCAATTTTATCAATACTACTTGCCAATAACTATGTCACTGCCTAGTCATCTTAGCCAAGACTAATAACATAGTCTCACTGCTTTCACTCTCTCCAATCCATCTTTAAAATGTTATAGATCTATTAATAGGCTTTTATGGCCCCTCACTGAATAAAAATTAAAATCTAAATTCTTTAATACCTAAACATTCCATTTGGTAGGTCCAAGTCTACCAAAAGCTAAACCACTTGACTTTCCATGAATAACTCACTTTCTCATCTCTTAAGTTTTTGCTCAAGTTATTCCCAAAATCTACAATATTACTCCCCATTTTCTCATTTTATCTCAGTTGTATAATCCTTATTGATGTACTTTTATCATAGAATGGGTTTTGTGTTTATGATTTATTTATTTATATGTCTGCTTCCACCAGTGGCTATCTTCTTTACAATTCTTTGTATTTCTCACAGTATAAAGCACCTGACTTGCCCACAAAAGGTATATAACTGGAGTTTGCTGAATTGATGTCTGCAAATTATTACATTTGTACTGGTAGAACAAATTACCTATTTCAGTGAACATAGCTACAAAAGGTGCTATATGTGTTTTCCTTTCTCCAAAACAACATTCTTTCATTCTTTCTAATTCTTTAATTAAAATGATGGCATTACAGATTTTTTCTTATTTACACTTCCTATATTTTCCAAAATGATCAAGGGTTATTTTTAATAATCAAAATAGAACATGTCTTCCTTAACAATCCTCATGCAAGTCTGGCTATTCTATCACTTCAGCCATCACTCCCATATGTATCTACGCAGGCACAAATTGTCAATAAGGAAAAAAGAGCATTTCTTCTCTGTATATATCTATCATGTTCCACTTGTGAATTTTTACTGCTACTCACATATGTAAATTCAGGCTGAGTTCTTGAAAGGCAGAAGTGATTTTGCCTTATTTTTCTCATAATACATCAAATGTAAGAAAGCACATCCCTGATCAACAATGACTGCCTGGCTGGGCATACGCCTGTAATCCCAGCAGCTCAGGAGGCTAAGGCAGGAGAATTACAAGTTCAAAGCCAGCCTCAGCAGCTTAGCAAGACCCTAAGCAACTTAGTGAGACCATATCTCAAAATAATAAATAAAAAAAAAAAAGGGCTGAGGATGTGGCTCAATAGTTAAATGTCTCTGGTACCTGGGTTCAATTCCTGGTACCAAAAAACAAAACAATCACCAGCGACTCCCTACTGGACTCTTTCTATCACTAAAACTGAAAGCTTCAGGGATGAGAAATTTCTTTCATCCTCTATAACTCTAAAAACAACTGGTCCCATCCCATGGACATGGTAATTTCCTCTCTCTGGGATTCACTGTTCTTCTACCTTACAGGTTATATTCATGAGTTAAATTCTAAAATACCTATAAACTTGCTAATTTTTAAACTCTTCTCTACTTTCATCACCCCAGTGCTTACTAATGCTAGAGCCAAGCACTGACTTTTATTCATGGTCTCAATTTTTCCTAATGCATTTTTGATCCAAATGCATCAAAACATTCAACATATTCAAACAAATTCTAGACTCTTTCACAGTTATAAGTCCCAGAGACCTGATCAGTGAGGAAAGATGGTTTGTAGGAACCGTCAGTGGACGTGTTGCCAGTTCCCCTCAAGGACTTCATGTGAGAAACTGCCATGCGTAAGATGGTGAGCTTGTCTGGTTTTCGAGCCAGGGCACTACAGGTGGGTACCATGTCTGACAGTTCTGTGATATAAGCAGTCATCTTGTTCCGTCGTCGCCGTTCAATTTCACTGTGATTTTCCCTGCATGGAGAGAAAGGGAGGAGAAGCACCATCCAGGTGGTCACATCTGGTCATTTGGAAGCAGGGAAAGTAATAAGGATACCAAGTGAGCTGCTAAAGAAAGTAGTATTTAGATTTAACAATGCTTAAGTCTCAGAATAAAGTAAGGTTTGCCTCATGCAGAGCAAGCATGGAACAGAAATTAACAAGATAGAGAACAAGCAAATATCAAACTCTTCCCTCAATCTTGTGGAAACTTCGCTTCCTATGTAAATTATCACTCCCTTAGAACAAAAACGCTTTAAGAAATGACAGTTTTGGGGGGTGTTTTGTTTTTGTTTTAAAGGGAGAGAGGGACAGTGAGAGAGAAAGAAACAATTTTTATTAATTTTTTCATTTGGCCTTCACTTCTCTGATATTTAGTTGTGTATGTGGTGCTGGAGTTTGAACCTGGGTCCTCATGCATGCCAGGCAAGCACCATAATGGCTGAACCACTGCTCCAGTCCCAAGAAATGAGAGTTATTTTAAAATGTGGATTTCATTTACTTAAGTTCCCAAATGACAAAAAATCTCAGCTTGGTTGATCACATAAAGGACAATAAATAAGGCCGAAGAGGTGGCTCAGTGGTAGAGTGCTTGCCCTGGCATGGGCAAGGACCCAGGTTCAATCCCCAGAACCACATAAATAACTAAGTGTTAGAAAAACAAAAACCTGATGAAAAAAATAAAAATAAAAAATTGGCTCTTTCTCTCTCTACTCTCTCTCAAAAAAGAAATAAATAAAGGGTAATAAATAAAATGACCAATTTTTGCCAACTCAAGTATATTGCTCAACAGCTGTTACAATAAATCATAGTACAGGACTGGAGTGGTGTGTCAGAGGTTGGAGTGCTTGTCTGGCATGCACAAAGACCCAGGTTCAAACCCCAGCACCACATGTACATGTGTCAGAGAAACAACAGATGAAAAAATAAAATTGATTCTCTTTTTCTCTAAATAGTTAAAAAGAAAGAAATGATAGTATAGATGCCCTGGATCTATAAAATGCTGCTTTGCTATACACTTCTCTCTTCCAACATTAAAAGGCAAAATTGAAAGATTCTGAAATTTTATTTGTCTCACTTATGCACACAAGTCCTATCTTCTTTATCTGGGTGTGGTTCCAGTGCATTGAATTTCTTAAAAATACTGGCAGATACCATGTGGGTCCTTATCTGGGACAAAGTAAATTAGAAAGGGACTTAAAAGATCTAGACATAATTTGGATCTCACCATGGTAAACAGACTATGTCTCTAAAAATGATTTGCTCAAAATTGAGATAGAATGATATGTCGAAAAGAATAATTCACTAGTTTTCAAAAAGGAATTCTGAAAAGTTCAGGAGGTTCCTCAGTGTCCTCTGTGGAGATAGTTCAAGGAGAGAACCAAATTACATACTGCATTTCTGCTTCCACATGAGCAGCGTTCCTTTATCACCTTTAAATGCTTCTACTACCACTTCAGGATTCTATTTGAACAGAAGTTTCTTGTCAAAAAAAGAAAAACCTACTAATGTAACATAAACTTCTTTTTTATGAGATGAGCAAATTAAGGTCCAGTAGTTAAGTGATTTTTCCCAGGGCTGTCCTCATTCCCAATGTGGTGCTTTCCTCGCCACACATGCTGAATCAGTTTTCTAGAGAGTTAAAAGTGTCAGTAGGAGGCATGGGTTGAAATGGTAGCAAAATCAGTTTGTGGAGAGGCTTGGAGAGGTAAAGGATAGAAGGGAGAATTAGTAAAAATAGTTTTTTGTATCAATGATCTATTTCCTACCAAGGCATCCCAAATCAGAGAGGCCAGAACAGGAAAGTTTGGGCACATGTCTTCTGCAGTAGTTTTATGCTGCAAATAATAATCTTGAAAGAGAATTCTAGAGTTTTCTTCCCAAAAGGCAAAAAAGTCTCATCATGTAGATCCACTTTTAGTTACTTTGCCTGAGATAAACAAAAGAATGATTCTCAATCTTCCCTCTATCTGACAGATTTCTGACAGTGAAGTCCAGAAACCTCATTGTTTAAATAGCCACAAGGGAGCTAAAACTTTTCTGGGAAATCACAAGTAAGAATTCAATCACCAAAGCAACACCAGTTCTATTGAGACAAAGAAATCTACGCTGTGAATCTACATAGGAAAATAAAAGTGAGTTTTCTAGAGAGGTGTAGCGTGAATGCTGAGGACTACACTGGAAATTAGCTATAAATACAGGTATATTTGTGGTGTTTTGAGTTTTAAAAAAATTATTTTCCTGCTAACCAACTAACACAGCTGCATTATTTCTATATCCTTTTGATTCTATGAAATTTCATGCTGAGATAAAGAGAAAAAGAGAAAACTTACAACTAATAGCAATTAAAATTCCTAGGTAAAATTCCCTCAACTCACCTACTTTCTGATGGGGAAAGCCAAAGTTCCTGTTACACTTAAACTTCTAAAAAATCTTGTCCTTTCTTGCCACAGAAAAGGAAAAATACAAAGAGAAAGGGGAAGAAAAGATAGAGTAAGAAAAAGGATAGGAAAGCAGCATCATCTGCTTCATCATGCTAAAAGACACTGTTCTCCTACCTGGCAAGTCTCTCTTTATCCGCAGAGCTCTGCTCATCATCCGACCTAAAAACAGAATTCATGAACTAAGCTAAAATTAAAACAAAAAGGATGGAAGGAAGAGGAAGAAGAATGGAAGAACAGAAAAGAGAAAAGAAAGAAGATATAAAACATACGTAGAGAAGTGGAGAAAATGGAAATATGGGCCAGAACCTTCCCTGCAATCTACAAAACCCCTTTGTTAGAATAGAGAAAATGTAACTTACAAGATAAATATCAAAATAAAAGCAAAGCCAACATATATTGTAAATTAACACGATCTGAACACAGAAAGCATTTTATATAGCAATCTCTATAGAGACCAAGAATATACAGAGCTTGAACAAAAACCAACAAAGAGAATTCAGGAATACACTTCTCAAATACTGGTCCCAATCTGGAAAGAAAATTATATCCACATGTGCTATTCTAGGATTATCACTAAAATTTTCCAGAAAACAGATACTGTACAACTGGGTAGCAACTAAAAAAAATCAAGGTTTTGGCAGGTCACTGTATCTGTGCTCAATTCTATTTCAAACAGAGAAGTCTCAAACAAAATGTCTAAGTATTACATATTAATAGGCTAAAATTTTAGCTACTAAAAATGACTGGCAGAGGTGGGGGGGGGCTGGAGCAGTGGCTCAGTGGTAGAGCGCTTGCCTGGCATGCAAGAGGACCTGGGTTCAAAACCCAGCATTACATACACAACTAAGTGTTGGAAAAACAAAAACTAGATGAAAAAATAAATAAAAACGACTCACTCTCTCTTTAAAAAGAAAAAAAAAAAAGATTGTGGATTGTGGGGCAGGAGAGGTGGTTCAGTGGTAGAGCGCTTGCCTTGCCAGCATGAGGTCCCAGGTTCGCTCCTCAGCACCACATATACAAATAAAAGAAAAACAAAAACCAGAAGGAAAAAACTCTCTTTCTCTCGCTCTCAAAAAAAAAAAAAAAAAAAAAAAAGGCTGTTGGGGCTAGAGTGGTGACCCAATGGTTCAGCAGTCAGGGTGCTTGCCTGGCATGCACAAGGATCCAAATTTGAACCCCAGAACCACATACACAGCTAAGTGTTAGAGAAACAAAAACCAGATGAAAATTAAATAAAATTGATTCTCTCTTAAAAAACAAAGATGACTAACACTGGGCACTATGGTGTACAAGGTGTACAACTGTAGTCCAAACTTTTTACTGAGGCTGAGGCAGGAAGATCATTTGAGCCCAGGAGATCAAGGTCAGCCTGGGCTACATAGCAAAACCCTGCTTCAAAAAAAAAAAAAAAAAAAAAAAAAAAAAAAAAAAAAAAAAAAAAAAAAAAAAAAAAAAA